>CM074736.1:121779656-122101896 GCA_037367245.1 Phrynocephalus guinanensis
TTTTGGGTTCTTTTCCAAGAAGAAAGGTGGGGTAAAAATACTCAAAAATAAATTTAAAATAATAACTTAGTGACTTGATGGCACACAACAGCAGCCGCAGCCGCAGCAGCAGCAGCAGCAGCAGCAGCAGCAACAACAACAACAACAACAACAACAACAACCTGAAACCTATTTAAAATCCTTCAAGGCCATCTTCTCAGTTGATAAAGCTGGCAATATATATTGTGTAGTAGCTCCAATAATTCAATAGGCCATATTTATTTTTTTGCTTAATACTTCATTTCAGCTGTTGTGGTCCAATGTTGTATTAAAAATGTTTGTCATCCAGCAACTTACAAGCAAATGGGCAGCCCTCTGAAAAAGTCAAGATCAGAAGAGTGTCTTTATCAGAACATGAATCTGATTAGTTAAACACTAATTGCATTGATTTACTTAATCAGTGCTCTGTGCTAATTGATAACATTGTTACAAGGTGTGAAGGTTTCATGAAAGGTATTTTGTCTAATAAATCCATTAACATTGGCTTGTCCTTATGCTCACCATTTTCCTGGTCTTTCGTTTTTGACTTTACCCTCTAACACATGTTTATAAGGATGGGGAAATCAAAAGTAAGTACTGTACAAAGTTCAGATTCTGGAAGGTGGGCCTCTTGGAGAAAGATGTTCTGGGTAAACTTCAGTCTCTAAGATGGTCCAACAAACTTTTGACATCATCACTAATAGAAAAATCTGTACCCTTTCCAGACTATTATGTGCACAATTTATTTATTTATTTATTTATTTTCAGATTTTTATACCGCACCTATTTCCTGAGCGAGAACTCAGGGTGGTTCACACAAAATATTAAAAAGCTAAAAACAATCACAATCACAGTGACAATAGTGTCCAAGCAGGCTCACAAGCAAGCCGGGGCAGGGAAAAAAAAAGGAAATCCTGTATCCCTAGTCAGTGCCGAAGGTGTCCCTGAAAAGCAGGGTCTTTAAAGCTTTCTTAAACAATGCCAACGACGGAGCCTGCCGTAACTCGCTTGGCAAAGCATTCCAGATGGTTGGCCTCACCACCGAGAAGGCCCGTTTCCGCGTGCTCGTTTTGCGGGCCTCCTTCAGAGTGACAGTCCGGAGCGAGAGGGCCAAAGAGGATCAGGTGGGTCAGGCCAGATCTAATTGTCGGGAAAGGCGCTCTGCCAGATAAGCAGGGGCCAAGCCATGGAGGGTTTTGTAAACCAAAACCAACACCTTGAACCTAATTCGGGAGGCAACGGGCAACCAGTGTAGGTGAGCCAGGATGGGGGTGATGCGGTCGTACCGATGCGCACAGACCACCAACCTGGCTGCCGCATTCTGGGCCTGCTGCAGTCGCCGAACAAGGTTCAAGGGGAGCCCCATGTAGAGAGTGTTGCAGTAATCCAACCTCAATATGACCAGCGCCTGTACCACTGTCCTCAGGGAGCTCTCGTCAAGGTACGGGCGAATCTGGGCGATAAGCCTAAGAGGACAAAAGGCCGACCTGGTCACGGCTGCCACCTGGAGCTCCAGGGTCAGATCTGGATGCAGGACGATGCCCAGATTCCTAAATTTGATTTCAGCTGAGCCCAATACAAGAGGATTCTGGCTATTTAACACTGAAAATTCCAAAGTTATCAGAAAGGAACTACTTTGGAGGTCAGTTTGGAGGACTTCATTCTTTTCTGCTTTTTTTTTTCAGTCATGAGATTAGCAAAGAAATTCACACAACACGAGGGGACAAGCCTGGGTCAACTTTACATGGAAATAAATTATCTTTGCTAAAGCATGCCTTGGAATTTCTCTTGTATGAAATGAGTAATAGATTAGTCCTGAAACTGAGCGAAGAGTTATACAAATCATATTTCATTCCAAATTATGACCATTATTTTTTTTAAAATTGCAGCAAGGTGCTGCATATCTTAGTGATTTTTCTCCCTTGGAAATATGTCTTTAGAATAGTTCATTCAATTGTAAGTGCCATATTTTTGCCCATTAAAAATCAGTGTCCACAGTACATGGAAAAAGTTATTTAAGGCATTCCACTTTGCTGGTGATGTGTTGTGACCAGAATGTTTAGGCCCCAAACCAAATTTATTTATTTGTTTGTTTGTTTGTTTGTTTTATACAGTTTATATGCCGCCCACTACCCAAAGCCCTAAGGGGGTTACAAAAATGAAAAAAGTTAAAAACATTAAAATAAAATGCACTAAAATTGCCATCAGGAACCACAATCCATGTTATATCAGTTAAAAAACTTGCCTGCCACTGAAACATCATCAATGTTGGCACCAGGCAGATCTCACTCAGGAGGATGTTCTATAGTCTGGTGGCAGCTGGCAAAAAGGTCCTATATCTACAATCTGTCCATTTCACCTCCTTGAGGGATGGCTCTTTCAAAAGGGACCCTTAGCTAGATCCTAATTGCTGGGTAGGATCAAATGGAAGGAGGCAGTCCTCCAGGTATCTAGGGCCTAAGCCGTTTAGGGTTTTATATTTCAAAACAAGCACTTTGAATTGGTCTCAGGCAGCAAATGGTAACCAATGAAGGTTATACAGAATCGGCATGATGTGATCTCTGGTGGCCCCACCACTCACCAGCTGCACTGCACGATTCTGAACCAGTTGCAATCGCTGGACCATTGATTGCAACACACAGCACATTTCAGTAATCAATACGAGATGTTACCAGTGTGTGCATAACTGTCATGAAGCTCTGCTTGTCCAGGTAGGGCACAGCTGATATAATTTCTGCAGCTGAAGAAAGGCACCTCAGGCCACTGAGTCCACCTGGGCTTCCAGAGTAAGACTAGGGTCCAGGAGCACTCCCAAGCTGTGGACCCTGTCCTTTACGGAGAGTGCAACCCCATCTAGCACAGAGAAATGGACATCTAACCTTCTGGTGAACCACCCACTAACAGCACTTCTGTCTTGTCTGGATTGAGATTCAATTTATTAGCCTTTTCCAATCCATTATCCATTCCAGACACAAGTTCAGCACAGAAACCACCTCACCTAGTAGAAAATGAGAAGTAGAGCTGAGTATCATCATCATATTGCTGACTCCTCAGTCCAAACCTACTGATTACCTCTCTCAGTGATTTCCATGTAGTTGTTAAATAACATGGGGGACAGTATTGGGCCCTGAGGAATCCCATGATATAAATGCTATGGGGCAGGGCAGCTGTCCTCCAGCATTACCTTCTGGAAACGGTCAGCAAGGAAGGAGTAGAAACACTACAGAATGGTCCCTTCGACTCCCAGTCCGGCCAGCCTTTCCAGAAGGACACCATGGCCGATGGTGTTGAAAGCCGCCGAGAGGTCCAGGAGTATCAACAGGGTCACACTCTCTCTGTTTCTTTCCCAGCAGAGGTCATTGTACATTTTGCATAGAGAGAGATGGACTTTTTGAAATGGAATAGCTTTTCCTACAAATAATTACAGTCTTCTTTTCAAACAAACAAACAAACAAAGAAAGAAAGAAAGAAACAAACAAAAACACCTCCCTTCATATAACTTCCTTTTATTGGTAAGTTTTAAAACAATTGGAATGAATGCACTCCCCTAGAACAGTAATCAGAAATTCTTATTTTCAAATGGCAACAATAAAAAAATGTTCTCTCCTCTGTAAGCCAGTGATCTAGAGTTCTGTGCAAGCTAATGGACAACGAGGACCATGGAGGGGAGGGGCACAACCCAACTTGGAGTTGATTCCAAAATGTTGGTGCCACCATAAAGAAGGCTCAACTTCCATTGGAGGGTAAGCGACTATACCGCCAAGCTCAGAAATTAATGTCATTTTAAAACTAGGTTGTCATTTCTCTATTTCCACAGCCTGGTTTCATTTTAAATGCTCCTATTTCAAATAGCAGCATTATATAAACTGATTTCTAATTCTTTGGGGAGAAGTTATATTTTCAAATTATAAATATGTTGTTTGTTGTTGTTGTTCAGTCGTTCAGTCGTGTCCGACTCTTCGTGACCCCATGGACCAGAGCTCGCCAGGCCTTCCTATCCTCCACTGCCTCCCGGAGTTTTGTCAAATTCATTTTGGTTGCATCAATGACACCGTCCAACCATCTCATTCTCTGTCGTCCTCTTTTCCTTTTGCCTTCGATTTTTCCCAGCATCAGGGACTTTTCCAGGGAGTCCTCTCTTCTCATGAGGTGGCCAAAGTACTGGAGCCTCAGCTTCAAAATCTGTCCTTCCAGTGAACATTCGGGGTTGATTTCTTTCAGAATGGATAGGTTTGATCTCCTTGCAGTCCAGGGGACTCTCAAGACTCTCCTCCAGCACCACAGCTCAAAAGCATCAATTCTGCGGCGATCAGCCTTCTTTATAGTCCAGCTCTCACTTCCATACATCACTACTGGAAAAACCATAGCTTTAACCATCCTGACCTTAGTTGGCAAAGTGATGTCTCTGCTCTTTAGGATGCTATCTAGGTTTGCCATTGCTTTCCTCCCAAGAAGCAGGCGTCTTTTTATTTCGTTGCTGCAGTCGCCATCTGCAGTGATCAAGGAGCCCAAGAAAATAAACTCTGTCATTGCCTCCATTTCTTCCCCTTCTATTTGCCAGGAGGTGATGGGACCAGTGGCCATGATCTTAGTTTTTTTAATGTTGAGCTTCAGCCCATTTTTTTCACTCTCCTCTTTCACCCTCATTAAGAGGTTCTTTAATTCTTCCTCACTCTCTGCTATTAGAGTAGTATCATCTGCATATCTGAGGTTGTTGATATTTCTTCCGGCAATCTTAATTCCGTCTTGTGATTCATCCAGACCGGCCTTTCTCATGATGTACTCTGCATATAAGTTAAATAGGCAAGGTGACAGTATACAGCCTTGTCGTACTCCTTTCCCAAATCCAAACCAGTCAGTTGTTCCATATCCAGTTCTGACGGTTGCTGCTTGTCCCACATATAGATTTCTTAGGAGACAGATAAGGTGTTCAGACACTCCCATTCCTTTAAGGACTTGCCATAGTTTGTTGTGGTCTACACAGTCGAAGGCTTTGGCATAGTCAATGAAGCAGAAGTAGATGTTTTTCTGGAACTCTCTGGCTTTCTCCATAATCCAGCGCATGTTGGCGATTTGATCTCTAGTTCCTCTGCCCCTTCGAAATCCAGCTTGTAGTTCTGGAAGTTCTCTTTCCACATACTGCTGAAGCCTGCCTTGTAGAATTTTGAGCATAAACTTGCTAGCATGTGAAATGAGTGCAATTGTGCGATAGTTGGAGCATTCTTTGGCGTTTCCTTTCTTTGGAATTGGGATGTAGACCGATCTTTTCCAGTCCTCTGGCCACTGCTGGGTTTTCCAAATTTGCTGGCATATCGTATGCAGCACCTTTACAGCATCCTCTTTTAAGATTTTAAAGAGTTCAATTGGAATGCCGTCACCTCCACTGGCCTTGTTGTTTGCAATGCTTTCTAAGGCCCACTTGACTTCACTTTCCAGGATGTCTGGCTCCAGGTCAGCAATTACGCTATCTTGGTTATCAGGGACATCCAGATCTTTCTGATATAATTCTTCTGTATATTCTTGCCATCTCTTCTTGATCTCTTCTGCTTCAGTTAGGTCCCTACCATTTTTGTCCTTTATCATATCCATCTTTGCACGAAATGCCTCTTTAATATCTCCAATTTTCTTGAACAGATCTCTGGTTTTTCCTTTTCTGTTGTTTTCCTCTATTTCTTTGCACTGTTCATTCAAGAAGGCCGCCCTGTCTCTCCTTGCTATTCTTTGGAAGTCTGCATTCAATTTTCTGTATCTTTCCCTTTCTCCCTTGCATTTTGCGTCCCTTCTCTCCTCCGCTATTTGTAGGGCCTCGTTGGACAACCACTTTGCTTTCTTGCATTTTCTTTTCTTTGGAATATTTTTCATTGCAGCCTCCTGTACAATGCTGCAAGCCTCCATCCATAGTTCTTCAGGTGTTCTGTCCACAAAATCTAGTTCCTTGAATCTATTCTTCACTTCTACTGTGTATTCATATGGGATTTAACTTAGGTTATACCTGACTGGCCCAGTGATCTTCCCTACTTTCTTCAGTTTAAGTTTGAATTTTGAAATAAGAAGCTGATGATCTGAGCCACAGTCAGCACCAGGTCTTGTTTTTGCTGACTGTATAGAGCTCCTCCATCTTTGGCTGCAGAGAACATAGTCAATCTGATTCCGGTATCGTCCATCTGGTGATGTCCATGTGTAGAGTCGCCTTTTGTGTTGTTGGAAAAGAGTGTTTGCAATGACCAGCTTGTTCTCTTGACAAAACTCAATTAGCCTTTGCCCTGCTTCATTTGGAACTCCAATGGCAAACTTGCCAGTTATTCCTTTTATCACTTGACTCCCTACTTTAGCATTCCAATCCCCTATGATGAGAAGAACATCTTTCTTTGGTGTCAGTTCTAGAAGTTCTTGTAAGTCTTCATAAAATTGGACAATCTCAGACTCTTCAGCACCGGTAGTTGGTGCATAAACTTGGATTACTGTGATGTTCAAAGGACTGCCTTGGAATCGTACCGAGATCATTCTATCATTTTTTAGGTTGTATCCCAGCACTGCTTTTCTCACTCTATTGTTGACTATGAAGGCTACTCCATTTCTTCTATGGGATTCTTGCCCACAGTAGTAGATGTGATAGTCATCTGAACTGAATTCACCCATTCCTGTCCATTTAAGTTCACTGATGCCCAGGATGTCAATGTTTATTCTTTCCATCTCACGTTTGACCACATCCAGCTTACCCTGGTTCATAGATCTTACATTCCAGGTTCCTATGCAGTATATTTCTTTGCAACATTGGACTTTCCTTTCTCTTCCAGGCACGTCTGCAGCTGAGCGTCCTTTCGGCTTTGGCCCAGCCACTTCATTAGCTCTGGAGCTACTTGTACTTGTCCTCCGCTCTTCCTCAGTAGCATGTTGGACACCTTCCGACCTGAGGGGCTTATCTTCCAGCGTCATATCTTTTAGCCTTTTGTTTCTGACCATGGGATGTTCTTGGCAGGGATACCGGGGTGGCTTGCCAGTTCCTACCCCAGGAAGTTTTATTACAGGCCTCTTTGTCACCAGTGTAATTAGCCTTACAATGATGAAAGCACAGTTCAGCCTGTTTTATTTTGTAGCCTCACTGATCAACTGGGACACAAAAGTAGAAATGTGCCCCATTTATAAGATATTCCCTGATTTTTTAAATCGGATTTTTATACCGCCCAATTGGCAGGAGGCCAAAATATGTTGTTTACTAAAACTGAAAATTGCAAAAATTGACATATCCCTAGAAACAAGAAAGTTACAGGAGAAGCTTTGCTGTTATTAAATTGTTAGCAGTGACATCAACTCAAACTTATAGCATGCAGATGATATTTTTATTACAGTTGGAAAGAAAATATATCACAAAATGAAAACCAGCTATTTGTGTGCATATTAAGAATTTTTCCAGTTTTACTCAGCTGGGCTTAAATTTAATAATGGATCAATATGTATACTGTGTAGTTTGTATTCCAGCAAGTTATCCGAACAATGATTTTCTGTCGTTGGAATGCATAAGGCAACAACAGTATGCATAGTATTGTACTGATTGGTGTTCATCATGTATTTGCATGGCCATTTCCCCATGGATCATAAAAACTCTGAGGAAGCGGATACAGTAATCCCACATTTATTGCAGGGGTTAGGGACCTAACTCAACCCACAAAAAAGAGAAACATCTGTGATATGCAGATGATGGGTTGGTTGGGACTGGAGGGGCCTGTCAGAGGCCTCCTACACTTCCCTTAGGCGTGGCATTCCCCTGAACAGGCCTCCAATGGGCTTATCAGGCCTGTTGGTGGCCCCAGAAGTGGTTTCAGGCAATCCAGAAGGCACTTCCAGTTTTTCAGAAGTCACTTCCGGTTCTCCTGTCACAGGCCTGCTTGGGGCAGTGCCACGCCTGGTGGTAAGTGCAGGAGGCCTCAAACAGTCCCACACAGCTTGCCCCAGGGGGCGTTGCCTTCATAATACTCTAGTCCCGCGATATGCTAGGACCACAGTATATGAACTGCAAAATGGTGGGGGATAAATGTGATATGGTAATATGTGACTGTTACAAAATCTGGAATCTGATCTGGAAGCCAATTAACCGTTGAGGAATGAATCATAAAATGTTCTGGTGAAAAATGGGCTCTATCCAATCCAATGCAATTCTTCCCCTTGATTCTAAAGAAATTATAAATTTGCAAAGGCACTACTTTGGAAAAGGCTAAGACAGCTTTTGTGGTTTTCCACTTTATATACATAGAATAACAGAATCATAGGGGGAAAATGTATTTGCGGGCAGGGGGCTATAAGGCAAAGCATATCTAACATATGTTTGTCCAATTTTCTCTTGGACACCTTCAGTGTTGGAGGACTCACAATTTCCCAAGGTAATTGGTTCCATTGTTGGATTCTCTAACAGTCAAAACCTCCCCCCTCCCCAATATTCCACTGAAATTGGGCTTCCTCTAATTTAAGACCATTATTACACATTCTGCACTCTGGGATGATCGAGAACAGATCCTGCCCCTTTTCTGCATGACTACCTGTCAAGCATTTCAAAAAGTGCTATCATATCTTCCCTCAATCTTCTTTTCTCAGTTGTTTCACTCACAGGACTTGGCTTCCAGTCCCTGGATCATTGTTGTTGCCCTTCTGTGAACTTGGTCTAGTTTGTTGACATCCTTCTTAAAAATGCAGTATCCAGAACACAGTACTTTAGATGAGGCCTAAGCAGTGCTAAATAGAGGCAGAGATGATAATAGATCCTACAGAGGTGAGTAAAACCTGGCACATTTCGGACAAATAGCTTCCGGGGGGGTGTGTTAAATTTTTTTTCTAGGTCAGGGACCCTAAAGAGATTTGTGTTCTGGATCCAAACTGATTTGTTTATTTCATTTTACTCTGGAAATGGATTTGTTTACTCTGCTTTGATCTGGATGGCATACAAATCAAATCAGGCGGATTCTGTTAGTTTAGTGGTTGGGAATTGTTCAAACCTGGTGTACAGTCCTAACAATGTTATTCTTGGGAAGAAATACATTATGCCTGTGGTTTATAAGATTAAGATTAACATTAAGCCAATTATAATATTCAAATGAAACAAAATTATACTTGAGCCTTATAATTATGCATGCGGAGAGACTGCACAAGGAGACATTTTTTCTTTCTTCATCACAGTACTTATAGCCACAGCTGCCCACTGAAGTTCAGGGGTGAGTGATCCAGGATTAATTTTAGAAAAACACTAAATCATATGACCAGAATTAAATTGTAGCATTTGCTGCTTCCAGTCTTGTTGGCAGATGTTTTACCTTTAGAAAGGAAAACGATAAAATCATGCAAGTATTAGGAAAAGTATATCTCTGCTGATGTTGCTGGATTGCTGTTCCCATAATAATAATATTCATGTGCTGTTAAATCAATTTTGACTTAACAGTGACCTTTTTCAAGGTTTTTCAGGCATAGAATACTGAGAAATGGATTACCATTCCCTTCTTCTAGGGACACCCTGGAACTCTGCAGCTTGACCAACACCAATGTGTGTGTTGTGTCATTACACTTGTGACCGACTCTTTGTGACTCTATATCCGTTGAATTTTCTTGGCAGGAACACTGGAGTGGTTTGCCAGTTCCTACTCCAGGCACCTACAGCCACCTGGTATTCCCTGGTGGTCTCCCATCCAAGCACTAACCAGGGATGACCCTCCTTAGCTTCAGATATCAAGTGAGATCGGATGTGCTTAGGGCATCTAGGCTGGCTGACCAAAATCAGAGAGGCTGGTTTTATGCTTAGGAGATACAGTGAGGAGTGGAATTCCCAACCGATGTCTCCGTAGCCTGAATCGCTAAGCTGTCCATCCAGTATAGTTAATAAATTGTGTCATATATTTATAGTCAATAGCAAAGGAATGCTGGCATGCTGCTCTCTCGGCTCTGTGGGGCTATGTTTGTTCTAAATGAGATCAAGAGACAGAATGAACTTTGGAATTTCAAAGCAAACAAAAAAAGCAAAATCAAAGCAAAGTGTTCTGCTTATTTACTGCCCCATACCACTTCAAGTAGTCTCTGTGCAGTTTACAGTTTCATTACAGTATGCAGGCTACACATTGCCCTCCCCAGCAAGCTGGCTCCTCATTTTACTGACCTTGGAAGGATGGAAGGCTGAGTGAACCTTGAGCCTGCTACCTGGGATTGAACCTCAGGTCGTAAGTACAGTTTTACCTGCAGTACTTTAATCACTGTGCCATGAGGCTCATTCAAAAAAAATGGAAACAAAACATATGAAAATTAGACAAATCCCACTCAACAGTCTGAAGACCTAAAAAACCTAATGAATTTAGCTTCCAGATTTTTTAAAAAAAAGCTTAACTACACAATTATTATTTTTTAATTTGGAACCTAAACTTACAAAGTCTTTTAGGTCTCTGAAATCTATTGACTGGTATTGGTCTACTATCCTGCTACAAGAAAAGTTTGTATTATAAAAACCTGATATGTTCATGGGTCTCAGTCACAGAATTGATATGAAATCAGGAATTACTCATCCAACATAAAATTGTCCCAAAATCTCTCTAATCTAAAATGTATCAGAAATTGAAGCAGAAACCAAAACTCAATGAACCAACTCAAGAACTGAATCTCAAGACTGCTCTATTTTGCTGAGTTTCCATTTCTATAATGATCCAAGGCTAAAAACAAAACCACAAGTCTTTATGGGCAAAGTCGTCAAGCCCCTAAAATGAAATACTTGGAGAGGTACAAGCACAGAGAATCTTTATGTGAATTTGCCCTTCCATTGCCCCTGCTGCACACATGTATGAACTTTCTGCTACTTACTGTAAATTAAGGTTGGAAGAGCTATAAGTGAAGAGACATTTCAGCCTTCCCTATCTCTTTACAATTATAGCCCCCTTCTAAAGGATTTTGCCACGCATTGGCAAATACCTCTACGGGTTTCACTTGGAAGCGAGTCCAGACTCCTGTCATAGAATATAAAACCAGACTCCTGTCATAGAATATAAGTATGTCAGAGGCCACTGTTTACCATGTCTCAGTGTTAACTGTACTATGTCTGTAGCAAACTGGGTGCTACATTTTCTTTGCTACAAAGAATGGTAAACCACTTCTGGGTATTCTCTACCTGAAAACCCTTGAAAAGTGTTGTCATAAGTCAACATTGCTGGCTTCTTCTTCTTCTTCTTCTTCTTCTCCTTCTAGAGATGGGAACGAAATGAATTTTACAACAAAATGATTTTTTTGTGAAAATTCACGAAAAAAGAAACAAACGAACCAAACGCCTTAACAAAACCAAACAAAATGCCATTTTTTGATTCGTGCCATCTCTACCTTCTTCTTCTTCTTCTTCTTCTTCTTCTTCTTCTTCTTCTTCTTCTTCTTCTTCTTCTTCTTCTTCTTCTTCTTCTTCTTCTTGAGAAATCTCTTTATCCATATAAAATAGATATCTTTTCAGATCTTCTACAAATAATATGTACAGTGGACCCTTGTATAACAAACAGCTTGTATAACATAAAAATTGTACAACATACAAATTCTGGAGATAGGGGAAATTTGCTTAACATAATCACCTATGGGGAGAATCTGTACAACATAAAAATGGGATCACACTGTTTTCAATGCATTTCTATGGGAATTTGTATAAAGGAAAATTTGCTTAACATAATTTAATTCCTTTATACAAGGTTCCACTGTAATTTAAACAAAAAAAGGCCTTCTTAAGGACCAATACTTCCATTTTGGAAAGCCTAACAGAGTTAGAAGTGAGATTTGTGTTTAACACAGTGGGATGTCTTTTCAATTATACAGCAGCCTCAGAACTTGACACTAGACATGGGCACGACTTGGCGAAATTCTCGTTTCCGTTTCCGTTCCTCGTTTCCGTTACGCAACGGAAACAGTAACGACAATTAAGCTGTCAGAACTCGAACTTGAACCGATAAAAAAAATCTGGGTCTGATTTGTCATTGTCATTCATGGCATCGCGGCGATCGCACGATGCCAAGCAGCACAGAAAAAAAGTTTAAAAAAAAACCCAATTCCCGGCCAAAAAAGCAGGCGAAAATATGCCTGCCTGAGTGAGGGCACCTACCAGAGGGGTGGTTTCTGGGGGGGTGGCCTCCCCCCTCTCCTGTCCTGGGCTGCTTTGGTGGGGTCATCCTCATTGTCTCGCCATGCCATGCGGTGCAGGGGGATCCAAAATGGTGACCACAATTTTTTTTTTTGAAATCGTGGTCCAAAAACCCACCAAAGCACCACACAGAAACATGCGAAAATTAGGTATTTTAACTGCCTGAATTTTTACAGTGGCAGCAGTGGGTTTTTGTTGCAATAAACGTCTGTCTCCAATCCCATTGATTTTATTTTATTTTTATTTTTATTTTTTTACACCTGCACAATGATGGGCTGGCCATGGGATGGGACCATGCAAATTTTTGGAGCCATTCCACCAATCGCATGGCCACTTGGCCAGGTTTTGACTGAGACTTCTGGGATGTGCCAGTCGGGCATAAAAAGCCCACTATAACCCTAGCCCTAACCCTAACCCTAACCCATACGCCAGTACACTGTCCTTCTTAGTGGGTCAGAGGCACCCAGAGGTGCAGCCCACTAACTACCCTAACCTTACCCGTAATAACCCTAAGCCTAGCCCTTGCCCTAACCCCAACTCTAAGCCAGATCTGTACTCGCATTGCACTACACGCAAGTACACTGTCCTTCTTAGTGAGTCAGAGGGCGCCCAGCAGAGGCATTCTTCTCTCAGCTCGCTCACAGTCCAAAGTTCCAAAAAACTCCAAACCTGTACGCCAGTATGCTGTCCTTCTTGGTGAGCTAGAGGCACCCAAAAGAGAGGTGCCTCTGCCAGTGCCACTTGGTACGCAATGGCTACACGGTCATGTACCCTTCCTTTTCCCTTTGTAGGGGGCCAGAGGAGGCACCCACCCCAGAGAGGTGCCTCCAGGAGCCTGCTAAATGCCTTCCCTTCATAGCGGGCCAGAGGAGGCACCCACCCCAGATAGGTGCCTCCAGGAGCCTGCTACCCTACCCCCCCTAAACCAGTACTAACGACAGACGACAAACGAAACGAGAAATTTTTGAAAAATTTCATGACAAATGGAAACGAGCCAAAATGGGCCGGCTCCGACACACGACAACTCGAAACGTCATTTTTCTTGGTCGTGCCCATCTCTACTTGACACGGATGACGCTTGCTGCTGGGGCTATTAGTCAGTCCTCTCAAACCCATGGCAGTCAAAGCCAATGAATGCATGCACAGACAGGTTTCTTTTCTCTTTTTTATCTTCTCATTCAAACAAGTTTCAGACTGCAGGCACCCCATTCCTGTTTATTGGAGTATTTGCAGCCTACCTTAGGTGTTGTGCTTGACAAAGGTGTATGACCACTTCATCATCATCATCATCATCATCATCATCATCTTCTTCTTCTTCTTCTTCTTCTTCTTCTTCTTCTTCTTATTCTTATTATTATTATTATTATTATTATTATTATTATTATTATTATTATTATTATTATTATTATTATTATTATTATTATTATTATTATTATTACACAGCAGACTTATTATTAAAAATACCAAGCACAGACAATCAAAGGTACAGCTGGTTTTTGTAGCTCTGATGGCGTTATTTCTGACATCTGCAACTGCTTGTAATATTGACATCAATCCCAAAGTCCCGATTTCATTAAAAAATGTGTTTTGTTCACAAGTAATATGTTTCAACTGTGAGATTTGTCTGTATTTTGTTTGTTTTTCCACTGATGGTTGTGGTGGTGGTGGTGGTGGTGATGGTGATGATGATGATGATGATCATCATCATCAAGCTTCTAAAATTCAACAAATCAAAGGGATTAATCCAGGACCTGATTTCAACTAAAGTTGGCTGAAATGTATTAAACATGCAGAAAACAAATGGCATCACATTCACTTTATTCTAGCTGGCAATTAATGTGTCTGAAATTCTCCAGTGTATGCCTAGCCATTAGGCATGAGTGTCCCTGAGAACCACAGCAACAACTCATTAATTGCTGGCTAGAGATGAGTGAAGGTTATGCCGCTTGCCTTCTACCTCTATAACAAAGCAGTAGGATTTCAGACACGGATTGAATAGGGTTTCAAATAAATCCCTGCTAAATTAGGATTGCTGCATCTGTTTTGATATAGCTTTTTCAACTGCACATACATACATTTTGGAAATATATTACATGATTTTTCTCTCTCCTTTGTTGGGAATAGCCATACCTGTTGATTAAAGGGGAATTATTTAGTTTCAGTTCATTTTTGAAGAGTCCATCATGATTTGCACACGCTTTGAATGGAAACAAATGGTTCCTTGCTGCATCGGTCTGCCAGCAACATTTAACGGTCTCTCCCAGGAATGTAGCCTGAGGACAAACATGGCATTGTTGTTACTATGTAAGCATTGATTATAGCTCATTGGTATACATGATAGGCATTCTAAATTCTGAAAAGCTTTGGGGCTATCTACTGCCATCAGCATCTCTTCAAGGTGCCAGACTACACTGTGTGATTCACTGGTCCAAATCCTAATAGTTATGCTCACCTTACTTTTTGAATGAGAATTGATCAAATTAAAAAATCAGTGTCACAATCATAGATTCATGCACTTGGAAGAGACCTCAAGGGCTCTTTTCCTGGAGGAAAAGTCCATCACAGGTTACAAACCATGATGGAGATGTGTCATCTCCAGGCTTTAAACCAGGGTACTTCAAGGGCCAGATGCAGGGGAGTGGTATCAGGAGACAGATATCTAGTCTCATGCGCTCCCAAACGCATCTGGTGGAGCCGCTGTGAGATAAAGGAAGCTGGACTAGATGGGCCTTTGGCCTGATCCAGCATGGCTCTTCTTATGTTCTTATGTTCTTAAGGGCCATCCAGTCCAACCCCCTGCCATGCACAAACCCCCATCACAGTATCTCCGACAGATGGCCATCCAGCCTCTGCTTAAAAACCTCCAAAGAAGGAGACTCCGCCACCCTCTGTGGCAGCAGATTCCACTGCTGAACAGCTCTAACTGTCATGAAATTCTTCCTAACGTTCAAATGGAATCTCTTTTCCTGTAGTTTGAAACGATTGCCCCGAGTCCTAGTTTCTGAAGCCATAGAAAATAAACCAGTTCCCTCTTCAATATGGCATCCTTTCAATTGCTTTGCATAGGAGATTGTTCAAATAGCAGTTCCTGAAAGACTGGGAGACAGGATAAAGTTGCAATTGCATAGGATTTTCATGATCTCCAGGTCTCCCCTTCCAAATAGAACAGCACTAGAGATTTCTATCTGCAGGGCTTGACGCCACCATTCTGAAATCAGTTTAGCAGCTGCAGGTTCAGGTCACAGACTGTTATTACCATAATCACAAGGTTTGGGAAGACCTGGGTGCACCAAAACAACTTGCATTAAGGTTAAAAGCCCTTCACATTTCCATAAGGCTTTTAGGCTGCCTGTTATCTTAGTTTGTACCAGACTAAAGACATTCATTTGCCAGCATCTGCTTTTAGGGAGAAAAATTGGCCCTTTAATGCAGTGAAATAGAAGGCAGAACTTAGGCCTGCTTCAAAATCTATGAACATCTGCCATGGTCCCAGTAAACCTTCAGAAATCCTCCGAGCAATGTTGGTAAAGCCCATTAACAAGCTGTTCTCCCGAAACACTTCAACTTCAATGTGCTTCAATGACGAATTGTGTTATTGAGTCTGATTGACTGAACGGACACCCATTTTCCTTCACAGGTACTTCAGATAAGATGCAAGCAGGCACACCACATGCAAGCAACCAATTAACACATAGAGTCAAGTCTTCTTTTCCTGATCCTCCAATTTAATATTTCAGAACCCGAACAGGGAGGATGTAATGCTAGGCGTTGAGAGAAACACACACTTGATTCCAACATAAAGGAAGCCCTTCAGAAATAAAGGTTTTTAGTTTCTTTGTTGGCTGGGTGGAGATGTTGGGATTATTTCCTCTCCGTTGTTTTCCTTTCCTTTGACTGTGTTGCTGAAAAATGAAGCAGGCCAGAACATTCTTTCAGCAGTATATTTTCAAGCAGTGACAGTATGTGATAGGGGTGGACGGGTCCATATTTTAGGATTAACCGAGCAGATCTTGAGAAATTAAAATACATGACACACTTCAATTTTACATTTACTTATTTGGAAACAGATGAGAAAAAGAAAGATCCAAACATATTATCACACCTGGGATGTTTGGACTTTTTGGATTACAAATCCCATTATTCCCCAGTCTGGGTTATCTACATGACTTTACCATAACTTACAGAACCTAAATGTGGCTCACCTAGAACTATAGGACTAGAGAGGAAGGCTTTGATATTAAGCTCCGCCTAGCTCCACCCATGCTTCCTGTCTGCCCCAGTGCTAACTGGAAGCTTTCTTTCTGAACAGAAACCTAGATTGAGCTAGGGCTGGCTAATCCTCAGAGTCTTCCAGGTGAGCCACACATTTAGTTGTCTGTGAAGTCTGTGTATGTCAGCTAGAACTCCTAGATTGGGTGAGTATGGGATTTGTTGTCCAACAATCCCCAAATCCCCCCCCTACATGTCACTTTGAGCCCTGTGTAAGAACCTCTGTCATGAATAACATGAATGTTAATTATACTTAGGAGACTGGCCTTCTACGGGTTGTGAATAATCTTTTCATTATATGTGTGAATGTGTTAACCATGTGTGAATTATCCCAGGCAATGGATTACCAGAAGCGCAACATGCCAGTGAGTTAAGGTTCTCTGGTTTAACTTTAAAGTTTTTAGGTGGACCCGTTGAAGAGGAAGATCTACCTGGGAGATAGAGTGCATCTATGAAACAATGGGGATTTCATGGAACATATTGTAGGTAAAAAAATAAAATCCTGGAGGAAAAGGGAAAGGCAGAAGATAATGTATCAAGCAATGGGCTTAGACCATGGCTGGATTCCCCATCTGACTCTCAATTGTTTAGCTCTCAAGGCCTGGAGGTTCCATTTTCGACTGTGTACATAGTGTATTTGTTCCATGTACACCTGTTCAGCACTGAACACAAGAACATAAGAAGAGCCATGCTGGGTCAGGCCAAAGGCTAATCTAGTCCAGCTTCCTGTATCTCACAGTGGCCCCACCAGATGCCTCTGGGAGCGCATGAGACTAGATAATCTGTAAGTACTCTGCTGTTTCACAGCCCTGTTGGCTCCTCTCTTACAGGTCATGCTAATATTTTCTGCCATGAAATCATGTCTTCATAAAATATATACCATAGGAGCATTCTGAATTATTAAAAGTAAGAAGACATTTCTCTTTCTGATCATAATATGAATATATTCTTTTTAATTGAAAGCTTTTTTTAAAAAGTTGGAATCAAATGATGTATTTTGGTATGGATTTCCTCCAATTCGCCTTGATTTCTGGAAACATAGGTACCAGCAGTATAATAATATTTGTTTTTACCAAATTTCCTTCTGTGCTTTTAAATCCGGTCTATGACCGCATAATAAAGAATGAATGAATGAATAATAATATCATAATAGTGCACAATGGGAGGGACCTGTGGGTGATGGAGTCCATCCCCCGTCATGGAGGCACAATGGGGAATTGAACCCCCAACCTCTGGCTGAAGCCTAAACCACTAAGGTATCCAGCAGTGCCTCCTATAGTTCCTCATCTAGTTCTTCCTGGGTCTAATCATGTTCCAAGGTGGTCAGGACAGGAAGGTGACATAAAACCACTGAAGAATGGAGTTGGGTGAAGTCTAAAAGGCCATGGAGTCCAACTCCCTTCTCAAGGCAGGAATCCAAATCAAAACATCTGACAAATAGTTGTCCAATTTTATTATTTATCTATTTATTCATTGGACTTTTATGCAGCCCATCGAGCCAGTTGCTACATTTCTCCTGAATGCTCCCAGTGTTGGAGCATGTTCCACTTCCTGGGGTAATTATTTGAACAGAATGGCCATGTGGCCCCATGGGCAGGGTATAGATATAGTGAATAAAATAAATAAATAAATAAATAAATAAAAATCCTAAATGTTAAGAAGTCTTTCCTGATATTCAGCCTAAATTTGCAGCTTAGGCTGAATCTGTCCTGTACTCGGGGACAATCAAGAACAGATTCCCCCCCCCCTCTGTACTGTCTATTTAAGTATTTGAAAAGTGTTATCAGATCTCCCCTCAAGGCTATTTATTTATTTATTTATTTATTTATTTATTTATTTATTTATATAGCTTGTATGCCGCCTACTACCCAAAGGCCTCTGGGCGGCTCACAATCAAAATAAACAATTAAAACATATAAGTACAATAAATACAATACATTAAAACACAACACTAAAATTGCCATCAGGACCCACAATCATCAGTTTAAAAGCTTCTGGAACAGGTCTTCCATACATCTTTCCTCATAGGAAGGACTGGAAGAACATATACAACGGTACCTTGTATAAAGGAATTAATTTGTTCTAAACGAAATTCTGTTAAGCAAATTTTCCATTGTACAAATTTCCCATAGGAATTCATTGAAAATGGATTAATCCCTAATCACGGCTGTTTTTCTGTTGTACGGATTCGCCCCCTAGGCAATTCTGTTAAGCGATTTCCCCCTATCTGCATAATTTCTTTTCCTTTAAGTGGATTTTCAATTAAACAAACCACTTGTGATACAAGGGTCCACTGCATATTGCAAGAGGGTTTATGGAGGAAAAAAATCCTAGAATCTCCTGTCATGACAACTAAGAGAGTTTTGGACCTGCAATCCAAAGACAATCTTTTCAAGTCCTGTCAAAAATGTAACAATGACATTAGAATGGAGTGTGGCCAAACTCATAGTACAGGCTGGGTTTACATTTAATTTCAACAAGCTAAGAAATTCATGACTTCTCTGTAAGAAACTTCTTGTTTTAGCAGGCGAAGCTTCTGCTTGTTTGAACATATGGTACTTTTAAAGCAGTGCTAAAGTTAGGTTCAGAATAATATCACACTTCCTCCGTCTCAGATAGGGATGACAAATCCTGGAGTCACAACCTGCATATTCATAAAAAAAACATGGAAAGCAATTAGCTGGTGACAATGTGAACTTGATATATGTCATTAAATCCTGATGATGAAAAATCAAATAATCCCATTAACAGAGGATAAATGCAGATTTACAGGAAAGATTGGAAAATTTATATTTTTGTCGATCCAACAAAATGTTGACACAGGCTCAGTCTTTAGCAATGGCCCAGAGTTTTCCCACGTTTTATACAAATATGCAAACGTTTCTAATGAAGCAAAAAAGCACATGTAAGGATACTTTACGATCATGGTTAGGGTTCTTGCTGAACACTTAAAATCAATCCATAATGGAACAAATGCAATGGTTATCTCGCATTGAGATTCATCTAAAAAAGGGTTGGGTAGTTTTACTCACTGTGTTCTAGCCGATGTCTCCAAAGGCTGCATCCACTGCTATTTCAAGCCAGGAAGTGACTAGAAGGCTATGCCTATTCATAAAATCAGAATAGTGAAAAGATGGAAGGGGTTTATAAGGACATCAAGTCCAACCACCTGCTCCCTGCAGGAATACAAATCAAAAGATATCTTCCAGGTGGGTGTCCAAATTTGCCTTCATTGTTGGAGCAGTCACCAATGCTTGAGGTCGTTGGTTCCATTGCTGTACTGCTCTAACAGTTAGGAAGTTTTTCCTGATATCCAGCTGAAAGCTAGGTTCTCTTAATTTGAGCCCATTGTTATGTGTTCTGCACTCTAAGATGATTGAAAACAGATCCTGCCCCTCCTCTGTATGACAGCCCTTCAAATATTTGAAAAGTGTGATCATATCACCCTTCAGTCTTCCTTTCTCTAGGCTAAACAGGCCCTATTTTGTTCTTAAAGGTCCTCTTTCAGGCTTTCAAAGTGTATATGCAGATGGTAAGGGTAATGTAGCATTCCAATGGACATCTGTGCCCTCCAGAACTCTGGGACAATTTTCAAATGTTTGGTAATGGGAGTTGGTGACACACTGGGGGTTTCACAGACCAAATGCATCCTATAGGCCACACTGTTCCCACTCATGACCTTAAGATTCTGTTCCTTCCAAGAAGGCCTGCCTTCAGGACAAGAGCGAGCAATTTGTAAGTTTCTCAGGGCTGTTGAACTACAATTCCCTTCATCTTTCACTACTGGCTGTGACTATCAGGCAGCTTATTTTTAAGCAGCAGGTTAACACAGCAGAAAAACGTGGAATAAAGTGTCGTTAAATTGATATAAGCATATAGCAGAGCTTAGAAATAACACAGAGAATGACAAATCATGGATTAGAGTAAAACTCTTATATTCCATATATACATCAACATATACAAACAGCAAAAATACCAAGCAATATATACAAGCAACAGAGTGTGGGGTACTGTCTCTCACCATAGACAGACCCAGTCTGACATGATACAAGCTAGTGCTTATATACAGTTACAGACCCCATCAGATATGACTCATCACTCATTACAATCTGATGTAATCCGATGCAACCATGATGTTATAAACTATTCCATCTGTGCTTAATCACATAACATGCAGGTGATTACTAATCCCTTGCACTTGTGGATAACATCATGAGACTGGAGATTTAACTGCCTCCATTTTACAATTCTCTTTTCCTATCTGTTAAATATACATAACATATATTTTATCAACTTTTACATATCTTGACACCCCTCCTATATTTAACAGATTACAATACCCAGCCTTTTCTTAAAACATACATGCTTTTCTTTACATAAAGGCTTTGTAAATATATCAGCACAATTGTAAATACTAGTGCAATATTCCAACATAATCAACTGTTGTTCTCAACTGTTGTTGAGCCTCATGGCGCAGTGGTTAAATGCTTGTACTGCAAGTAAAACTGTGCTCACGACCTGGGTTCAATCCCCGGTAGCAGGCTCAAGGTTCCCTCAGCCTTCCATCCTTCCGAGGTCGGTAAAATGAATACCCAACTTGCTGGGGGGGGGGCAATGTGTAGCCTGCACTCTGTAATTAAAATTGTAAACCGCCCAGAGACTACTTCTAGTAGTATGGGGCGGTATATAAGCAGAACACTTTGCTTTGCTTTGCTTTTTGCTTTGTTCTATGCAGTCCTTGATGTTCTGGTAACGGATCCCAATGTGCTTGCTTCTGGATCCGACCTTCTGATTCTGTGTCAATTGGATACACGAAAAAGAATCATTATACAGTTTGACTGGTAGTTTAACATTTACATTTACATCCTTTAACAACTGCACCACCCAGGTTAACTCACAACACAAATCACTCACAGCCCCATACTCTGCCTCAGTAGTAGAACATGAAATGTACCTTTGTCTTCGGGCCTTCCATACAATTAATGAGTTACCTAAGAAAATGTCATATCCAGATATTGACCTCCTTTCTGGACTTGAACCCCAGTCAGCATCTGCATAGCTAATCAGATCAAGGTTATCACATATGGATATTTTCAACTTTTCTTGCATTGTTCCCTTAAGGTATCTTAAAACACGTTTTATACCTTTCCAGTGCTTCATCAATGGCTTTGCAGCATATTGGCTTAATATGTTGATAGTTGCTGCAATATCAGGCCTAGACCAGGAACATAAATACATCAATGAGCCTAATACAGATTGATATAGTTCAACATTGCCAAACTCCCCATCATCACAGTAATTGATATTTATTTACTTAATGGGTCAGTAAAGATATCACTTGTCCAGCATTTTTATTCTTCTGAGGACTAGGTCGCCTATTTTTTTCAGGAGTGCAAAATTTATTCACCCCCAGCTTTAGACCAAGGGACTTTTTAAAGTTAACTGAAGACTAAAGGCCTGTCCAGATTGGCTGGTTTAGGTGTGGAGTGGAGATGGGCACAACTTGAAAAAACCTCTTGAATTGTCGTTAGTCGGGCCGGTTCCGTTTCGGCTCGTTTCCGTTTTTCACGAAATTTCGCAAAAATTAGTTGGTTCGTTTTTTTGTTTTTTTGTTGTCGTTAGTACTGGTTTGGGGAGGGGGTAGCGGGCTCCTGGAGGGAGCTGCAGGAGTCAGCCAGAGCCACAAGTGACGGACTGGCAGACTCTTTGCACCCACTGTGTCTCACGTACTTGCATGTAGTGCAATGCAAGTAGATCTGGCTTAGGGTTAAGACGGGTTAGCGCAAGGGCTAGGGTTAGGCTATTTATTTATTATTTATTTATTTGTTATATTTATATCCTGCTTATCTCCTTGGTACTCTAAGCGGCTTACAAAAAGGCTGCAAAACCAGCAAAATACAATAAATAATCAGACAGACAAGTTAGACAATAAATAATCAGACAGACAGGCTAGTTACGGGTGAGGTTAGGGTGAGTATTGGGGTGCACCTCTGGGTGCCTCTCTGACCCACTTAGAAGGACAGTGTACTGGCGTATGGGTTAGGCTTAGGGTTCGGGTTTGGGCTACGATTAGTGGGCTGTTTATGCCCGATTGGCACATCCCAGAAGTCTCTGTGGTCAACCTGGCCAAGTGGCCATGCGATTGGTGGAAAATTTGCATGGTCTACTCCCATGGGCGAGCCCATCATTGCAAATGTGCAGGTGTAAAAAAATAAAATGAAATAAAATAAAATAAAATAAAATCAACGGAGACTTTTTGTTGCAAGAAAAACCCACTGCTGCTACTGTAAAAATTCAAGCATTTAAAATAGCTAATTTTCGCATGTTTCTGTGGTGCTTTGGTGGGGTTTTGGGCAACGATTTCAAAAAAAATATTGCGGTCGCCATTTTGGATCCCCCCCACCGCATGGCAAATGGATGCGCCCTCCCAGCCTGGTACAGTCAGCAAAACCTGGCCATGCGATTGGTGGAATGGCTCCAAAACTTTGCATGGTCCACTCCCATGGGCGAGCCCATCATTGCGAATGCGCAGGTGTAAAAAAATAAAATAAAATAAAATAAAATAAAATCAACGGAGACTTTTTTTGCAAGAAAAACCCACTGCTGCTACTGTAAAAATTCAAGCATTTAAAATAGCTAATTTTCGCATGTTTCTGTGGTGCTTTGGTGGGGTTTTGGGCAACGATTTCAAAAAAAATATTGCGGTCGCCATTTTGGATCCCCCGCACTGCATGGCAAATGGATGCGCCCTCCCAGCCTGGTACCAGCAGCGCAGCAGTAGCAATAGCCAAGGATAGGGGGGCGGGGAAACCCCCCCCCCAAATAAAAACACCCTTCTGGCCTGGTAGGTGCCCTCAGACAGTTTTCGCCTACTTTTAGGGCCGGGAATCGGTTTTTTTTTTACTTTTAAAACTTTTTTTCTGTGCCGCTTGGCATTGCGCGATTGCCGCGATGCAAGTAACGAGCACGACAAATCAGACCAAATTGTTCGTTCATTGGTTCGAGCTCGAATTCTGGTGGAGTAATTCCCGTTTCCGTTTCCGTAGAGTAACGTATACGAGTAACGGAAACGGAAACGGGAATACCGCTAAGTCGTGCCCATCTCTAGTGTGGAGTGGATCAAGCTACAAAGGTCTATTCTGTTCAGGTCTGAGGAAAGAGCAATGTGCCATCTGGCACGATCCTCCCATCTGAACAGCAAATGACTCCTTGTAACCTGATCAGCTGTCAACTCATCACCTGCCCTGATCATCTGTGAAGGGTCAGGGGAAGTTATTTTTTTTAATTCTTCCCACCTTCTGTTGGTTCTGCTCTGTTTTTTTACCTCCCCACCTTCCTGCTTCCCTCCTCTTGTTCTCCCCTCATACTCCACTTTCCTCAGTTGGAAGCTGAGGTTGCTGAATGGTTGCTGTCTCCAAGCTAAACAGGCTAAATAATAAGCATGCCAAAAAGAATGCATGCTCTACTTCTGTGCTAGAAAGGTGTGTGGCAGCTCTTAAAGAGATCTTCCCCCACCCTCTGGACAGAGTGAAGCCATGCTACCAGAGATCCATATACCACATCTGTATGCCGCTGTAGACAGACCTTGATATTATTGGCTTAGCACTGTAACCTTGTTCATCAGCATGAAATCCTGAAGAAGCAGTAAGCCCCTCGCCAATTTGATGAGAAGCACGATATAAACAGGAAAACAAAGCTCAGAGTGGGTGAGCAAGTCAGTTATGTAGCTGCCTTTTCTACAATTTTGCTTAACATATGTGCCAGCGCACTTCAGGGAAAGGTGTACTTCACAGCTTTCTCAATAGTTCTGCCATAGAAGGTTGCTAAAAGTAACTGTAGAAATGGACCATTTGTGGTAGAATAATATGGTCTATGATATATCAGAACGAGCATTGAAAACCATATCAGTTAGGATGCAGCACCAGTGCTAGAGTCCAGTAACATTAACCTCAAAAAGGCCATAGAACCAGAAAATAATTCCAACCAAGATATAATTTAGATCTGCAAATTAAACTTGGCTTTTGGAATTAGAAAAGCCAATCAGTGCTTTATCACCATTTTGGGGCAACTGTGCATCATATATGAATATGGCTAATAGAAATATGTGTCTACCTCAGTGTGCCACCATGAACACACCTTGTCTAATCACATTAACGTTTCGAAACTAAGTAGAATTGAGACTGGTTAGTAGCAAGGCGGAAAGTCAGCAAGGAATAGCATGGACTTATAGGTAAAATATCATGCCTAGATGTGGGGCAGGAGAGATGGGAGAGGTCACCTGAAGGACAGTGCTGCCCACACCCGCAGAGAAGGAAAGGGAAGAGTGCTGGAAAAGCAGAAACGAAGGGAGAGGGACTGGTACCATAGAATGAGAGAGCAGGAAGAGAAAGAGATGTTATGGCAAAGGTTCAGGGAGTCTGTAAAGATAATTGAAGAGGAGACAGCCTGAAAGGCTTGTGAGGCGGAAAACCAGGCAGAGGCAGGAAAACCGGGGCAAAACCCTGAATTGGTGGAAGAAGAAAAGGTGGGGAAAACCAGTCAACCCACAGTTGTGGAGGTGGGGTTTGGGGATGTTAAAAGGGGGGAGCCGAGGGTCCTACCCCCAGGTTGGGAGTGGGTGTGGATGGAAGATCCATATACCCAGAGATGGGAGCAGATGATGATGCCCCATGCCGATGCTGAAAGTTATCACCGGAGAGCACAGAAGAAGGGGTGCTCTTACTGGGACGAACATTAGGCTAGAGAGTACAACCGCAAACTGAAGCAAATCAGGAAGGACTTGGATTTCGAGAGATGGCTGGAAAAGATCAAAGAGGAACCACGGGGAGGGGATTTACGGGATGACTTCCCGGGGAGGAACCGGCGAGTGAGGAGAACTGGACACAGAATTACCTCAGAGGTTGCGGTACAGGTGGAGCTACTGACCCCAGAGCCGGGACTTCCGAAAGCATGTGGTGGAACCCCCTCCCTGTGGAGCAGAAGGGGGACTAAGTTTCATGGACTTCACCCCGTCCAGAGACTCTAAAAATTATTTATTATTTATTATTTATTTGTTGCATTTGTATACCGCCACATCTTCCTATAGGAACTCGGGGCGGTGAACAATAAAAACAAGAAAAGAAAGGAGGATAAAAATAAGTAAAAGGCATTAAAAACAGGAGGGGGACCATAACCCCCCACAACAGATGGCAATGGCGGCAAAGAAGAAAGAAGGGGAAAAAAGGAAAGAAATTAACTAAAAAGGTCGCCAAAAGCCTCCCTGAATAGATGGGTTTTCAGGGCTTTCCTGAAGGCTGTCAGGGACACTGCAAGGCACAGCTCACTGGGAAGATGGTTCCACAACGTAGGTCCCACCACAGAAAAGGTGCGGTCACGCGTACGCGATTTCCGCACTTCTCTGGGTGTGGCCACCCTCAGTGAGTGCGCCTGCGCCATTCTCGTGGGTCTGGACCCAGTTGACCTCTGGGATATACACTCTGCCAGGTACTCTGGTCCCAAGCCGTGGAGGGCTTTTAAAATCAAAACCAGGGCCTTGAACCTGATCCGGAGGACAACGGGTATCCAATGCAAGCAAGCCAGAACTGGAGTGATGTGCTCGAATCTATGAGCACCCACCACCAGCCTGGCCGCCACATTCTGCACCCGCTGGAGCCTCCAGAGGAGGGTCAAGGGCAACCCCACGTAGAGGGCATTGCAATAGTAGGTCCTTGAAATCACCAGGGCCTGCACTACTGTCCTCAGGGAGGACTCGTCGAGGTACGGGCGGATCTGGGCGATCCTGCGGAGATGGATAAAAGCGGCCCTGGAGACAGCCATCACCTGGGCCTCCAGGGAGAGGGCTGGGTCCAGGACCATGCCCAGATTCCTGGCCCTGTCTGTAGGCTGGAGGGAAACACCCCCCAGCCTAGGGAGGGGGCCATTGTACCCAGACAAGGACGCCCCAAAGAACAGAACCTCCGTCTTCTCTGGGTTGAGCTTGAGCCGGTTATTCCTGGTCCATTCCAGGACCGCCTCCAGGCACAGTTCGAGGGAGCATACTGCCTCCTCTGCAGAAGACGAAAAGGAGAGATAGAGCTGCGTGTCATCAGCATAACCCGTTTTCAGTTACAGTTGATAATGTTGAAGCTGTTGTTAAAGATGAAGTGAATAAATCTTCTGTTTGTTCCAAAAGAGAAGCATCTTATGCGAGTTCTGCAGGGTGGGTGGATTGACCAAACCCAGAACCCTCACACTAGAGGACACTGCCAGCCAGTGTCGCCAATATTGGCTATTTGGACTAACAGTAAGACTCGATATACAGCAGTTTCCTTTCTGTGGTCTCTGTGGAATAAATCCCACCATATGTGGGCAGGCGTCTGCTTGTGCAATGGAACTTTCTCATCCACCTTCCCCCTCTTTCCCTCAATCTCAGCAGTATTACTTCTCTTACTGCCAATGATGTCAGATTACAGTAGGACCCCCGTATTCACTGATTTGTTATCCACTGATTCAGTTATCCATGGTTGGCAGAGGAAAAAAATTAAATAATTCAGCAGCCACAAAGCAAGCTGTAAAGCAAGCTGTTGTCACAAACAGCCACTGGAAAACAAACTATTGTCACAAATAGCATCTGTAAAGCAAGCTACTGTCACAAACAGTGGCCATAAAGCAAGCTACTGTCTCAAAACAGCAGTCATAAAGCAAGCTACTGTCAGAAAACAGCAGTTTGGAGGTGGGTGGGCAGGCGTTCTCTCTTATCAGTGGTTTTCATTATCCATGGGAAGGCCTGGAACCAATCCCCAGTGGATACTGGGGTCCTACTGTATTTATTCCCCAGTTTGCAAGAGAAGCAAGAGGGGGCAGGAAATTACTGGGCATAATCTAAGCAAGTACAGTACTTCTTTTCCCCTTCCATGCACAGAACTGAATAAATATGATGTATGACATCAGATAGTGGCCAAAGATCTGTTGCTTAATGCAGTGCTCCCCAACCTTTTTGTCCCCGCGGACCGGGAAATTTTTGATAATTTTTCTGTGGCCCGAAGCTGGGGGTGGGGAGGGGGGGGATAATGCGAAAGGGGGGTCCGGCGGGGAGGCAAAAGGGGGGGGGTGAAAGCAAAGGATGGGAGGGAAGGAGGAGGGGGAGGCACGAGAGCGGCGGCGGCGGCACTCACCGGCCTGGGGCGGCGGGCGTGCCACTCCCCCCCACACACGGGCGGGGTGGGGGGGAACCCGGGGCTCCTGGGCAGGCGGGCCCCCACCTCCTCCTCCGGCGCGGGGGCCAGGAGCCGCGCATGGGTCTCGCTGCTGGCGCCCCGCTTGCTCCTGCTGCCGCCACCGCCGTGGGCCTCCTCCTCCGCCGGGGAAAGCAAGCGGGGCGCCAGCAGCGAGACCCATGCACGGCTCCTGGCCCCAGCGCCCCGTGCGCGGCACCCGCCCGGCCGCACCGGGAAGCGCCCTCGCGGCACCGACGAGCCGCCGCCGCCTCCTCCTGCTCTGGTTCCTCCTCCTCCTCCTCCTCCTCCTCCTCCTCCCGCCGCCGCCGGAGGAGCAGCAGCAGCCACCCCCCCGCAATCGCCCCCCCCGCCGCAATCGCCCCTGTCCCGCTGCCGCCGCCGCCACCCCTCCGCAATTGCCCTCGCTGCTGCTGCTGCTGCTCCTTCGGTGGCGGCGGCGGGAGGAGGAGGAGGAGGAACTGGAGCAGGAGCAGGAGGAGGAGGCGGCGGCTCGTCGATGCCGAGGGCGCTTCCCGGCGCGGCCAGGCAGGTGCCGCGCATGGAGCGCCGGAGCCAGGAGGGGAGGGGAGGAGGGAGGCAAAGGCAAAGGCAAAGGCGGCGGCGGCGGCTCCTCCTGCGCTCCTCCAGCCTTCCTCCTCCACCGGCCGGCCGTGGGAGAGAAGAGGAGGAGGAGGAGGGCGGCGGAGGAAAAGGGGAGGAGCCTCCCTGGCCTCCCCAGGTGGCCCGGTGCCGACCGGTCCACGGAACGGCACTGGTCCGCGGACCGGTGGTTGGGGACCACCGGCTTAATGTACTAATTCACACTAGGGTAGATGTTTTGAATCAGTGAAGATTTGGTGAATCAGCTGCTCCACAAATTCCATTGATTCAATGCACCTATTCTAATTGCAACCTACTTTATCATAGTAGGCTACAGCTAGAGTGGGGCCATCTTACACAGAGGTTGTCTCACTAAATATCCATTTAGTGTGATTTACTGTGCTAAGCAACTGGACTTTGGCCATTATCTTTGAAAGTGCTAACACTTTGTTTTTAATGTGGGCCAATTCTAGTCCAGCAAAATCACTAATTTTGATCTGGAACTCACATTTGTATAACCTTCCAAAAGTCCTAGACTTGAGTTCCCATA
This sequence comes from Phrynocephalus guinanensis, assembly GCA_037367245.1. Classification (NCBI taxonomy): domain Eukaryota; kingdom Metazoa; phylum Chordata; class Lepidosauria; order Squamata; family Agamidae; genus Phrynocephalus; species Phrynocephalus guinanensis. The sequence goes on from CM074736.1 coordinate 121,808,425, forward strand.
TTTCAAAAGCATCTACATGCAAAAACAGAATAAGAATGAGGAGGTTAAGAAATGTTACTAATGAATGTAAAAATCAAGCAGAAAAACCTGGCAGAAAATGCTTGGTTTCTCACACTGGATTGCTGTAAGAATCTCATCACGATTCTTCCTTCTGTGTTCACAGAATAATTATGAAATATTTGAGTATATGTGCAAACACTAGATCAAATAAGCATTCAGACCGCATACAGCATCCAAGAGACAAATGTTATCTGAGATGATTGCATAGTTCAGCTCTCATTATCCTTGACATTGAAAATACCCATACTGAGGTTGTCTGTCAGACTAGTCTCTGCTAATTTATGGCATCATACAAGAATGAATGCATTCAACCACTGGGCTGTGTGCTACCTCTGCAGGGGAATCTTGCTTCACTGGTACGATTTAGATCTTAGAACTTCAGAACTGGAAGAGACCACCCTATGGATCATTGAGTCAAGCCCCTGGTAAGGAAGGCACTGTGGGAAATTTAACTCCCAACCTCTGACTCCACAGCTAGATACTTAAAGTAGACCTAGGCTGGTGATGTTATTACAGTGACTTACTATAGATCAGTGGTTCTCAACCTGTGGGTCCCCAGATGTTCCTGGACTGCAAATCCCAGCTTCCAGCACAGCGAGTGGTGAAGGCTTCTGCGAGTTGCAGTCCAGGAACATCGGGGACCCATAGGTTCAGAACCAGTGCTCTAGACCAGTGGTCCTCAACGTTTTCAAACAGCAGGCTGGTCCACCACACCCCAGTCACCACTGGGGGGTGGACCACAGTAAAAAAAAAAAGGCTGACATGGAAAAAAGGGGGGAGGGAGGGGCAAGTGGGCAGAGCCCCCCACGATTAGCCCGTGATCATTGTGTCGCCAGGGCCCCAGCAATGCCTCCTGCTCCAGATCACCACCCTGAGGTGCCACCGCTGGGATCCCTCTGCTGCGCCTCTTCTTCCTCCTCCTCCTACAGTGGCAGTGGCTGGAGAGGCTCTCCTTCCTTCCTTCCTTCTTTGCGTCAGGAAGAAGGTGGCAGCCCAGGCAAACTCAGCCCCCTCATCACCTTCTGGGCAGCCATGCAAGATGAGGAGCAGCAGCTGCAGCAAGGGCAGCAAGTCTGGTGCTACTGCTCGCAGATCCAGCCGTGTGCCCTGGCCATCACATTCTCACTGTGGCCTGGAGGAAAAGCTGCCTCCTTTCTTGGCCTGGCTCCTCTCTTGGTACGCTGCAAGGGAGGGAGGGAGGGAGGGAGGGAGGGCTGGGAAGGAGGGAGGGGAGGCAGGAAGGCATGCCGAAAGCCACCTGCAACCTGCTCACTGGCCGAGTCCAGCCAGGCTGTGGTGCTCTCTTGGCTTGCCAGCCCACCCATCACCAACCGTGGACAAATGCAGCCCCACCAGCCTCCCAGGAACCAGGCCCTGGCCTCCGTTGGCCTTCTCTTCCCTTCTCTTCTTTCTCCACCACCTCCTCCTTGCTGGTCTCTAATCCGGTGATGGTTGTGGCAGCTTCAGCTTCCAGCCATGGTTGGGCCCCCTCCTCCCCTCCCTCGCTCCATGGAGCAAGGCAGCAGCTCAGAGGGGGCTGGGTGGGCGGGAAGTAGCTCCGTTTCCCCCTCGGTAACCTGCCGTCCATCCCTCCAGTGGTCCACTGCCATGGCTGCTCTGACTCGGAAGGTTGGCTGGTGCTACCTCCGCCTGCCCCCTTCATTCCTCACAACTACAATAACACAGGCAGCAGCCACCCAAGGAAGGCAGGTAGGCAGGGTGGAGGAGGGGCAGGGGTGGGGCCTCAGGGCCATGGAGGGCCCTCCTGTTTTAAATTGCCCGCTCACCTGCACCCGGCACCCCGAGAATCTGGGCAGTGGGTGGGGGGAGTGGGGGACCTTGCCGTAGCCCTCCCACTTTGAATGCCCCACTAGCCAGCATGCTGATCATCTGGGCAGTAATTTGGGGGGAGGGGGAGAAGTGACATAGCCCACTGCTTTGAACTGCCCCAGCAATAGAAGCAGATGTGGAGGCTGGCTTGCTCGCAAAGCAGAGGGTAGGTGGGGGGTTGCAATTGGCCCTGGGGGCCTGATTCAGTACCTTGGAGGGCCACATCTGGCCCCAGGGCCTTAGGTTGAGGACTTCTGCTCTAGACCCTCAACTAACTTGAGGTTGAAGGACAGAACTATTTGGATCTCAATTCAGGACATCTAAAACCATTATACAACTTTGTCCTGACTGATCAGAGCCTCGCTCTCCCTTTTGTTGCAGGTGGCCACTCTGAGAGAGGACCGAAGGGTTTCTACTAGAGATGGGCACTGAACGAACATTTTTTCGTTTCCGTTACCGTTTGTCGTTTACATTACACAACGAAACGACAAACAAAAATTGTGATGAAAATGAAATGAAATGAACAGAACCACGAAAATTGAGGTCGTTACGTTTCGTTTCCGTTAATGGCGACATGCAATGAAATGAGCTGTTTTAAATGTTAAAAAACGCCCTGGACATCCATAAAAATGCAGAGATAATTATTTATATTATCTAATAATACCTATCAGGTGGGTTGGGGTCCTTAAAACATTTGTTTTAGTCTTCTCCCATCGCGATGTATTTTTCTTTTCCCTTTAAAATGGATGTCACCACCAGCCACAAAATGGAGGCAAGCCATGTGATGGGATCATGTTCAACCAATAGCATGCCCAGGTTGCAGACTGGGCAGGCAGGTCTGGCAGCCACAGAGGGCATAAAAAGCTCTAGCAGCCCCCGTCCTCCTTGCAGTCTCTGGTGGGAGTTAGGGTGGGATTGCTGTCTCTGCTGCGACGCTAGCTTCAGTCCTGCAGCCTCCCTGTGTGCGTGCATGCTGCGTAACTCTTGGTGAGTACCCTCCCTTGCCCTGCAGTGCAGTCACTCTGCGGCTGCCTTGCAACCTGGGCAACGCCCGCCGCTGCCTTTGCAGCCTCCCTGCATACCTAGTCTATACTGTGTCCCTGCCAGCATCCCTTTTTTTAGTGTTTTCCCTCTGGTCTGGGGCGCTGGGGGATGCCTGTGCACGGAAATGCTTTAAAAATCGCGCAAAAAGCGGGTAGAAATGACAAAAGGAAAAACAAAAAACGGTAATGAAATTTTTCAAAAAATTCCCGACAAACGGAAACGAACCGAAACAGACCTCTCAACAACAAACGAAAAACTGAAACGCCATTTTTCTGTTTCGTGCCCCTCTCTAGTTTCTACCTGGAATCAGTCCTTCTCAGTGGCTGCCCCGGCACTTTGGGATACTCTGCCAATGGAGACAAGGCTGGCGGGGGCTCTGCCAGCCTTTAGGAGAGCTCTAAAGACCTGGCTCTTTAGGGAGAGCTTTGGTGATCACTGAGTGCATGATGGTATTTAGTTAGTTGGTTTATTGTTTGTCCCAGCCTTTTACTTGCCAGAATCTATGCTTGTCTGTATGAATGTTGTTGTTGTATTTTACCCTTTGTTTGATTTACTTTTCGTGGGTTGGGTTTTTTTTTGGTTGGGGGGGGGAGGGGCAAGTTGCTTTGTTTAATAATTTGTTGTACACCACCCAGAGATCCCAAGGGAAGTTGGGCGGTTAATAAGCAGAACACTTTGCTTTTGCTTTGCTTTAAATATAAATAAATATAAATAAACTGAAATTCAATTATTCCTTGACATTGGAAAAAAATACAAAGGAAACTATGTTGGCCACTAAGCACATTTCAAAATGTATGCTGTGCTGCTAACACCTTTATTATTGTTGTTCTCGCGTACTATCATGTCATTTCTGACTTAGCATCAGTTAGGAATTCCAAAATGCCCTGTCATAAACAGCCTCACTCAGGTCTTGCAAATTGAGGCTATGATTTCCTTTATTTATTTGCTTTTGCTGCCTTCAACCTCCTCCAGTTTTGTTGAATTTTTGACAAGTCTTGTCTTCTCATGGTGTGTCTACAGTGCCGCAGCCTCACATTAGCCACTGATGATTCTTTACCTTCAACATTGGAATCCTCTGGAAGTGCAATGTCAGTGATCCAGAGTCCAGACAATTCTGTTCTGTTACTGCTGTGCCTGGTGTGTTATGATTAAGTTGTCAGTTTAGATGGTGGTTTGACTTAAAAACTATCTATCACCACAACATGGATTTGAGGATTTGGCTTATGGTCAATATAATTTCTCCTACATTATGAAGAATCTGGACATCAATTTTAGCTCTTCCACTACTGGGACCCATTTGGTTTTCATGCCATCTAGACACGGACTTCCATTGCTGCATCTTCATCTCTCCAACACATAGTAAAGCCTTTTAGATTCCATATATCGACTAGCCTAGACAGTGCAGAAACTGCTTGCCATTCTCTGGTCTCTTTCTATACAAGGGCTGTAAGCCTCACATTGGTTAGAGGTAGTTTTGTAGGGCACATGACATATTTTCAACATGAAAATTCAAAGATGGTGGCTTTTGGCCTTTTTTTCTTAATTCCCACAACCATTCAGCACATCAGAGGAGATGTTTGCTTTGGCCACACAGTCTGTAGGTCTTTGACTGCTCGCTTATTAGATTATATAACTTGGTCAAATATTGACATAGGTTGATCAAGGATAGGCCTGTCATTTCTCAATCCACAGGAAAGGCAAGAAGCTTTAACCCTTATAATTCCTCAGCAGAATGCACAGGGTTACTTGAGCCAGCCCTCAAACCAAGCAGGGAATTTAAGCAGCTGCACATCAGGAAGGGACAGAGACTGGAATGACTTTGATTTCATGACTCATGCATAGCTCCTTGATTCAAAAGTGGACTTGGCTATCTCAGGAGAGGCTGATGGCTGCTCATAAGATGGCTACTTTCTTTTCTCTTTGTGAAACAAAGCAAACTTGCACACAAACTCAGCAATCAGAGAAAGTCTGGGTGATTGGTAAGGTAAACAAACTGTTCAGTGCTTCTAATTTGAAATGGCCATGCAAAAAATGGAAGTGCCTATTGCTCAATTTCCAATGTAAGAACTCTCATCTTGGGTTCTTGCAAGGAAGGGGATTTTTTTTGCAATTTTGCTTTCTTGCAAAAGAGAAGGGGGCAAGTGAGTATTATTTATTTATTTATTTATTTATTTATTTATTTATTTATTTATTTATTTATTAGCCTCCCCACTACCAAATGGTCTCTGGGCGGCATACAACAATATATTAAAATTATAAAACAACATAGTTATTAAAAACCATCAAAAACAAAACAATTTAAAACAATCAATATACAGTAGTAAAATCCTGCTGCTCATGAGCCCAGCTAAAAAGAACACTATCGAAATAAAGTGCGGGCTGAACAGGAAGGTCTTTGCCTGGCGCTGAAAAGCCAAACACTTCGGCACCAGACAGATCTCTGTTGGGAGGGCATTCCAAAGTTGGGGGACAACTGTCAAGAATGCCCTGTTTTGACATCTCATCCCCCTCACCTTTTTAAGCAGGGCCTCCTGGTCTGATCTTAAGGTATGGGCAGGCTCGTATGGAAGAAAGTGGTCCTTAAAGTGACCAAGTCCTAAGCGGTTTAGGGCTTTATATATAAACATAAGTAACTTGAATGGGGCCCAGGGTGCAACTGTAGCCAGTGTAAATTTTTCAGAACTGGCGTGATATGAGTCTGAGGCAGCCCCACTCACCAGCTGCATGACCCCCTTCTGTACCGATTACAATCACTAGACTGTCTTCAAAGGCAGTCTAAAGCACGTTATAGCACATTACAGTAGTCTAGTACAGTTGTTACCAGTGCATGTGTGACTGTTGCCAGGCTCCACTCACCCAGGTTAGGGCGGAGTAGATATCTTCCCTGCAGCTGTAAGAAGTCACCCCTGGCCACTGAGTCCACATGGGCTTCCAGGGTAAGACCTGGGTCCAGAAGCACCCCCATTCTGTGGATCCTGTCCCTTAGGGGGAGGGCAACTCCCTCCAAGCCCTGTAACCCAGTGGTTCCCAACCTGGGGGTCAAGACCCCTTGGGGGGGGTTGAATGACCATTTCACAGGGGTCGCCATGAGCCAGTGAAGAAAAAAGCACAAACGGCTGAGGTCTGGAGGAGGGGGGGAGGAATGGGAGGAAAGAGTAAGTTACAGCTTGATAGGTTAGAAGGGATGTCAGTCAATGGCACAGGAGGCTACAATTGACTGAAGGTGCCTGTAGAGGGAAATTCTCTATGGTCCCTGTTGCAGTGGCCTGCCAAAGGGGGCTTATGGCCTCTTCCAAGCAGGGCAAGGGGTCATCACAACATGAGGAACTGTATTAAAGAGTTGCAACATTAGGAAGGTTGGGAACCACTGCTCTAACCTATCAGGTGGAACACCTATCAACAGCGCTTCTGACTTGTCTAGATCGAGCTTCAGTTTACTGATCTGTGCGATATTATTGAGGGCACCGGCTTAGCACAAAAGGGAAGGCACACAGGTATATCTCTGTATATCCTTGTCTTCTAGGAACCGTGCAGTTTCTGTTAGACCAGGGGTCCTCAAAGTTTTCAAACAGCGGGCCAGTCCACCACCACCCAGACACCACTGGGGGCCGGATCACAGTCCAAAAGCAGCTGCGGAGGCTGGCTTGCTCACAAAACAGGGGGTAGGTGGGGGGGGTTGCAATTGCTCCCAGGGGCCAGATTCAGGACCTTGGGGGCCGCATCCGGCCCTGGGGCCTTAGGTTGAGGACCCCTGTATTAGACCATCCCTTCTAGCATACACTAGTGGATGTTTATGTCATCCTCATTTCTTATCAGCCCAACTTGCTTTGGGTTGCTAGCCCACCCTTTCTTTTCCTCCTTTGCTAACATTTTCACCCACTCCCTCCCAAATTAATGTCACTGCAGGTCATGCTGAAGTCCTTATGCACATTCTTTCTGTAGACTGTAAATATTTGCCCCAGTTTTTTACTGCTTCTCAGACTGGAGATTTATTTAGAGATTTTTTTGACCTGTCACAGAAGGATTAACATATATGTCTGAATAATCTGTTTATTCTTTTTCTGCCACCTCCTCCAGTTGGCAGAGGCATTTCCACTATATGCATCCAAGCAGCACAAGATTATCCCATTCAGTTTTACATATGAATAGCTCTCTATCTATTCATATAGACTGAATGAGACCAGGTTTTAAACTATCTTCAAAGAATCTTGTCATGTGATAAAGGAAGGTGTTATGCACAACAGTAAGTCTCAGTGACACGAAGGGATAATACAGAGCACACCAAATAAATGAACTCGACCCAGATAAATGCACTCAAATTGTAATCCTATACATATTTACCTGGGAGTAAGTCCACCCAAGTCAGTGGGACTTCACTGTGAATTAACAGGGTTTGGCCTGGGCCTTTCTTTATGGAATGGGTCCAGTTTTGAAACAAATCACGGCAGCACAGGTGCTGTTCACAACTTGGACCCACTCTCCGAAACGAAACCACGCATTGACTTACCTTGCCTTACTTTGCGTGGGGCGATACTCCAACTAGAAAATAGCCTCTGGCGCATCATCATTTCTTCTCCCTGGCGCTGGCCAATCAGGAGCTGTGCAGGGAAATGCATCATCCCACCTTCCTGTTTGATCGGCCAGTGCCAGGGAGAAGGAATGATGATGCGTCAGAGGCTACTTTCTGGTTGGAGTATCACCCCATGCAAAGTAAGGCAAGGTCAGTCAATGCATGATTTCATTTCAGAGGGTGAGTCCAAGTTCCAAACAGCACCTGCAATGCCTTGATTCATTTCGGAACCAGACACATCCCGAAATGAAAGGCCTATGCCTAAACAAGTTTAAATGGGAACACTCCAATACATTTCCATTTATGCCAATTGGACTCTCCCCTACAAACCTATTGGTAGGAGCCACCATTCTGAATGCCTTTAAAAGGTTTCCAGTCCATTGATTTCAAGGGAATTTCCTTCCTTGCAGGTTCTAATCTGAGTTTCCCTTTTAGGGTTGGAAGGCACAACAGTGCTCATCTAGTCTAACCTGCTGCCAATGCAGGGGATTCATTCCTAAATAGGGATGGGCACCTTAAGAAACATGACACACAGTTTTGTCATTTTGTAAGCTTATGAAACATTACAGAATGAAACAAAACAGCAAATAGTGTGTTGTCAAGAAATGAAACAAAACACCATTTTTTGTTTCAGAAATGAAATGATTTGTCCTAGTTGACTGTTGAATAATTAATTTTTACATTTCTTCTTCCTTTTTAAATAATAGGTTATATTGTAGTATTGTACTGTGTTTTTATTGTTGACTATATGATTCTTATATTTCCTTTTATATAGAGTATTTTTACCAGAACAAATTCTGGGTGTGTCTAACCACACTTGGCCAATAAAAGTATTCTATTCTATTCTATTCTATTCTATTCTATTCTATTCTATTCTATTCTGGTGGCAAGAAGCCTCTTGATCCAGCCATCTTGAGAACAGGACGTTTATTTTTGAACTGATTGATTTGTTTTCCTTCCTCCTCTCCCATGCCTCAGCTGTTACATATTTCCAATATTGATCTGCCTGCCTGCAGCTAGCCAGGAGCTGAGCTCTTCCCTTCCTTTCCCTTCTCTGCACTGGCTGTCCCTGTATCTGCAAGTTGATTTAATGTTTAAACTGATTGTTTTCCTTTCCTTATTAAGTAGGACTGTGGAGGTTATTTTTATATATTTTCCATCCTCCCCACGTTGATCAGCTGTTGAGCTTCTCTCTCCAATCTCTCCCTGCAGCAGCTAGCCCTTAGGTTTCCTGCTTGTTTACAGAGGGTTCTTTGTTTGAAAGCAAATTGATTGGAACGTTTAAGGAGGGTCTTTGATTTAGGACAGTGGGCTCCCTGTTAAATAAAAAAAAGGAACACTTCCCATTATTTATAGCCTCACAAAGTATTAATAAAACAAAATGAAATGAAGACTGAAACAGAAACTAGATTTCTATTTTGTGCCATCTCTGTTCCTAAAGCATTCCCAACAGGTGGCCATCAAATATCTAATTAATAACTGCAACAGGGTCTACCACCTATTGAGTTATCTCAACAGCATTGCAGTTCACAGGTTCTTCCTTCTCATAGATTTTCTTCCTGTCAGAGAAAATGCATAGCATTCAGGCTTGAAAATTATCTGCAGAGGATCTAGATTATCTCCCTTCAGACAACACATTCTGCATTGTTTTTGTCTCTTAATTATAAACGTTTCATTCAGCTTTCAAAGCTTTCTGTGTGACATTAATCTAAACTCCAAAGTAAATGTTTTTCTTCTCTTCTGGGATATACCAGCTCTTTAACAGGCACAGAACAATAAGCAAGAAGTGAGTTAACAGCCACAGCTCGTGTTTATTGTGTAAATGCACCACATGAATGCATCTTTTGAAATATTCTTGAATGACTGATCACCTTTAGGACTGCAAAGAGGCGTTGGGAGTTTCTAAGTAGCTTGTGTGCTCCTTTGGTATGGAGTTATTGTCTAAGGTTTTGAGACAGCTGGATGGATCAAGCCGTGCTAACCTCTGTGGATGCCCTTGTCAAGCTAGCTATTTTCTTTTAAAAGGTCCTGTAAATGACTTCCTTTGGAGCTACATTCCTTTGAAAAAGATGCTCCCATCCCCTCATACCTAAAACCAAACTGAATTTTTTCAGTCATCTTGTTTGTTTAATGAGCAAGCCATCACAGGTTGAAAGTGGACCTGATAAGAACATAAGAACGTAAGAAGAGCCATGCAGGATCAGGCCAAAGGCGCATCTAGTCCAGCTTCCTGCATCTCACAGTGGCCCCACCAAATGTGCCCAGGAGCGAGCAAGACTAGATATCTGTCTCTTGATATCACTCCCCTGCATCTTGAAGTACCCTGGTTTTAAGCCAGGAGATTACACATCTCCATCATGGTTGGTAACCTGTGATGGACTTTTCCTCCAGGAATCTGTCCAATCCCCTTTTGAAGGCATCCAGCCAGATGCCATCGCCACATCCTGTGGCAGGGAGTTCCACAGACTAACAACATGTTGGGTAAAGGAATATTTTCTTTGTCTGTTGTCACTCTCCCAACCCTCACACATCTGGTGGTGTAAACCAGGGCTGCGAACCAGAGTGGAGCAAACCCTAAGTTAGTAAATGAGTCTGAGTGATTTGGATCTATTTTTATATGAGCTCCATGTACAAGGCAAATTGCCAGACTTGGTTCCAGGGAAACACAAAGTGAATTTGCAGATCTCTGTGTATCTGGAGCTGATTCAGTGTGGAGCACAGACTGTATTATATGAGGTGCAAATCCTTTTAGCCTTTTAAAAAAACCCAGTAAACTTGAAAGTAATGCACAGTAATACCTTGGTTTATGGGTGGTGGTGGTTGTGGGGGGTTATGAGCATAATCCATTCTGGAAACATGCTTGTAAACCAAAGCAATCTTATATCAAAGTAGTGCTTGTATATCCAGTGCTTGTATATAAAGACATTGTTTGTTGATCAAGGCAAAATTTAGAAGAAATGTTTGCTTGTCTTGCAAAATGCTCTTAAACCAAGTTGCTCTTAGACTAAACCATTACTGTAATTTTAAAAAAGCCTGAAGCGAGAAGGCTGAACTTTGTCAGATTTACTGCCCTCTTTACAATCTTCTGTGTTTCTAAATTTCATGGACACCATTGAAATGAAAAACAGTAAAAACTGTTTTGGTTCTCCAGTGCAGATAGATCTGGATGTAGGCTACAAGTTGACCTGTACAGTGCACATTAGCCTGCATACTGATTTGAGATGCATACCAAAAGCTTGGGGACCTAGACATAGGCATGTTGGAAACTAGTAACAGAAAGCAATCAAAATGAGTGCATCCTATTTGTTTCTATTGTAGTCCAGAAATAGATGGAAATAATACGGATACAAAAGACAAGATATGTTTCGTGCCTTAATCTGGATCTGATCCACTCCCATCAATCAACTTTAAGGCTAATTTAATAGACAGGAGACCAATTGCTTGGAAGAGGGATGTAGTGTTTATAAAATGGTAACATTTTTTTTGTTCAGTCATTCAGTCGTATATGACTCTTTGTGACCCCATGGACCAGAACTCACCAGGCCTTCGTGTCCTCCACTACCTCCCAGAGTTTGGTCAAATCCATATTTGCTGCACTGATGACACTGTCCAACTATCTCATTCACTGCCGTCCCCCTTTCCTTTTGCCTTCAATCTTTCCCAACATCAGGGACTTTTCCAAGGAGTCCTCTCCTCATGAGGTGGACAAAGTACTGGGGCCTCAGCTTCAAAATCTGTCCTTCCAGTGAACATACGGGGTGGATTTCTTTCGGGATGGATAGGTTTGATCTCTCAAGACTCTCCTCCATCATTGTAAGGCCAATTACACTGGTGACAATGAGGCCTGTCTTAAGACTTCCTGGGGACTGTGTGGGGGACTGGGGCAAGCCAGTCCAGTATCTCTGACAAGAAAACTCCATGGACAGAAACAAAAGGCTAAAAGTGGTAACATACAGCTAATATAAAAGGTAAAGGGTTCAGGAATACAACTGTGTCACAGGGGCTTACAAACTATAATGGATGTGCTCCACAAGTCAACGTTCCTTAGACGTTTGAATGCCAAGATGAAAATCATGGCAGGGCTGCAGAACTGTAAGATTTATGCAGGGCCGGTGCTAGGTTTTTTTGTGCCCTAGGCGAGGGGTGGGGGGTGGGGTGGGCAGTGGGTGGGTGGGGCAGGGGTGGTGTGGGGCAGGGGTGGGTGAGTAGGGGGTGGGGGTGGGGCAGGGGTTGGGGGCAGGTGGGGCAGCTGGCGGGCGGGGGGTGGGCAGGGTGGTGGTGGGGCGGCAGTGTGGGGTGGGGGGGTGGGAGGGTGGTGGATGGCGGGAGACGGTGATGGGTTCAGGGGGTGGCGGCGATGGGCGCAGGGGGCGGCAGGCGGGGGGGCGGGCAGCGATGGGCGGGTAGTGACATGCGGCAGGGGGACGGACGGTGGTGGCCAGCGGTGGGGGGCGGGGTGGGGGGGCAGGCTGTCCAGCGCCCTCTCTCCATTTTGGCACCCTAGGCAACTGCCTAGTTCGCCTTAATAGAAGTGCCGGCCCTGGGTTTATGAGCTTTCCTCTCCCTTGCAGAAGCAGCTAAAGGAAAACTATCTCCGGGAGCTTTTCAGCAGAGGAAGATAGAGATGCCCAATTAAGTATCCAACTAGAGATGTATGTGCATGATCTTCTTTGTGGAATACCATAAGTCAAGTGAAGAATCAGTGAGTTGCCTGGTTTTTCTATTTAATATGTATGCATTTAAAGTATTTTAATCTGCCTTTCTCCTTAAATGGGCCCAGGGCAGCTCTTTGTAACTATTCTATGTGCAGGAACACATACCGTAGTAGTCTATGTAATGTATTGTTGTGAATAATTTGTGGCTCCTTCTCTTACTCATGATGCCTTCCGTGTGTATCTACTTGCTACTGTCACAATAAAATGTCAGTATTTAACTTCTGTTCTTTCTTGTGATCAAGGAATTGCATTCCATGGCTCTGCAAATTAACATAAATGGACATAACTCTAATGTACAGTAGGACCCCTGTATCCATGGGGAATCAGTTCCAGGCCACTCCTCAGATACAGAATTCTGTGGATAAGAGTGAACACTCTTATCTGGGGTGCTGGGGTGGAACCTTTAGCCCCAACCCCCAAAACACTGGGCAGCACAAAGGGCTGGTGACCTGCCCAGTGGGAGTGAAGTGCCAGGGTCAAAAGCCGTGCTGCACAGCTTTTTTCCGTGGCACTAACCCATTCCCGCTGAGCTGGTCGGTAGACCAGCCAGTGGGACAGAGTGCCTTCATGCCTCCTGGTCTGCCCAAATGCTCTCTCCTGTTGCCTGGTCTGCCGCCGTGTCCAGCGGGAGTGTTCAGCCCACAGCAATCCGGCTGGAAAGAACTTTATACCCTTGCCGGCCTCCTGCACAGGTGTGCACTTTGGAATGCAGCCCCCTTTCATTGTTTGGGGATAAAGGAAGGGGAATTGTGGAGTAACTCTGGACGTGGCAAGACCTGAAAACCTCCCAAACATGAACATAAAGCAATAGGATTCTTAGAGCATATCATTTCTCTCTTTTAATTGCTCATAAGATGTCTTTGTTCTGCCTGTCTTGGCAGATCCAGCAAGGCAATCAGTTCTGTCATCTTATTCCGTTGTCAAAATTACACAACCAATGATTCATGCAAAAAGAAAAAAAAATTAAGATACATCTTGATGTAAACACCAGTTTTGTCCATTTGAAAACACAACAACTTCACACTCTGGAATTTGCAAGTATTCTCTATGGTGTGGAATATGTAAATGGCTCAATGGGCCATGAGCCATTACTATCTGAATCTGAATACTGTAGGAGTCAGATCACATGTAAATCTACTTTGTTGGTTTATAATATCCATGTACCACCTGATTTTAGTGAGAGGCCCTACTCTGAGCAATTGACACTAGGGATGGGCATGAAATGAAAAATGAAATGTTGTTTTGTCATTTCGTTATGTAACAAAGCACAACAAAACAAAACAAAACGATAAAGCAGCATTTTGTTACAGATGAAACGAAACAGCCATTTTCCCATTGAAACGAACTTTTGTTCCATGTGTAAAATGGTGGCTTACTTGCAGGTGTTCCACCACCACTGCCACCGAGATAGCCCAGCCAGGCTGGAGAGGATGAGTGGTTGGCAGGTCAGATTAGGCCTGCCGCTAGAGCCTCCACTTCCACCACTGGAGCTGCCGCTGCAGCATCAGGAGAGGGCAAGCAGCCAGCAGGCCAGCCTAGGCCTGCCACCCCTGCCACTGGAGTTGCTGCTGCTGCCACCAGAGCCCCAACAGCCAGCTGGGTAGGCTGGCCCAGGGCCCCCGCTCCCACTGCCAGAGTTGCTGCGGCCACGGCCAGAGTCTCCGCCAGCCAGCTGGGCAGGCCAGACTAGACCCCCCCACCGCCACTGCCGGAGCCTTTGGACTCAGAGCCACTGCCGCCAGTAATGAAATGTTTCATTTCATACAAATTTTTGTTGTAAAACTTTGTATGAGATGAAACGAAATGAAATGCGCCCCCCCCCGAAACAGAACGAAATGAAACACAATTTTTCTGTTTTGTGTCCATCCCTAATGTTAGACACTACTTGAGTGGTTGACAATTAACCCATCAGACTCCACACCACAAAATCAGTAACCATTGAAGCACAAATGGAAATTAAGTGCTGAAACAAAACCTAACTAAAACCCAAATGATGTCAAGACCAGGCATAGACGTAGCTAACCCAGGGAGACAATGTGTTTCAAACCTTTTGTTGTAGTTTCTGAGTCAGCTCCATGTAGACAGCAGTACAGCAGTCTACCTTTGAGAACACCAAGTATGGAGGAATGGCTTAGGAAACTGGGAATGTTTAGTTAGAGCTGTTTGGCAGTGGAATATGCTGCCACAAAGGGTGGTGGAGTCTCTTGTGGAGGTTTCTAAACAGAGGCTGGATGGCCATCTGTCGGAAATACTGTGATGGGGTTCCTGCATGGCAGGGGGTTGGACTAGATGGCCCTTGAGGACTCTTCCAACTCTATCATTCTATGGTAACTGGTATGGCTTCCCAGGATTTGGGATAATACTCATTCCTCAATCCTATCTGGAGCTCCTAATTCGGAAACCTGAACCTGAAACCTACTGTGTTCAGGGGACGTCATCAGCCACTAAGAATGCACTTCTCATATATGGAGCTTTGGTAACAGACATCTTGCTACATTTCATGTTGATGGAGAAGAATAAAAGTCTGAGAATCAATGCATTGACCATATGGAATAGGAATTTAAGGGGCTGCCGAAGCTGATTATTATTGCTCGCTGCCTTTTATCTGATTGCTTCAATGAAAACCTTTTTTAATGTAATGATGTCACACACTGCTGTGCATGGTCTGTATAGAAGAGTAATAAATGCATTAATGGCTTTTATTCCTTCATCCCCAATGTTTCATGAACATTAAATTATGCTTTTGATACACAGAAGAAATCAGGGAAATCATAATTAACTATTAGATAGTCAAGCCTCAGAGCATTTTAATGTACCTTTTCCTGTAACTCTCCCATTACTGGCAGTGCATAGAATCATAGAATCATAGAGTTGGAAGAGACCTCAAGGGCCATCCAGTCTAACCATCTGCCATGCAGGAACCCCCATCTCAGGACTCCAAACAGATTCAATGAAGAAGAATGAAGAAGAGGGGAGGGTGCAGACTTTTTGGCCATGAGGATGATGAGGGAATATGCAAATGAAGTCCTGTAGAATGCTTTAAATGTCTGAGTATACATGACCAGAGCAAGAGAAAAGTCAAGGCATCTTCAGAGCTGCTTTCAAATCTGAAGGACCACCATATCCTGTCAGATCAGCCTTCTGCTTCTTTGTTGCTTTAGAGCAGCAGAGGATAACATACAACTCCTAAAATCTACAGGTAAGCTCCTGGGACCTCCTACAACCTTCTCCATGTCTCATCTCACTGAAAATTTAGGTGTCCTAAGCACACCCGATCTCGCCTGATTTTAGAAGCTAAGCAGGGTTGGCCCTGGCTAGTACTTGGATGGGACACCCCCAGGGAATACCAGGTTCTGTAGGCGCCTAGAGTAGGAAATGGCAAACCGCTCCAGTATTCCTTCCAAGAAAACTCCATGGACATGGGGACATTCAGAGTTGGTCACGACTGTAACGACGCAACACAGGTGCTGTTCATAGGCAGCAAGCCTACCCTCCATGGAACCTACTGTACAGAAGACAAAATACATTGCTTTTTTGATTGAGCAAATGCAGAAGAAGAAATGGTTTGCTCACAGACTGCTGCTCAGAAAAAGCTATTACTTTACTTGACTCGTCTCTTTCTTTGCTTGAAATGGGATTAAGTATATTCAGTCAACAGTGGCTGAGGGTCATATTCTCTACGTTTGCCCTACCTTGCAAAGCTGTGGCAAAGATAAAGTATGGAGAAGAGACGTAGACAGAAACTTCAGCTCATTCGAGGAAGCCAGACATAAATACAGAAAATACGTAAATAAATAAAATTGTTTAACACATGAATTATGTCTGTATTTGTGAAGTTTTTATTCATAGGGTGTCTCCTCCTCCTCTATATTTTTATCATAAATCTCCTCTCATTTTTATCCTTTCTGAAAAACAAGCAAATGCCTTTAAGCTGAAAGCAAATAATGAAACTTGATGTTGGATAAGGCTCCACTATTTAAAGTCAACTTAATTGCAAATGTAAACTCCAATGCTCAATGTTTTCTCTGGCTGAAAGATTCCCGGACATGTGTTCACAAAGATTTGCCAGGCAAATGGCTTGAAATGCACCAATAAGCTCATTAAGGTGAATCAAAAACTTTTGACTCTGCCATCAGTCTTTATTAGTCACAGTTGCCAGACTCTAAAGCAAAATCCCGGCAAATAAATTCAGCTCACGTTACAGGCATTTACATGCTTGAGCACTTAGTCATGTAGGTAGATTAAACTGCCGCCAAGAGTTTTTTTCTCAGAGAAAATCCACAAGAAATCTCTCTTGACACAAATTGTTTAAATCAATTTCTTTATAGGTTCAGTAACTATAGTGTTGAACATGGAAACAGAACACTTTTGTGATTCTGGGTTCTAAATGGGTAGTGCTGTACAGCTTGTTTTAACCTGTGTATGTTGGAGGCTGTTGCAACCTTGCATGCAGCCTCTACTAGGTGTGGCTGGGAGGAACCTTTCCAGGCTGGGATGACTGCCTATCAAATCAATTGCCCCTCCCTTGCCTCTGATTTCTAACGGCGCTTTTACACGACCCCTAAAATCCGAGTCAAAGGGCTCCCAGATGCGGAGCTTTAAATTGTTTTCCCACCAGCTCTGGACTTTTTAAAAAATTAAGTACGACCACGCCCACCTAAGCGTGTCCCAGCGCATTTTCCAAGTACCTGGTCTCCGAAGGTGACAAATTTCTGATGCGGATTGCATAGCAGTGAGTGCTGGGCTCTCCTCCCTTCTGTTTGGTTGTTTTTTTGCCCCCGCCTCTTTAAGAGACTGGAATGCTTCCCGGGGCAGCTCCCCAGGCAGAATGGAGGTGAGCCTGCATTCTTTTATCCCTTTTTTTCTCCCTCCCCTCACGCAGACAGGAGCAAGGGAGTGCGGAGGGGTGGGAACACAGCAAGAGGAGCAAACCCCCAAGATCTCTGGTCTGAATTTAAGTTGCCAGCAGATCTTAGGGGTCATGTAAAAGCACCCTAAGACAGCCAGTCCTCTCAGCTCAGTGCTCTTTTCCCTGTTAGTAGCCTGTTGGAGCCAATGAATGTATCGGAAGCAGTCCCTGTGTCTGTTGAGGCCTGTTGCTGCAAGCAGTCATCTTTTTAGTTTCATCTTATCTGCTTACTGTAAGTAAGAAACGTGTTTTATTATTTCAACTTCTAATACTTCAGAGTGAGTTATTAAGACTGTTAGTGCCAGTTAATGTGAAAAGGGAGCAGTCTATTCTGGGGAACTTGAAGCTAATTTAGGTCTGTAAATCCTGCACTTCTGCTGTTCAGCCAAAGGAATTTAACCAAAATTCAAAACTCTGCAACAGTGTACACCATGGGTATATTGCTGCCATAAACAATAACATAAACACAAACATTAAACAGTATGTAGTTTTTGAGAAGGGCCATTGACCAATAATGGTGAAGTAAATTCTCTCAGCCTCGGAATTCCAGCCTTGGAATTCCAACCAATCTTGGAATTCATGCCTGCCTGCCTGCTTGCATGCACACATATCACATCTTTCCGCCAACACTGGAATCCTGGGGGCTGACAAAATTTTCAGTAGAATATATTGAAAGAACGTAAGAACAGCCTTGCTGGAACAGGCCACAGCCCATCCAGTCCAACATTCTGTCTCACACAGTGGCTCACCATTTGCTTCAGGGTATTCCCTGCTTCACCTGCTTAAGACTCCCTGCCAATGGCATTGAGAGATATCCTGCCTATTAGGGATGGGCACACAAAAAATAAAGTTTCATTTTTTATTTCATTTCGTGTTCACCCCTGTTTTGTTTCATTTCGTTTCTTATGAATTTTTTTAAAAAAATTCATATGAAACAAAATAAAATGAAATGGCTCCCCTGGGTCCTAGAGGCACCAGATTTTGTGCCCTGGAGCCCTTTTTAAAGGGCTCCTGCTGACCTGTTATCAGTTGGACCCCTTTAAAACTGGCCCAGACATCACCAGGGGGTTCCCCTGATGCCGACTGGGCCAGGTTTAAAGGGGTCCAGCCATTGACAGCTCGGTAGGAGCCCTCAGAATATGGTCGGGTAGGCAGCACGATTGCGCGGAACTGCCTATCCGACCATTCTCAGAGGGATCCTGCTGAGCTGTCAATGCCTGGACTCCTTTAAACCTGGCCCAGTCTGCACCCAGCTCAGCAGGAGCCCTCAGAAAACGATGGAATGAAATGATTCTTTTCAATGCAAAAATGATTGTTTTGTTTCGTCTATAACGAAATGCTCCTTCCTCGTTTCATTTCATTTTGTTTTGTTTCATTACATAATGAAACAATGAAACAGCATTTCGTTTTTTGTTTCATGACCATCCCTACTGCCTATCTCTCCAACCCAGAGGTTGTTCTTAGGCATCCATTCCATAACGGTACGCATTGATACCCTTTTTCTCCATGAACTTGTCTAATCCCTTCTTAAAGCTTTCAAGGCTGGCAGTTACTTAAGGTGTTAAAGCACTATTAAAGAACTTACCTTGTTAACAACTACATAGAGTTAACCTATCTGTGAAGAGTCTCAGTTATCCAGATCAGTTTATCTGGAGGATGAGTCATGGCAACCGGACTTCTTTTCTTGAGATATTGAAACATTTTGCTGCTCATTGAAACAGCTTTGTCAGTCTGAGGAAAGCTAGTTGCGAGTCCTCCATTTTATAGTTCACTTTGACTTCATGCCATCCCAGTCTGAAATAGGCTCATAAAATGAACAATGGCCTGAATAGGCTTGTTAGGTGGACAATAGGCTCATTAGGTGGACAGTGGCCTAAGATGTGTGAAAGTTCCAACTTTAACCTTCCCAACACCCATTAAGTATGGGCCGTTAGCTATGGCCTTGGTGGTGGAGCTGTGAAGTATTTTTTATTTATCTGGGGATTGTGAAAGGATTCAACTAATTTTAAAACCCTTCAAAAATCCAACAAAAGCAGTACAATAGCCTCTATCAAAAATACCTTTGTTGTCAGTCCATTCGGAGCTGCCCTAGACAGAAATGTGGTTTTTGGCTGCCCATGGAGCAGCCCACCTAAGCTTTCCCCAGAGGGAATTCCCAAGCCTGGGAGTCCCTGAGAAGGCCTCATCTTGTCCTCACCAGATGGGCCTCCAAAGGTAATGGGGATAAAATGAAGGCCCTTCCCTGAGGACCCAGCGAAGATCACACTTTCAAACTGGGTTGGGAGAGTGAGAACAGACAAAAGAAAATATTTTTTTACCCAGCGTGTTGTTAGTCTGTGGAACTCCCTGCCACAGGATGTGGTGATGGCATCTAGCCTGGATGCCTTCAAAAGGGGATTGGACAGATTCCTGGAGGAGAAATCCATTACAGGTTACAAACCATGATGGAGATGTGTAATCTCCAGGCTTAAAACTGGGGTACTTCAAGGGCCAGATGCAGGGGAGTGGTATCAGGAGACAGATATCTAGTCTCGTGTGCTCCCAGAGACATCTGGTGGGGCCACTGTGAGATCCAGGAAGCTGGACTAGATGGGCCTTTGGCCTGATCCAGCATGGCTCTTCTTATGTTCTTATGTTCTTATGGGTGTTTTTATTTATTTATTATTTATTTATTTATTTATTTATTTGCACATAGCAGGCTGATGTGGCCTTGGGAGGATCCTGGACTTGTAAAAAAATGAATTTATCCTTGAACAAATGCATGAGGGGACCATAATTTCTATCACATTGTGCATCCTGCTGGTTCTGCCACCCTTTCAGTGTGTTGTCTGCAAAGCTAGTACACCTGCTCCACTTGTACAGATGAGATGTGTGTGACATCGTGACATTACTTGGTGCAGTGATTTTTCACCTCGGTATGAGACAGCTTCTACATATTTTGCTTGGGACCTTGTAGTTTCTCCTTTAATCTTAAACAGGATAATACGATTTCAACACAAATATCTAGCGGCCAAAACTGAATGTCAGTTTCACTGCCTTTTTTTTTAAAAAAGGAGAAAAACCTTAGGTGCTCAGAAGCATTTCTAGGGTGCTTTATGTTTAATGAAAATCACAGTGTAATGCTTTTGCGTCAGAACTTATAACATCTGAGGAATTTGGTATGGGGAGAATTGATTCCCCCGAATTAAATATTAAAGTTGACTTTGATTGAATTGATTCTGGCAAAATTAGTTTTTAATGCATTATTCATTCCACACAAAAGTGCAGATGACAATATATTATTTCCAGTTTTAGGCAGTCAATGTAGGTCACGTGGAAGAGCTGTGCTGCTTTAAATGAGTTTTATTAGGGTACAAATACTATAATTAAAGAGGTGTCAGGTTATGAAATTGGAAGACATTAGCTTGTGACATTTCATTTCACTCCTAAAGGGGTCTGAAGCTACAAGAACCTGAGCCCATGCTTTTAGCAGAGCTGATCACCAAAAGCCAAGTCCTGTGATTAAATTGGGTCTCTTGGATACAAGCTGAAAACTCAATATTCGTTCCATAAGCTGGTAGTCATTCATAACTATTAGGGGTGTGCACCATAGTTGGCTAAATCATAGAATCATAGAATAATGAAGTTGGAAGGGGCCTATGATGCCTTTGAGTCCAACCCTCTGTTCAATGAATGAATACAAATCAAAGGATATCTGCCAAGTGATTGTCCAAATTTCTCTTGAATGCCTCCAGTGTTGGAATAGTCACCACTAGAGATGGGCACGACTCAAAAAAATAATTTTTTGTTTTTCGTTTTTCATTTAGGGGGTCCGCTTCGGTTCGTTTTCGTTTTTCGAGGGTTTTCTTGCACATTTTTCGTTTTCGTTTTCGTACAAAACGAAACGAAAAAACATAAACAAAAACGAAAAATTTTCGTTTCGTTAGCATTCTTTTCAATGCAATGTGTCTGCCGTAATGAAAACGAAAAACACGGCAAAATTTTTCGTTTCGTTTCCGTTGTCGTTTTGCTTCTGAAAAATTTTTCGTTTTCGTTTTCATTGCGAAACGAAACGAAAAAACAAAAACGAAAACGAAAATTTCGATGAGTCGTGCCCATCTCTAGTCACCACCTCTTGAGGTTCCATTGCCATACTACTCTAACAATTATAAAGTTTTTTTCCTGACATTCAGCTGAAAGCTGGGTTATCTTAAATTGAGCCCATTGTTGCACGTCCTACACTTTGAGATGATCGAGAACAGATCCTGCCCTTCCTCTGTATGACAGCATTTCAAATATTTGAAAAGTGCTATCATATTGCCCCTCATTCTCCCCCCACCACTGCAAACTAAACATGCCCAGTTCTTTCAGTCTTTCTTCATAAGGCTTAGTTTCCAGCCCCCTGATCATTCTTGTTGCCCTCCTCTGAACTTATTTGTTCAAAAGTTTCAATTATTTGTTCGAAAGTTTCAATTACTTCTCCAGGCCAAGCATTTCTAAAGCAACTCACATTTAGAAGACCACAATGGAATCATCTAATTCCTCCCACCATGAGCATCATAACTAGGGATGGGCATGAAATGAAAAATGAAATCCCCTGGTGCTGACTGGGCCAGTTTTAAAGGGGTCCAGCCATTGACAGCTCTGCAGGAGCCCTCAGAAAACAGTCGGGTAGGGAGCGTGATCGCCCAGAACTGCCAACCTGACCATTTTCAGAGGGCTCCTGCTGAGCTGTCATGGGCTGGACCCTTTTAAAAATGGCTGAATGGGATAGTTTTAAAGGGGTCCAGCCGATAACAGCTTGGCAGGAGCTCTTTAAAAATGGCTCCTGCTCTAGGACCCAGGGGAGCCATTTTATTTCATTTCATTTCATACAATTGTTTAAAAACATTCATAAGAAACAAAATGAAACAGAGGTGGGCACAAAACGAAGCAAAGTGAATTGTTCTGTTTCGTGTGCATCCCTAATCATAACCAAAAATCAAACAGCAGTAGGAAAACAGAACAAATTTTAAAAGACAAAGGGTGCAGTTACACATAGCAGGGAAAATTGAGGATTTTGGCAGCTTCACATGCTGCTCTAGTATGTGTCACTAGGAAGGACTCTTCTGGACTGGAGTGACTGTCAATCTATTCCACACTAACCAGTTGTTTTCCCCTGCCTCAAATTTCAGAGACAGGCCCACCTCTCTGCTTTAGAACCTTTTTTCCATCTCTGGAGTCTGTTGGAAGCAGTCAGTTGAAGCCAGTTGCAAAAAGCATTCATGTTTGTCAGTTTGCCGTTTGATCTTATCGCTACTGTAAGCGCCAAATGATGAGAAGAAGGGGTAGACTGATCTGGGGAACTTGAAGTTGTTGTGATCCATGGCTCCCACACTTCTCCTGTGCAGTTAGAGGGATTTAATCAGAAATGGAGAACTCTGCAACAGAAAACAAACTCAGACCTGCTTTGCTCTCCATTTTGTTCAAACTGGGCTTCCACCAGAGCAATCACTGTACCCACCTGGAAATCAAACCATTTACAGGAATCAGCAGGGACAGAGACAGAGAACTGTTCTTGCACAGGAAAAGCAGCCTTCAACAAGATGCTAATTAATCTACTTCCACTTGCACCTGACCCTATCTCTCTTTTTTAAAAATCGACTTTTCCTGAACTGCCCTAGTGATAGTGTTCCAGCTCTGCCTTAAAAAGCCTTTAAAAGAAAAGGAAGCACTGCTTGCACACAAGAAGCACTCAGCTGAGGGAAATGAGGCAGAAACTGAACAAAAGAGCTATCTTTAAACATCACTGAAAATTCTGTGTGAGTGGGCAAAAGAAAGTCTGTGATGTAAAGAAGCAACAAGATGAGAAACAAGAAAATTCACAACTGGATTTCAGTAGCTCACCCCCCATCTCTCTCTCTCTCTCTCTCTCTCTCTCTCTCTCTCTCTCTCTCTCTCTCTCTCTCTCTCTCTCTCTCTCTCTCTCTCTCTCCAGCAGATATCTGAGAAGGTGTCACTTATGACGGAGCTTTTTTTTCTGATTCTCAGGTGAGTAAATCCAGACCAATAGATTTAAGGAGCAGGGAAGGATATTATAATGTAGCAGTTCCCAACCTTAGGTGTCCAGGGTGTTCTTGGATTACAGTTCCCAAAAAAACTGGCCAGCACAGCTAATGACAAAGGCTTCTGGGAGTTTTCATCCAAGAACGTGTGAGAACCCACATTTGCGAGCCATGGTCCTAACTCAACAGAAGGAAGACTTCCTCGATGGGTTGGAGCTTTTATTGACAGTGCTGTGGGTGTCTTCAGGAGATGTTGGACTCTGTTTTCTTCAGTTCCAGAAGTGGGGGGTGGCCATCTGACAGCTATGCTGTTGGTACGGTTTCTTCACCCTGGTGGGCGAGTGTGACGAAATGGCCGTTGGGGTCTCTTCCAGCTGCACAATTTATAGATTAATGTGGCAAATGTTAAGAACGGATCCTTGAGAAATGGACATGTTTCACCCTGTATGGATGAGGAAAATGGCCCAATATAACAGGTGATAATTTTTCCCATTGAAGCTTTCCTGAAAAATAGCTCCTTCGATATGATCAGTTTGTTTTGCATTGGCTGGAACGGAAGGCAGCTCTCCTGATCAATTCCTTTGGCTTCTTGAGTAGAAAGACTAATGTTGACAAGTTTCCTCAGATGAGCATCTTCCAAAGTGATGAATGGTCATGGGGACAGGTAAGAGACCCATTTCTCAACATCTTAAGAACTGAACATATGGCTATTTATTATTTAATAGTTCACCAAACATTTCACAGCCTTTTATGACAGTAAGGGAAGAAAGATGCCTTATCTATTTGGAACCTCAGCATTACAAATTGCACTGATTAAATGAAGTGAAAACATGCTGCAATTATCCAAAATGAAATCAAATAATGAGCTACATTACTGGACTCCAATTTTTAAAGGGAGGGGAGTTTTCTGGATGGCTCGTGGCCACTAAATCCCATCGTTCGGGCTCAAATCCATCATTTGTCCACTGGATCACTGAATAAATGGTAGTTGCAGAAGCTACTACTCAGCAGTGGAGTCACTGTGTCTGCTTTAACAAAAAAATAAAGATAAATCAACAGGTCAACTTTAACTGTGATTTCCACAAGGATAGTCGTACTGTTCAGCAATTGAGTCAATGACTGAATGGCAGTGGCACAATGACAACCTGAGTAGGCACACTGAATCAACAGAAGGTAGCACGGAGTCACTTCACCAAATCCCCCATGATTTATTGGGACTAGAGATGGGCACGAAATGGCAAAATGGTGTTTTGTTTCATTTTTCATTTTGTTTTTGTCAATTTGTTTCATTTGGAACAAAATGATTCTTTTAAAAAATCATTTTCTTCTTTGTTTTGTTTTTTTAATTTTTTTTTTACAGCTGACCAGCCTCGCTGGTCTGTGCTTTTTTTAAATCCCTAGCACCAACCAGCTGGCCCACGGGCCAGGTCAGCACTTTAAAAACAAAAATCCTTAGCTCTGACCAGCTGGCCTGTAGGCCGGTGGTTTTTTAAAAATTCCTACTGCTGACCAGCTGGCCTGCAGGTTGGGTTGGTCCTTTATTTTTTATCCCTAGCACCGACCAGCTGGCGCGTCGACTGAGTCAGCCCTTTTTGAATTGTTTATTTTGACAACCACGCAGATTGGTGCATGTCAAAATAAATAATAAATTAAAATGAAAGAGAACAAAATGAAAACTTCCATTTTGTTTCATTTTTTAAAGGGCACTTAGTTTTTTGCTTTGCTCTGTAATGAAATGAAAAATAAAAGCAAAATGATTTTTTTTGGGTGCCCATCTCTAATTGGGACTACATGGATTGTCACATACTATGCATTTTCAGACAATGGGTTTACTCCAGTAGGGATTAGCAGTCATATTTTGGTCAATGGGCTTTATCAAAAAAGAAGTCAGAATTATAGTAGGCGAGGATTCCAGATGTTTAACAAATGGAAAGTGGGAGAAATTTTAAAAAGGCAGATGTTATAAACCACCTGGAGTTCCTTTTGGAAGATGGGCGGGTATATAAGCACTAAAATAAAATAAAATAAAATAAAATAAAATAAACCTCCTCCTAACCCTAGCATGTTTCATCCCAACAATACCATGGCATTCTTAGGAGCAGAATGAGTGATGACCTTGTTTTCAGACAGTGCTGAAGTAAAGGTTTTTCCAAAACAACAAATTTACAATCAGCAAAAATGGAACAGTGATTTCATAAGATAAAACAGATTCCCCCCCCCAAAAAAATATCTTTCAACATAAACTTCAGTTTCAGTCACAAAGTGTGTCACTTGGGAGACAAGGTTATGGCTGGAACTCTGTTTTTCCTCACGTGTTTTAAAATTATGAAAAAGAGGCAGGATTTTAACAGTGCTGTGGATTGTGCCTGATATCAGAGCCTGGAACATTACATTTTTAAAAAGAACTGCTTTCATTACAAATAATTTCTTAGCAACTCTGTTAGTATCATACAAGTGATTCACTCTGCTGTGTGTTGCTAATGCCCAGTCTTGTCATGACCAGCAAGCCAGACAGATAAGCGGAATAACTGGTCTTTGATTCTTTTTAGTGGCCAGTTCTAATAGTGCCCTTTGGAGATATTTATAAGAAAACAAAAGAGTAAACAAAATAATTGCTAAAAGGATGGTACACAAATTGGAAAATGCCTGTCAACTAAATCATCTAAAACCCCTACTTCCCTAAAGAAGTAAATAGGTGCCACTAATTCCAGCTAAGTAACTGTATGACTCGTTATTCTGAAGTAGAGATGGGCACGACTTAGCGGTATTCCCGTTTCCGTTTCCGTTACTCGGTTCCGTTACTCTACGGAAACGGTAACGGGAATTACTCCCCCAGACTTCGAGCTCGAACCGACGAACGAACAATTTTGGTCTGATTTGTCGTGCTCGTTACTTGCATCGCGAGATCGCGCAATGCCACACGCGGCACAGAAAAAAAGTTTTTAAAAGTTAAAAAAACCCGGTTCCCGGCCTCCCCCCTCATCCCCCGTCCTGGGCTGCTCTGGTGGGACTCGCCGCAGGCTCGCAGCCAGCAAAAAGCCCAGTCTCGCCGCCGGCCGCCGCAATTAAAGCGCAAGCAAGCGGCACGGACGGCACAGGAAAAAACTTTTAAACTCTCCCCCACCCATTCCCGGGCCAAAAAAGCAGGCGGAAAAATGCCTGCTTGACTAAGGGCGCAGGGCACCTACCGGAGGGGTGGTTTCTGGAGGGGGGGTCCCGCCTCCCCCCCGTCCTGGGCAGCCGGACTCGCGAGTCGCCATCGCCATGCCATGCGGTGCGGGCGGGGGATCCAAAATGGGGCGGCGAACGCAATATTGTTTTTGAAATCGTGGTCCAAAACCACACAAGCACAACAGAAACACGCGAAAATTTATAAACTGCCAGATTTTTCACAGTAGCAGTGGGTTTTTTCTTGCAACAAAATGTCTCTCCTCTCCTCCTCTGTCCTCCATTGATTTTATTTTATTTTATTTTATTTACACCTGCGCAGTGCGCAATGATGGGCTGGCCAAGTGGCCAGCCATGTGGGAGTGGACAACCATGCAAATTTTTGGAGCCATCCCACCAGTCGCATGGCCACTTGGCCATGGAGACTTCTGGGATGTGCCAAAAAGCCCCCTAAAACCTGCCCTAGCCCTAACCCTAACCCTTGACTCCGTACCCATACGTCACAGACTGTCTTCTTAGTGGGTCAGAGAGGCACCCAGAGGTGCAACCCACTAGCCCACCGTAACCTTACCCGTCACTAGCCTAACCCTAGCTCTTGCACTAAGCCACCTTAAAGCCAGATCTACTTGCTTGCATTGCACTACACGCAGCAAGTACAATTCCCTTCTGTGTGAGACATGGTGGTGCCAGAGCCTTGTGAAGGGCGGGTATGACCCTATCACTCTCACACTGGTCTCACGTCTGCACATTATGTTATGCAATATCCATATGGCTATTGCATAGCATTTTGCAGCAGCAGCAGGTGAGGAAGGGAGACCCCCATGTAGAGGGGTCTCTCTTGGAGCCTGCTTCCCCTTCCTAGTGACAGGAGGCACCCACGGGTGCCTCCAGGAGCCCACTTTCCCTTTATAGCGGGCCAGAGGAGGCACCCACCCCACAGAGGTGCCTCCAGGAGCCCGCTCCCCCCCCCAAAAAAAACCAGTACTAACGACAATGAAAAAATGAAAAAACGAACCGACTAATTTTTGCGAATTTTCGCGAAAACTGGAAACGACCTGAAATGGGACTGGCCCGACTAACGACAACTCGAATTTTTTTTTTTTCAAGTCGTGCCCATCTCTATTCTGAAGTAACTGGAAATAAGTAACCAGTTCTTACCCAGTACACTTTGTTACGGTGTTAGGAGGTATTACTTGATGTACTTGCAAGTATCTTTGTAACTATCAGTCACCCCACTTTTTGCCTCTAGTAATGTTGTTTGTAACATGTTATTTCAAAGCTTTAACTGTTTGCAAGCCATGGACTTGAGTTTGCAAGTAAAGCTGTTTATGATAGGGTATTTTGGGAATCCCTCATTCACAGGTTCTCCATAAGTTAAAGTGGGTTTGAGAGCATGTAGCATCAACAACAATCTATTTTGATGCTTTCAGATTTTCCTTCAACCTTCACTTGGTCCTTCTTCTCCTGTTTTCTTTTCCCTTTCTACTCTTTCTCATACCATCCAGTTACTGAACAGCTATCATTCAATACTGTGCATTCAAGGTAAGTAAAGGCATGAATTCTGTTAAAGTAATCTACATTCAAAGCATCAGATTGACATCTAGGGTAAGGACATCATATAAGCTCACAGTGTGATTTCCTACAGCTAAACTTTTTGTTTGTTTGTTTGTTTCCAAGCAATAGCAGAACAACAGATTTAGTTTGGAAGCAATCACCTGCTTGACTTCTCTAAACGGATTAATCTTTGTCCAGTTATTTCATTGCTGAAACCATGGTAAGTCCTAAAATGAACTCTTCCAGAAATACAATATATGGTAGAGAATTTTCACATGTTCCTTTTCCTTCAGTCTGAAAATAATGTGTCAAATGTTTTTTCCTCCTTAGAATTCCAAAAGCAGATTATAATTTCATACAGCAGGTGTCTTTCGGTCAAAGAAAGTCTATTTAAATGGTTTCTAATAAATAACCTAGATACCTGATTTGATTATCTCATATTATCTTCACTTAATTTAAGCCATTTCCCCCCAGATTAGAGGATCCGTGTGGAACAGACCTTCGAGTGCTGAGCTTGGAATGCTTGAACAGTTTGTGGGTGGCAGGACGTCGGTTACAAAGCCTAGCAATAATTTTTTTTTAAAAATGAATTATTGAATCATAGAAGAGTGAACTTGGAAGAGGGATATAAGGTCATCAAGTCCAACCCCCTGCTCCAGGCAGGAATACAAATCAAAGGATATCTACCAGGTGGTGGTCCAAATTTCTCACGAATGCCTCCAGTGTTGGAACACTACCTCTTGAGGGAATTGGTTCCATTTCTGTACTGCTCTAACAGTTAAGAAGTTTTTTCCTGATATTCAGCTGAAAGCTAGGTTCTCTTAACTTGAGCTCTTTGTTGTGAGGCCTGGATTCTGGGACGATTGAGGACAGATCCTGTTCTTGATCTCTTATTTGCTGTTCTCACACTGGTGTTTGGAGTTCATTATGACCACCCCAGTGGATAATCTACACAATGATGCTGTGCTGCATTCCACTCTCTCTCTTCCTGCATTTCTCTCCCCTCCCTTTTTATTTGTCCTTGGATGTAGGACAATAGGCTGTAACAATCTGCATATTGGGATTCCTATTGCATAATTAGGATAATTTAGCTTTCTGTACTCTCTGAGTTTCATGACTTCTTGATCCCCCCCCCCCTCTTTTAGCCACACTCCTGATCCAGGAACCTCTTCACATCATGCGATAAGTCCACATTACAAATGTTTTATGTTTCTGGACTTTTTAAAATGGTGGCCTCTGTTAAATTCTCCAACGTGATGCTATGCCATATGTAGCACTGTACAATACACATCCAATTTAAAGTTTTTATGGCATGCCTAATTCTTCATACCAAGCTAGTGGCTCTGGATCATCTATTTTATTGCATGATTAAAATCAAGTTGAATTAAATTGAAAAGCAGTGTTGGATAATATCCCTTTTATACTATTAAAGTACCATCGGAAAGGTGCGATTTTTTTTATCTCTTAAGATAAACCTTAATCAGGACAGCATTACCAAATTGGGGATGGATGAAAAAATAAAATCCTCAAATCAATCTGGCCAAATGTTATAGCTGTGAGATTCAGCCTTAGAGGCAATGACATTGGGCAAATCCTTGTGCGACGTCAAATCAATTTTCTTTCTCCAAAGACTGGGAAACTCCCAGTGAACTCTGCACTGCCTTTAGTTGACTCTCTTGGATTGACTCAAAAATAGCTTACCAGGTTACATGTTCATTTCCAAATCCACCAAACTGCTGATTAACTTGAGGTGGTACACTAGTACTAAATAAATAAATAAATAAATAAATAAATAAATAAATAAATAAATAAATAAATAAATAAACCAAAACTAGAAACTTGATTACATTAAAGCTTGGAAACATCTAGTTGCAAATACTTAGTTGTAATTCATTCATTTTTCATAATAATAAGGGTTTCACTACATAACAATATTATTTTAAGAAGAATAAACTCCATTTCTTTTGCAACTTAATGGTAACTTTTCAGTTACTTTCACAGTTAAGACAATGTGGCCCCTGCTAAATGATGGAGGTGGAACATCACATGATTCAGCTGTTGGGTTGAGCCATGCTTTCTCATATTGACTTAAAACACTCATATTTTTTTTGTAAATTAACAAATACATCCCATGCATTTCAAGAAGTATGCCCTAATAAATAATTAGAATCATGTGCCATCACATTGCTTCTGATCTGCAACTCTTCCACAGTTTTCTAGCTTTTATAATATTCCGAAGAGGTTTCCCATCCTTTTCTGGTGCTCTCGGACAGTGTCGTTTCTGGAAGGCCATGCTAGTGGCCGGGCATGTAACCCCTGCAGCCAGAAAGACTCTGGGTCAGTGGTTCTCAACCTGTGGATCCCTAGATGTTCCTGTACTGCAACTCCCAGAAATCCCTTCCAGCATAGTGAGTGGTGGAGGCTTCTGGGGGTTGCAGTCCAGGACCATCTGGGGACCCACAGGTTGAGAACCACTGCTCTGGGTGATCTCAGCTTGCCTCTTGAAGAACAGTGTGAATCCCATCTCCTTGGACCTGCAGCCAGGCACTCTAACCCACTGAGCTATAGGTAGAACTCATGGTGGTCAGATATGGAGGTACATCCAACACTAGTAATATAAATACGTTATAAAATTGTTACATATAAGAAGGTATATAGAATGAATAAGATTTAAAAACAAAAACAAAAACTAGATGACATTCGCCCAGTACCAGGCCACATCAACATCATTCCCTCTTGTCAACATAAAAGCCTCCTCCGTGCATGTTGGGGGGGGGGGGCATCATATGCATCGTAACATGTAGGACAGGCATGTCCAATCTTTGGCCCTCCAGATGTTTTGGACCGCAACTCCCACAGTCCTTTGCCATTGGAAATACAGGCTTGGAATTCTGGGAGTTGTGCTCCAAAACATCAGGAGAGCCGAAGTTTGGACATGCCTGATGTAGGAGATAGTTTGTTCTCCTCTCCATTCACAGAAGGTGTCTTCTATAGGGAAGCCTCCTTTTCTCATATTATCCTTTGACCTCCGAACTCCAGCTGGGGAATTTTAAAACTAATAATAATAATAATAATAATAATAATAATAATAATAATAATAATAATAATAATAATAATAATAATAATAATAATAATAATAATAAATGATAGTAAAGGAGCGCCAACCTATCTGAGAGAATGAACTTACTCTGGTCACCTCAGGCACTGCCTTGGCAGTGTCTGGGCTATGGCTGACAGCTGAGGCCCCAAGTCCAGAATCCTTCAACTGAGGCATGGCCTCCCCAAGGACGAATGTGCAGTCATGACAGTGGGCATTGAATGAATTATTTTTTCTAACTTAATTAATTAGGATAATACCTTGCTCAGCTCCTTGGTGGAAGGGCAAGATCTAAGGATGGGGGAAGAAAATCAACGTAATCACATTCTATTTTTACACTGTCAGGGTACATTTGTTGGCATTAAGGGAATGCAAACATTTGCTCAAGCATAGCTACCTATAAAACTGTGTAGTGTCACCTCAGAGCTTGCATAATATTCCTGCATTATGCCAGTAATTTTTTTTCAAATTAAGTTCTGAGGAGCCCTGCCATTCTGAGTAAGAAGGTCGATAATGCCTGACAGTCTCCTCCAGCAGACAGTTCAGTACCTCCTATTGGTCGTCTCCTACAGCACATAGCTGCAGGAAGAGTCTTTGTGTGTTCTGGGGGTTCTCCTGCATGTTGAGGAAGGAAGACCACCAAGAGAGACATTGGAGGCACAATTAGCACCAAGCAGGTGATTTTTTTTCAAGCATCACCTCCGTCACACGCTTCCCTCTACTCCTTTCCCCCAGCTAAAGCTTGGTGATCATTAACCCAGGGAAATGAGAGGGAAGCAGGCAATTGGCCTTTTTTTTCCAAGCAGCACCTCTGTTGCATGCTTCCCCTCCTTTTCCTGGGCTAAGGATTGCCAAGCCTTAGCAGGGGTGGGGGGAAGGAGGAGGGGGAGCGATTGATGGAGGTGCCACTTGGAAAAAATCACCTGCTCCCCTTTCCTACCCCCCAACTAAGGATCACCAAGCCTTAGTGGGGTGAAAGGAGGACTGCTGGCGAGATGGCACATGGCTTCCTCCTCCTGCTCCCCCTCCATGTGCCCCCAGATTGCTGTGCACCCTGGGGCAAATGCACTCCTCTGCCCCTCCCTAGTTACTTCAGTGTCATGCAGTCACTAGGAAACAGCTTGCACCAGACTGTGCCGTAAGCAGTTGAAATTATGAGCTTTATGACCATGTAAACACGCCTTTGTTCTACATGTGAAACAAGTGTGTGTGTATCGGAACAATTGCCTGAACGTTCTGCAGCATTCAGGAGGTTTGTGGCAGATGGGGAATTTGTGTTCTGTGCAGGGGAACCATCAAGAGGCAACACGGATGCCATTTGTTTGCAGTGGGGCCTGGTGGCTCCACTATCAGTGGAGCAGTGAATCTATTCCAGGTGTTAGACTTAGAGATATAGAAGCTCTTCAAAGTATTGAGCCTATTTTGAGTTCAGCATCTTGGGTAGCTCTTGTGAAGTCTGGAGACTGAATTCAACATTGGATAGACACCGGAACCATCAGTCTCCATGGTTTGCTGGCGAGCATGAGTCCATACGCCCTAATCCCAGTCATATCCTGCTTTTGTCCTCCTCACAAACATTTGGTCATCCACTTTTAAAGCAGAACACTGGAGTAATTATGCCTTTGACCTTGTTTCTGCATGGGTCTGGTCATGTTATTGGGCCAATGGTTCCCAACCTTGGGTCCCCAGATGTTCTTGGCCAACCAACTCGCAGAAATCTTGACCAACACATTTAATGGTGAAGGCTTCTTGGAGTTTCAATCCAAGAACTTCTAGATTACCCAAGGCTGGGAACCACTGTTTTACACCCTTTTTATAGCCCTCACCTTCAGGATATAGACCACCTCTTCCAATTTATTTACAACTGCAAATCATGGCTCTTATGTGTATACAAAGGAACACGCTTCAACTCTTGCCTGCCTTGGGACACGGAAAGCAGAGACTATATAGTCTGAATAAAATGAAAGCAATTAATCTCCTTCTTCTGAACAACACTTTCTAGTTGTATTACAAGCAGTTGTCACCCAGTGTTCTTAAGCAGAATTGGTTTCTTCCCCCCAAAAGTACACTTCATTGTACAGTGGACCCTCATATAACAAATGATTTGTATAACATAAAATCTGTACAACATAAAATTTCCAGAGACAGGGGAAATTTGCTTAAAAGAATCGCCTATGGGGCGAATCTGTACAACATAAAAATGGTCTGTTTTCAATGCATTCCTAGGGGAAATTTGTGTAAAGGAAAATTTGCTTAACATAAATTCATTTGGAACAAATTAATTCCTTTATGCAAGGTACCACTGTACTAGCCATGTTGGTGTTCCATAAATGACGATCTCTCCCTGCTCTGCAACTGACACCTTCATTAGCTGCTCTCTCAGTCTTCTCTGATGCATTCTTGATACCTCCACAGCAGGGAAAGGATATGAGAGAAAATCACTTTTGTGCCAATCACACACTTAAAACACAAAGCAATGCTCTGCTCTTCTCCATCACTTTCTGCACCATTTAAAAACACTCTGTTCCACACAAGTGCGATCGTCTGCAATTTCATGTATAATAGAAAATTAGCCAGATCCACAAAAGGCAAGCACACCTCTATGAGCTTAAGTTTAGGAGCTGTAAGTGGATTAATTACCACTTCTGATTTAGCTGCTCTCTTTTTTATTACATTCCTGTTCTTTCTGAGAAGATTTTGTCATCCTTTCTTCCATTGCAGATCATTATATGATCCTGTTTCAGGCACTAATTATGTGCTACTTTCCTGGTGTTTTGAATGACAACTCCCATGATCCTTATCAGTTTATTTATTTTGTTTAAAATGGTGTTAAAAACCTCCATGTATGAGAAATCTGAATCAACAAACCTGCATAATTAATCAGAAAATGTGATTCATTTTTTGAATTTACCCCATCTCTAATTCTGAGCCATGATGTCATAAGGGAGCAGAAATCTGAAGCAACTACAGTGGGGATTCGTGGCAGGGTGGTTAAACAGGTATACTGCAGCTAGAATTGTGCTCATGACCTGGGGTTCAATTCCAGATAGCTGGCTCAAGGTTCACTCAGCCTTACATTTTCCAATATTGGTAAAATGAGTACCCAGCTTGGGGGAAAATGTATAGCCTGCATTAAAAAAAAAGAGTGCCTTTAGCACTATGAGGTGTTATATAATGGCAAAGCCAAACTGGCTGATTGGTTTACTGGGCAACAGGCCAATATGAAAAGCGTGGTCCATAGAGGTGAAAGGTGTTGGCAGAAAACCCAGACTGAAGCAAACAAAGAAACAGTGAAGGGTCATTGGAAAGCTTATTCCAAGGCAATGGAAGCAGCAAAGAAATTGTTTTTCTCTACCACAGCTTCAGCACAGAATCGCCCAGAGGAGGTTTTCCAAATAGTCAAGACTCTGCTACATGATGACCCACAGGTGGATAACTCAGACCACTCTGTAACTCGCTGCAAAGAATTTGCACAACACTTTACAGACAAAATTGTACATATCTGGGCTGACCTGGATGCTGCTACTGATCCAGAGCCTATAAATAAAACTGCCCCCCTTGCCTGCCCTGTATGAATGGATGAGTTTCAGCTCCTACCGCCTGAGGATGTGGTCAGGACCCTTGGGGAGATGAGGACCACCACATGTCTGTTGGACCCTTGCCCTTCCTGGCTCATAAAACCAGCCAGAGAGGGTATGGCAGACTGGTTTGGAAGAATAGTGAATGTCTCCTTGCAACAGGCCAGGATTCCAGCATGCTTGAAGGAAGCAACAGTAAAACCACTGCTAAAAAAGCCCTCTGTAGATCCAGCAATACTGAACAATTACCAACCAGTATCTAACATCCCATTCTTGGAGAAAGTACTAGAGCGGGTTTTGGCCTCACAGCTCCAGAGGTTTCTGGATGAGATAAATTACTTGATCCAGCTCAATCTGGTTCCAGGCCTGGTTATGGGACTGAGATGGCACTGGTTGCCTTGGTAGCTGACCTTAGCAGGGAAATGGATAGGGGATCTGTGTCCCTTTTGGTTTTACTGGATCTTTAATCTGCTTTTGACACTATTGACCATATAATCCTCCTGATTCATCTCTCTGAAATAGGACTTGGGGACACTGTCTTAAAATGGCTTCACTCCTTCCTGCAGGAGAGAATGTGGAAAGTGGTGTTAGGGGATTCATGTTCAACACCATGACCACTGACATGTGGGGTCCATCAGGATTCTGTTCTGTGTCCTATGTTATTTAACATTTATATGAAACCACTGGGGGAAATTATCCAGAGTTTTGGGGTTAAGTGTCACCGGTGTGCCGATGATACTCACCTCTACCTCTTGTCTCCTCCGGATTCCAAGGAAGCTATTTCCACTTTATATCAGTGCTTAGCTTCACTAATGAACTGGATGAGGAAGAACAAACTAAAACTAAACCATGGTAAGTGCCCATCTTTAGTTGTGGAAAATGCAGAATCTTTTCACCATATTTGCAAAATCCAGAGTTTTTTCCACCCCTTCCATTTTTGATCATTAGTTTAGACTTTAATTAAGCAGGATACAGACCGCCCCATCCCCCCAATGAGCTGTGTACTCAATTTACTAACTTCATAATGATGGAGTGTTGAATCACCCGTGAGCTGGCTATGTACCTGAACCCAGGATTGAACTCACACCATGAGCAGAACTACAGTTTAATTACTGCACCATGAGGCTCCTCCTTCTAAGGCACGCATAAGGAACATGAGGGCCTCATATTCCACCAATGCCACATTTGATATCATTTCATAAAGAGATACACAATTGTCATTCTGATGCAATTCACCATGCTTTTCCATTAAGCTTTATTGGTCACAGACCCATGGCATTACACAAAATCACCAAACAGAACTGAAACAAGAAACAGGAGGAGCTCTGAATAAAAGCGTGCAATTTCTAAAATGAGCCACTAGAGCAATCTTGGCTTCAGGAGGAAGGCGATCACAATGGACCAGCTGAAACCCCTGTTGATAACTGGCAAAGAGGCAAATGCTGGAAATGAAGATGACAGAAAGGTAGCCATTATCTCTCACACTCTGCACTGAACCATTGCATTTATCTGTGTTCTTTTCTCCTGGCCCTCTTAACTCAACAGGGAAATGTTTTGCAGTTTATTAGAATTTTGTCTCTCCAGCGAGACAGGGGATATTACAGGTTGTGTCTGTTTGCTGTAGCTCTTATCTTTGCTCTTGGGGGCAGATACCATTTGCACTCCCTCAGATGAATGGAATTTGAAATTTGTTCTGATTAGTGGCCTCCTTCTCTCCCTCCGGTTCAATTAACAGCAGATATTGGAGCGGTGAATAACCTGTCAGGCCACCCTTCTCAGAATGTTTAGCAAAGCCAGTGGACTACATTATCCACATATTGCACATGGAAACGGAGCATTTGTCAATAATTCTCTCAACTCCTCAGCGGGCCTGCTGGTGAGCTGCTTCTCACTGTGGCATGTGTTTATTATTATTATTATTATTATTATTATTATTATTATTATTATTATTATTATTATTATTATTATTATTATTATTATTATTATTATTATTATACTACTACTACTACTACTGCTGCTGCTGCTGCTGCTGCTGCTGCTGCTACTACTACTACTACTACTACTACACAGCAGACAAGATAACTTCATTGGATTTTGCATTACAAATCACTAGTTGAACGCTTCCCAAGCATTCAGGACTACGTGATGTATCGGCGAAGAGAGATGGGCATGACCAGGAAAAATTACGTTTCGAGTTGTTGTGTGTAGGAGCCGACCCATTTCGGCTCGTTTCCGTTTTTCGCAAAATTTTCCAAAAAGTTGTCGTTTCGTTTGTCGGTTTTTCGTCTGCTGTTAGTACTGTTTTTTTGGGGGGGGGAGCGGGCTCCTGGAGGCACCTCTCTGGGGTGGTTGCCTCCTCTGGCCCGCCATGAAGGGAAAGCGGGCTCCTGGAGGCACCTCGTGGGTGCCTCCTCTCCTCACCCGCTACAAAATGACATGCATAGCCAATTGGATATGCATACCATTAAGTTGCAGTTGCAGCAGGCAGAGGTACCTCTTTCGGGTGCCTCTGTGACTCACTGCCTGCACTTGGGCTGGGGAACGAAGTGAGAGAGGACCCCTACGGGCGCCCGCTGTGACTCACTAAGAAGGGAAGTGTACTTGCTGTAGTGCAATGCGAGTACACAGATCTGGCTTGGGGTTAGGGGTTAGCGCAAGGGCTAGGCTTAGGGTTACTGGTAAGGTTAGGGTGAGTTACTGGGGTGCACCTCTGGGTGCCTCTCTGACCCACTAAGAAGGACAGTGTACTGGCGCATGGGTTAGGGTAGGGTTCGGGTTCGGGCTAGGGTTAGTGGCTTTTTATGCCCAACTGGCACATCCCAGAAGTCTCGGTCAAAACCTGGCCAAGTGGCCATGCAATTGGTGGAATGGCTCCAAAAATTTGCATGGTCCACTCCCATGGCCAGCCCATCATTGCGCAGGTGTAAAAAAATAAAAATAAAATAAAATAAAATCAATGGAGACGTTTTGTTGCAAGAAAAACCCACTGCTGCTACTGTAAAAATTCAGGCAGTTTTAAAATAGCTATTTTCGCATGTTTCTGTGGTGCTTTGGTGTGTTTTTGGACCACGCGATTTCAAAATAAATATTGCAGCCGCCCCATTTTGGATCCCCCGCCCGCACCGCATGGCATGGCGAGTTGGTTGGCGAGACGACGAGGATGCACAGCCCAGGAGAGCAGGGGGGAGGCCGGGGACCCCCCCCCAGAAACCACCCCTCTGGTAGGTGCCCTCACTGAGGCAGGCATATTTTTGCCTGCTTTTTTGGCCAGGAATCGTTTTTTTTTTATTTTTACAACTTTTTCTCTGTGCCGCGCCGCTTGGCGAGTTGGCGTGGCGACTCGACGAGGATGCGCACTTTGCGCAGCCCAGGAGAGGAGGGGGGGAGGCCGGGGACCCACCCCCCCAGAAACCACCCCTCTGGTAGGTGCCCTCAGGCAGGCATATTTTCGCCTCATTTTTGGCCGGGAATCGGGTTTTTTTATTTTTAAAACTTTTTTCCTGTGCCACTTGGCATCACGCGATCGCTGCGATGCCAGGAACGACAACGAAAAATCAGACCCAATTTTTCTTTAGTCGGTTTGAGTTCGAGTTCTGGCAGAGTAATTGTCGTTACCATTTCCGTTACGTAACGGAAACGAGAAACAGAAATGGAAACGAGAATTTCGCCAAGTCGTGCCCATGTCTATCGGCGAATTATGCGAGAAGATCCCAGTAAGGTGGCTTTCTGCAGCTGACTGATGGTGACTTTGTAAACTCCAATTTCTTCTAAATACTTGCTTAGGTCTTTGGGCACCGCACCCAGTGTGCCAATTACCACTGGGACCACCTGTACCGGTTTATGCAAGAGTCTCTGAAGATCAATTTTCAGATCCTGATATCAGGTAATTTTTTTCAAGCTGTTTCTCGGTGACTCTACTATCACCTGGTATAGCAACATCAATGATCCACACTTTTTTCTTCTCCACAATCACAATATCCGGGGTATTATGCTCCAAAACCCTGTCTGTCTGTATTTGGAAGTCCCAAAGTAATTTTGCATGCTCATTTTCAATCCCACCCGTTCTTTGCTACAGGCAGATGATAGTCCTGACACAAATTCCAGTGGACCATTTGAGCAACTACATTATGACACTGTTTGTAATCAGCCTGAGCAATTTTCTTTCAACAACTCAATATATGGTCAATAGTTTCATCTGCCTCTTTGCAGAGTCTGCATGTGGGGGACTCAGCTGATTTTTCTATTCTAGCCTTAACTGCATTTGTTCTGAGAGCTTGTTCTTGAGCTGCAAAAATCAGGGCCTCTGTCTCTTTTTTTCAGTGTTCCTTTGGTGAGTCATAACCAGGTCTTTTCCTCATTTACTTTTCCTTTGATTTTTTTTTAAGAACTGCCCATGCAGTGCTTTATTATGCCAGCTATTAGTTCGTATTTGCATTGTTATTTTCCTGTATTGACTCTCCCCCCCCCCTTTACTTTAAACACTTCCATGTACTTTAAACACCTCAGCAAAGCTCTTACCTTTAACATGTCCCTTTTTGGAATTTTCATCACAGAACTATCCACTCAGTAGATACCTAGATAACTTGTTAAAAATTAGCTCTGACCATTGTGTTTGGGCGAGTAGTGGTGATAAAAGGAGTCAGGTCCTGAGATCCCTTCCCTGCCCACTTGACATTTCCTTGTCAATGGTAGTGTATCCGTAGACCATCTTGACTGCTGACATGGGTGTTGTCAATATTCAGGCTACCATTTGCTAGGTTTGCCATCCTTTTTCCTGCGGGCAATGCGAACATGATATTCTGCAGCAATGTAAGGCCATTTCACAAGCCATGGTGACAGAAGTACCATATCTCACATTCATAAACCAGAGGGATTTTAAAATAACGGAATATAACAAAGAGATAAGCAGCAGGGAAATAGCGTTCTTGATCATACAGAGGCTTCTATAGAGCTCACCAGATTATGAGTGGGAAACCGTTGCAGGTTGTTAAGCTCAACCTTTTCATAGAGGAGTCCCGTGGTGCAGTGGTTTAATGCCTATACTGCAGGTAAAAGTGTGCTCACAACCTTGGGTTCAATCCCAGGTAGCCGGCTCATGGTTGGCTCAGCCTTCCATCCTTCCAAGGTTGGTAAAATGAGTACCCAGCTTGATGGGTGGTGGGGCAATGTGTACCCTGCAAACTGTAATTTTAAAAACAACTGTAAACCACTACTTGAAGTGGTATGGGGTGTATATAAGCAGCAGAACATGAAAAGGCTCTTTGTAACAGCTCATGTATCCAGGCAGCCTGCAGACAAAGTTAAGATCTTCCAGTAGTACCCAAACTGTGCAACAGGGCATGCTGGGGCATTGTCAAGTCCATCCAGGGGTGAGGAAGAATCCTCTCATCCTTCAGATGTACTACTCAGGGTGCCCTCCCTTTCTCCCTTCTTCTTCCCTCAACCCAATATCATATTGGGGAGCTGAGGCTGCTGGTCATCATTAAGTCAAGGGAGCCCTGATTTGAACAGGTATGGGAGCCACTGCTTCATTCACTATGACCACGGAAGGCAGTATATAAACTCATGCATGCAGGCAAATACCTTCATGAGGACTTCATTTTTTTTTAAAAAAGGATACTGACATTATACTAAGATCATTTTTGTTTTTTTATGAAAAAGAACTAACAATTGTTCTTTTAAAAATATTCAAGCTTGTTCTCCAAATTAAAACACAGGACTCGGCAAGGTTGCAGAAGAGGGCACAGTGAAGTCTTTGGTTTTTATACATATATTCTAGTTAAAGATGCAAAGACAGAGAGAAAATGAGGGAATGCAACAAATTAATATGAGCCCCTGTTGTAGGAAACCATGAAGAAGGAGGAACAGAGACCTTGAAAGATGTTATGTCTATCAAAGGGAAAGTGTGATAACGATAATTGGTATCCTGGGTTTTAGAACTACAAATTATTTTCCCATTAACATCGCTTTCCAACTGACCTTTTATTGATTTTGACTGTAATTTCTGCCTTCCTGGCAAATCCCGTTCTGTTTCTCCTGCAAAACCTGGTTACCTCAGAAGGCAGCAGCATTATTAGCATTCTTCATTTTATGCATTTAATCAGCTCTATCAATTTGCCTCCAAGGGTCATACGTTAGGTTTTTTTTAAAAAAAAATATCTAACTATTTAAAAATCAGCCTTTAATACCTTTTTCTGCACAGGTTTGAATGCTTTGCAGACTCAAACCAGCATCTGTTCCAGAAAAGGTTTGTTAGTGGGGCCACATAGAGCTGAACTGTGACTTGTTGAGGGCTCCAGTCTATGAACATATCTATGCTTACTCAATTACAGCTGTTGGTAAACTTTTTGATAGGCATTAACTACAACCTGAAGAGCAACTTCCTGAACTATACCTTGAGGTCACTGGTAGAGAATTCCAAGACCTTCACCAAACTACAGATTCCAGGATTCTGCATGACAATTAAAGCAATATCAGATTAGATTAGAAACACTTCATTGCAATTTAAAGTTTTAAAGAAAAACAAACAAAAACCATAAAACACAAAGCATGTGGCACCTTAAAGACTAACTTTAATATTTTAATGTAACGTTTCGTGGATTACACATCCACTTCTTCAGACATATAGCAGCAGAGTGAGATGTGCAATATAATATGGGAAGGGATATACATTTCATACCAGATATTCATTGGCTGTAGTATATAGAGTTTGGGGTGGATAGGGAATGGGGGAGAGGAAGAGGTGAAGAAGAGGAGGGAGAGTTGATTAGTAGAAATGGTGGGAACATTAGGCCAGGGTCTATAGAGGTGTAAAGGATAGTTTTAAGGCTCTGAGTCCAGAATCTGTTTATATGTTTAAGTGTGGTTTTATGGCTCAGAGGTAAATTCCTCTGAGTCCATGAAATGTTACATTAAAATATGAAAGTAAGTCTTTAAGGTGCCACATATTTTGTGTATTTTGTTTGCTTTGTTTTTCTTTGATTTTTGCCTCAAATTCTGCAAAAGACTAACATAGCTACCCACTCTGAAACTTCTAAATTTTTCAAGTCTCCTTCATATTGCAATAGAATCTGTTATTGTATCTTAGTTTTGTATATTTGATGTGGCTTACTATGGGTTTCTAATTATAATAAAGTAAAACTCAGTAAAATATTATACCTGTGGAACATAAATACTCTTGAAGACAGTACTTGCGATTTACTATGGAGGTCCTTTAGTACGGCAGCTGTTGAACTTCAAACATACCTGGTTGAATCTGTCTATTTGACACAAGAACACAATGATGTTGTAGATCAAAGCAAGTGGAAAAGGAAAAGGTTTCCTCCTGTGAAGAAAGAAAACACCGGTTTTCCAACAGATTAGAATCATGTGCCATTCCAAATGCACATTCTTCTTAAAACTCCCCACTGAGTTTTGGCAATGAACAGAATGATTTATTTACATAGCAGAAGGTAGAAATGGCTTTGCTACTACACTCTGATCTGGAACCAGTCTGTATGAGATCCTAACTTTGCAATCTGCAATTGATAAAGCATTGTCCCTCCAGAGACAGACATGGCTTCAAAGCCACTGTCTCGGTACAGAAGAGAGATGGGCACAAATTGAAAAAATGTGTTCCGTTTCATTTCATTTTGTTTCATTAAGGAGTTTGGTTTGTTTCATTTCGTTTTTCATGATTTTTTGCGAAAAAATTAATTTCCTTGTTTCATTGTTTTGTTATTTGTATTTACCCACTTTTTCCCCAGCGCCCACTGTGCATCCCCTGTGGGGCCGCCTAAGTGCAGCCTCCTTATCTCTC
Organism: Phrynocephalus guinanensis; assembly: GCA_037367245.1. NCBI lineage: Eukaryota > Metazoa > Chordata > Lepidosauria > Squamata > Agamidae > Phrynocephalus > Phrynocephalus guinanensis. The sequence continues at coordinate 121,850,771 of CM074736.1, forward strand.
CTCCCGATCGGCCCCGCGATAACGGGCCACAGGAAGAGGTGCAAGGGGCGGCGGCTTTGAAGCCACACTGCTCCGGCCACCTAAGTGCGGCCTCCTTATCTCCCCTCCTGATAGGCCCTGCAATAACGGGCCATGGGAGGGAGACGCAAGGGGGCAGCTTCGAAGCCGCGCTGCTCTGGCCACCTAAACGCGGCCTGCTTCTTACCTCTCCTCCTGGGGCTGGGCTGAGGCTCGAGCCCACCGCATCCCTCGATGGCACCAACAAGGTGTGTGCTCCCTCCGTGCAGCTCGGCGCAAAAGGACCTCTGGACCAGCACCAGGTAGGAGACATCTCCGCCCCCTATTAACAAAATGAACCAAAATGAGTCCCTAGGTTCCTTATTCGTTTCGTTACATAACAAAACAAATAATGAATAACAAAATGAAAAAAATCATTTCGTGCCCATCTCTAGTACAGAATCAACTGATACAGTATATGAAAGGCTGTTGTATACCTCTTAATAACCAATCACGCAAAATGAAAAGCAATGTTAATCTGCCACTTACAGAGATGTGGAAACTTTATGCTAAACATGCTTCCCTATTACAGAAAGTCAACTTCTAACAGCAAAAGCTAATTCATACCCCGAGAAAATTACCAGACGAATGTGTTGTGCAGCCTCCAGGTCAAGGTGTACATTCTCGGTGGGGTTGAAGGCCATTTTCGGGCTTTCTAGCAACTAGCAGGCCACTCTTCCCAGGAGATTGTGCTATAAGTGACAGGCATGGGCAAAGAAGCTAAATTAGAAATTTGCTTATTTATTTTAAAATAAAGCCATGTAGAGTAAAGCTTGCCATTGTGGGTTTTAAAATTGAATCATATTTAGCTAAAATTTGGGTTTTAAGCAAAAAGAGTGCCCTTGTGCCCTCTAATGGCTGAAAGCATTTTAAAGGAAAAATTGACAGCACTTGGCGGCCATAGGGATACTGCAGTAGGGGGCTCAAAACATTACAGATTTGCTCTCTAAAATGGACAAAGGTTTTTCTGGATCCCCCAGGACCTGTGAATCATGTGTTGAGTTGCCAACTCTGGCAATAGGGATCTCCTTTTTTAATTGCCTTCCTCTGTGTGGATCACAATTGACAAGCCATCTTCTGGGGTTGGTGTATCTTTGGATTCCCCAGCACAATTGCCAATGGACCTTGGAGAAGTCCTTTGGTGTTATCCCACATCAGGAGGAAGTCACCATCTCACTGTACCTGTATCAAGAGACAGATATCTAGTCTCATGCGCTTCCAGATGCATTTGGGGGGGGGGTTGCGACTGTGAGATACAGGAAGTTAGACTAGATGGGCCTTTGGCCTGATCCAGCATGGCTCTTCTTATGTTCTTATGTTCTTACCTCCCAATGCCAATTCACAGAGCTAGTGTAGTGGGATACTATGGTAGATGATGTGGAAAGAATGAAAGATTTCAAGGTAATGGTTTTGGTTTACAAAACCCTCCATGGCTTGGGACCTGTCTATCTGGTGGAGTGGATCTCCCAGAGGTCTATCTCATCCCGACCAACCAGAGCCTCATCCTCCCTTTCTCTCCGAGTGGGTACACCAAGAGAGGTCCGTAGGGCTTCGACCCAGAATTGGGCCTTTTCAGTGGTGGGCCCGGCACAGTGGAACAAACTGCCTCTGGAGATTAGGCAGGCCGAGTCACTGTCGGCTTTTAGAAGGGCCCTAAAGACCTGGCTCTTTAGGCAATGCTTTGGGGACCTCTGAGCACACTGTGATTATTTTTTCCCCTCTTCACTTGCCGGATCCTATCCTTGATGGGTGGTGTGAGGTCTATTTTTTTGGCCTCTTTGGTATTGTAGTCTCATATTAGTGTGTGTTTTATCATGCTTGTATTCTTTATGATTCCTTGTTTTTGCTTATGTATCGGGGCTTATTGTTGGGTAGTCACTTTGGTGATGGGCTGTACACCGCCCAGGGTTCCCTATGGGAAAATCGGGTGGTTAATAAGTACAAATAAATAAATATATATAGGAGATTCAGCAGGATAACCCCTTGCAGACATACATGAAAAAGTAGAAGTTCTTCATTCTTGCTGCCCTTGTTTTTCTTCTGTCCCTGTTGCCTTTTTTGCTATCTTCTGTCCCACTTTCTTTTGCCAAGGACCTTTCCACCTGGTGCCTCTCCCTTTCGGCAATCCCTTCTTTTAACCTCTGTGGTCTCCCTCCAGCCTTGTCCTTGCTTAAGCCATGGGGCAGCTCTTCTATACCCTGGCTATCTGTCTCCTAGGTTATACAGGACAATCACTGTATGTGGCAGCACCCAGTTCTTCTTTGGAACCTTCCTGGCCCAGAGCAGTGGTTTTTCAGAGAGTGAAGAACTGGGACATCCTCTAGAGTGGAATACCCCTTCCCACTCTACCTCCCCACCCCCAAATCAATAAAAAGAACCTCAACCACCCACTTCTACTGCCCAAATCTACTCTACTCAGTATTGTTGGGATGATGGAACTTGAAATCCAAGAGCAAGTTGCCATTGTCTAAATGCCATTGTGTCACTACTGAAAAGTACTCTGCTTTTCGACAGACTCTGACCATTATTACATATAGCAAACCAAAGTCATAAAAGCGAGAAGAAACCAATGGATGATGCAAAGATATATCCGAACCAGTCGAAATTACATTGGTGGATCTATCATTGGAGCTCATACCTGGTCTTTCTCTTTGTGATGATTCACATTTGCACATTCCATTACAATTTATTTCTGTGACTTAGCAGGACACTTTCAAAGATGATAAAACCAAGAAGTACTTAACCAACGTTAAACCAGAGGATGAGCTTCCTTCAAGCCTGATGTGTGAAATACAAAGAAGTGATGATGTTTCATTCCGCCTGATGAGCATACTGTGTATCCCATTGGAAGTGCCTTGGAATTTATGCAGGGGGAAAACAGAGAATGTAAAGCAAAGGGAATGTATTCTAGAGCTCATAAACTTTTAAAACATAGGCTACACTGGGAGCACGAAATCACTGTCTGTATAAAAGCTTTTCCAGCATGTGTTTCCCACAAAGGGTGAAGGGAACCTTGATGAGCCCATTTCTAATGTTGTCGAATTAACAGGAGTTTTCTGAGCATTTTGCATTTGCACAGGAAATCAGGGCAGATGCTAATCTGCCCTGGACAAGACTATCTACTACAGTGGTTCTCAACCTTCCTAATGCTGCTGCCTTTCAATACAGTTCCTCATGTTGTGCTGACCCCTTGCCCTGCTTGGAAGAGGCCACAAGCCCCCTTTGGCAGGCCATAGAGAACTTCCCTCTACAGGCACACTCAGCCAATTGCAGCCTCCGGTGCCATTGACTGACATCCCCTGACATCCCCTCCAACCTATCAAGCTGTAACTCACTCCCCCCCTTCTCCTCCAGACCCAAGCTGTTTGTGCCTTTTCCTTCACTGACTCATGGCAATCCCTGTGAAACTTCCTCTTGCAACAATCAGATTCCACAGCTCCTTGTGACAATGAGAATCTGGCGTAATTTCCCCATCAATTTCTTGTTATCCCATTTCTGCCAGAGGGCTTGCTCAGCTGGACGCCCTCCCAAAGGATCTCATATAGGCAAGATATAATTTTGGCCAGAAACCTTACTAATTCTGTACATAACACCCAGTGTTTCTTCTTGGGGAAATGATAATGAAATATCATAAACAGTGCAGAGAAAAGAAAAGCTGTCTGCAAGGATGGAATGCTTACCCAGCCTGATTCCTTGCTGAGAGCAAGGGGCTACAAGATTCACATTCCTGTTTAACAGCAATTTTGCTTGACAGGCACTCAAGTTTTCTCCTGTGTAGATCCCAAACTGTGGACTAGAGATGGGCACAAAACAGAAATATAGTGTTTCATTTTGTTTCATTTCAGTCTTCATTTCATTTTGTTTCATTAATAACAGATTTTTAAAAAAATATTTTTGTCATGAAATGAAATAATTTGTAAGGCTATAAATAATGGGGAGTTTTCCTTTTTTTAAATTTAACAGGGAGCCCACTGCCCTGACTCAAAGACCCTCCTTAAACCTTTGAAACAAAAAAGCCCTCTGTAAACTATCAGGAAACTTAAGGGCTAGCTGCTGTACTGAGAGATTGGAGAGAAAAGCTCAACAGCTGATCTGTGGGAGGAAGAAAAATATATATTTTTAAAAATAACCTCCATAGTCCTACTTAATAAGGAAAGGAAAACAATCAGTTTAAAAGTTGAGTCAACTTGCAGATACAGGGACAGCCAGCACAGAGAAGGGAAGGGAAGGAAAGAGCTCAGCTGCTGGCTAGCACAGGCAGGCAGATCAAGATTGGAGATAAGTAACAGAGGAGGAAGGGGAGAGGAGGAAGGAAAACAAATCAATCAGTGGGAGAGGAGGAAGGAAAACAAATCAATCAGTTTAAAAAAACCTCTTGTTCTCAAGACAGCTTCTCACCACTAGGACAAATCATTTCATTTCCAAAACAAAATGGTGTTTCGTTTCATTTCTTGACAACACACTGCTTGCTCTTTCATTTTGTTTCATTTTGTAATGTTTCATAAGCTTACGAAGCGATGAAATAGCGTGTCATTTTTTGTAAGGTGCCCATCCCTACTGTGGACTGCTGCCCACTTCTCTTTATTACCTACTCTTCAGTCTCACTGCTTTTAGAAAAGATTGGACGTCATTCCCATTGCCAGTGCAACAGGATTTCAACCATTCACTCATTACTATTGAAAAAGGGATCCATTTCATGCCTCATGATCCACCTGTTAGTTTTGCATACCTAAATAAAAACATTTTAAAACACAAAGATGGAACAAAAAAAGCCCTCCTCAGTGATCTCTCAGAATGTCCTCTTGGGGTGAAATATAGGACAGCATAGATGTTGTGGTTTTATGAGAGGTAGCTGTACTAGTTTGTGCAAGAATTCCAGGCAAAAATTGAACCAAAACAAAATAAAAGACAAAAACATATGGCACCTTAAAGACTAACTGTTATATTTTAATGTAAGCTTTTGTGGACTTGAAAAGAAGACATGGATGTGTCCATGAAAACTTACATTAAAAGATAATGGTCTTTAAGGTGCCACATGTTTTTGTCTTTTATTTTGTTTTGTTTTGATTTTTGCCTGGAATAGATATTGTGGTTTTCCTTCCTCCAAGGAGCTTGTTTACAACCTGGAGCTGACACTCCAGAAGGTGATTTGGCACTGGTAGATAAGTCGCCATAGACTGCCAAGAAGAGAAGCAGGTGGGTCCAAGTCAAAGGAAGCCTGAACTATCCCTGGAACTAAAAAAAAGTTATATTTATTTATTTATTGTATTTATAGACCGCCCATCTTCCAGATGGAACTCTGGGCGGTTTACAATTAGAATAAAAACAACAGTATAAAAAAGCAGAAGAGAACAAGAAAAAACTAATAAAATAGGAGGAGGGAACCTCCACAAGAGGTGACGCGGGCGGCAAAGAGGAAGAGAAGAAGAAAAAATTAAGTTAAAAAATATTAAGTAATGAGGTCGCCAAATGCCTCTTTAAAAGGAAGGTTTTCAGAGTGTTTTTAAAGGTGGGCAGGGACTGTGCAAGGTGCAACTCACTAGGGACATGGTTCCACAAAGTGGGGCCCACCACAGAGAAGGCACGGTTACGAGTAAGCGATTTCTGTGCCTCCCTGGGTGTGGCCACTCTAAGTGAGCGCACCTGCGCCATTCTCGTGGGCCTGACCTCAGTTGACCTCTGGGAGATACGCTCCGTCAGGTATTCAGGGCCCAAGCCGTGGAGGGTTTTGAAAATCAAAACCAGGACCTTGAACCTTATCCGGAGGACAACGAGCAGCCAATGCAGGTGAGCCAGAACTGGGGTGTGGTGCTCGAATCTATGAGCACCCACCACCAGTCTGGCCACCGCATTCTGCACCCGCTGGAGCCTACGGAGAAGGGTCAAGGGCAACCCCACATAGAGGGCATTGCAGTAGTCAATCCTCGGGATCACAAGGGCCTGCACAACTGTCCTCAGCTAAGAAACTAGATGTTGAAACTAAGGCTTTCCTGCTTTGGCCAACACACGAGAAAGGAGTGTTTGGGGAGTGGCAATACAGGTCAGGCAATCAAGCTGAGGTTCTGTGCTGCCTTGGGCAGCTATAGGCAAGCTAGCAGCCAAAAGTGTATTTAAGGAAAGGCTCTGGTATTACTTTACTGAATCTGGTTTAGATTCAGTCACACCAACTTGCTACCTCTGCACGAGCTGTTCGCTTGTTGTGTGCTATTCTGCCTACTATTTATGCTGTATACTTGTTAAAGTTGAGGGCTATACTTTACTAGTAGTATACATTTAAGTTTAAGTTACAGTTCTGGGTTCTTTCGTTGTGTTGTGAAAGGGATTGCTGAGTATAAGCAGGTATAGAACTGTTTTAAGTTGTTTATATAGAGCAGAGCATCAAGCATTGTGAATTTCTGTTTAATGTATAAATTCTTTTTGTCAATCAATACAAATACTCTATTTTACTACAGAATTGAGTGGGTCTATGTTATTTCATTATATTAGTTCTCTTTACATTGTTGATCTTTCTTCATGAGAGATGGCCATTCGCTGTAAGCTTTGTTGTTAAGATTGGAGTTTTCTTATTTATTAATTTCCACCTATCTGACAGAGTTCACAAGAGCTGGGTTGGACTGTTGAGAACAGGACACTTTGGGGATCACTCATTCATGGGGTGGTCATAAGTCAGAAGTGACTTGGTGACACATAACAGCTACAACAGATAAGTCCCAGCAGGAATCACAAAATACAAGGGACCACAGGTGAAGCATTGTTTCTAACAACCTTACACCATGAAGGAAAAAGCATAATAATGCATAGCTGCTGGGACCCCATCCTATACTCAGTTGCAGGCTGGTAGTCCTGAGGGAGAGGCGCTTTTCCAAAAAGAGCTTCCTCCTTCTGAGGAAGATCCGGACCCTGAGGTGCCTTACCTTACTACCTGGAAGTATCATGAGAAGGTCATGACTTCTGACTGTATAATTCTCATGGAAAGAGCTGTCTGTTTTCAGCTGCATCTCTCAAGGTTTTCAGGCTCCTGAATATTTGCACGTCAGTCAACAACTTACTATTCTCCACTTTGGGGAGAGTTCCAGCCCCCCTTTTTTTCCTGGAGGGGTCCTCTGACAGGACCCTGAGCCTGCCATGCTAGGCTTGGGTCCTTCCCAGAACCACCTCAGTGATTGCTGGAGAAAGCAAGTGCCTTGTTGTTGCCATTGGTCGTAATTTGGGAAAGCCTGTCCGGTATAAACCAGCCATTTAATAGTACATTGCAACACATTTATGCTTGTCTTTCCAAATTGAATAAACAGTGTCCACTGTTTCTCCCCAGACTTTAATATTCCAGAGCATCCCTCATCCATTTTATGGCTAGGGAAATGAACAAGAACAAAGCAATTAACCCTTTTCGTATTTGTGAGAAACTAAACACATTGACCTGTGTGCCGGGCACATAATGTGTGTGTCAGGACTAATTTGTCTTGCTTCCCTTCATCTTTTTATTTTTTTGTTTTGCTTTTTAAGGAGCCACCTTTGAACCTCTTATTCCATCTCCATTCCAGGATCACCCACAATTAATAATGCAGTTGACGGTTAGCTGGGTTTCATTCATCTGGAACAGAAGTGTGTTTGAGAGAGCCAACCCACACGAGTGAAAATGAATTTATGTCATGTACCTAATCTGGCACGTCCTTGATGCAGTGTTGTGACACTGTTGGAAGGTGTGAGGCCTCTTTCATTATGAAGTTGCCTAGTTACTGGCATCAAAAGCTGCTAGAGAGTCAGCAAGAAGGAAAAAAACACTTGCAGTGGCCCCTCTTCAACTACTTGATATCGTCTCAGGCAAATACGCAAACGTTGTCTCTCATTGTCGCTCAGAGCCTGAACTCCTGCTCCTCAGAGTTGCACTAGAGGAGGCCCATAGAATTAGCTCCTCCAGAAACTCACTTGAAGGCTATGGGTTGCAATGACAATGATCAGAAATTTACTCTAGAGTAGGACCCCGTACCCAGAGATGACTGCTCCACAACCTACCAGGAATGCCCAAAGCCACAGATAATAGCAAACCCTCCATATAACATACAAGGAGGCAGGATAAATGCAACAAGGGGGTGGAACAAGGGCCCCACTCCCATGTTTACTATTTGTTTATTTGTTTGTTTTTATACATAGGGCTGTGCTAAACTGCAAATGCTGATACTACATCAAACAGAGTGATCTTTTTTTTTTTTTTTTAAATTTTATTTATAATTTTAAAGACAAAATAACAATAATAAACAATTAAAAAAAACAGTAATAGACAATAGACAATCATAAACAATACATAAACAATACAAAGTGCCCCCCACCCCCAAGAAACCGTCCGGTATTCTTGCATCTTCTCTTTCTTCTTCATCTTCTTCCAATAGGCTTCTTAAGGCCCTTTACGCCAGAACTGTGTTGGGTTATAAGTTGGTTGTATCCCTTTCCCTTTTAATAATACATGATCTATAAATTTCCCCCAAACATCATAGAAAATATCCTTTTTTATTTCACCTCTCAAAACTTTTATATTACAAGATAGTTTATCATTTAACGCTATGTCCCACACTTCCTTATACCATTCAGCAATTTTTAGGTCTGATTTCAATTTCCAGTTCCTAGCAATAATCAGTCTAGCTCCTGTCATAAGATTTGCTATTAATTCTTTAGTTTTCACATCATATTCATTAATAGGTGGTAATGATAACAAAGCAATTTCCGGTACACATTTAATATCAGTTTGTATTATTTCTCTTATCTCCTCAATAATCTCTTGCCAAAACTTTTGAACTATTTCACATTCCCACCATAAATGAAAATAAGTACCTGTCTTTTTTTTTCGCATTTCCAGCAGAGCTTAGAATATTTGGGATTCATTCTATTCATTCTGACTGGAGTCATATACCATCTTAAAACTAGTTTGAAGTAGTTTTCTTTTATTCTGACTGATAATGACCGTAGAATCCTCAAATTCCAAATTCTTTTCCACTCGTCATTATTTATTTCTTTCTCTATGTCTTGTTTCCATAGCTCTCTTATTGTGTCCTGTTCCCTATTCTCAAATGAATCTTGAATTATTTTATATAATTTACCAACTGTTCCTTTCCCTGTATTTCCTTTCTCTAATTCATATGTTAACAGAAATTGCTCAAATTTTGTATATCCTCTAAGTTGTGTATTTCTCCTAATCCATTCTTTCGTCCAGCTTTCTAACTGAGCGTAATTCAACCAGGACAATTCCTGAGTTTGCAGAATACGTTTAATTTCTTGTTTTGATGTCATCTTTTTAATCCAATCTTTTAGTCTTGCCACTTTCCTTAATTTAAATAAGTCTCCCAATTTCTTCATGTTCGTGGGGAAATTTATCTGATCGATCACCGCGCCAAGTGGGGAGCCTTCCTGTATCAATTTCTTTCCATACTTTTTCCAAGTGAGCAATAGGGAACTTAGAAGAGGGTTTTTGATTGGGTAACTTTTCCTTTTTGGGGGGAAACTAAACACATATTTATTTATGTCTTCATTTAGTTCCTCTGATTGAAGTTCCCACCATATTAGTTTCTGAGGTTTAAATAGTATTTCCCCCAGGGAACTAAGCTGATTAGCTATGTAATATATTCTAAGATTAGGTATGCCTATACCTCCCTCTTTTTGAGATCTGTACCATAAGCTTTTATTTAATCTTGCTTTTTTTCCACCATTGCAGAATTTATTTATAAGATCTTGATAGACTTTAATTTCAATTTCTGTGTATTGAATAGGTAACATTCTAAAAAGAAAATTAATTTTAGGAAGTATTTTCATTTTTACCATTGCTATTCTACCAAACCATGATAAGTTTAATTTGGAGTAATTTTGTAATTTATTTCTAATCTCTTCCTTTATTTTTGTGTAATTTCGTTCTTTCGTTTTGCTAATGTCTTTATCTAAAAGTATCCCTAGGTATTTTATAGATTTACAAATTTTCAGTTCGTAATTGGAGATCTCTTCCATGTCTCGATTTTCCTGATTGAAAAGCATGATTTCTGATTTCTGCCAGTTGACACATAATCCGGTTGTTTCACCAAATTCCTTTAGATGTACTTTTATTCTTAATATATTTTCTACCGGATTTTTTATTGTTAACAAAGCGTCATCCGCAAATAAACTGATTTTTATCTTGCCTTCCTTACCCATACCTTTAATAAGTTGGTCCTCCCTTATTGCATTAGCTAGTAGCTCGATTACTATGCAAAAAAGAACTGGCGATAAAGGACATCCCTGTCTTGTTCCTCGGCCTAGGGTAATTTTTTCTGTCATCCCATCATTGACAATGATTGATGAGGTACTATGAGAATAGAGTTGGTTTATTACACTTAGAAATTTTTCGCCAAATCCCCATTTCACTAATAAAAGTTTTAACGCAGGCCATTGGACACAATCAAAGGCTTTAAATAAATCTAGAGACAAAATGCATGCTTTATCCTGTGATCTTCCCATCTCATAAAGAACATTCAAGACTCTTCTTACAGTGTCTGACATTTGTCTGCCTTTGATAAAGCCTGTTTGGTCTTGTTTAATATATTTGTCTATAAATGTGTACATTCTTTTGGCTAGAATTGCTGTAAAAATCTTGGCATCTTGATTTATAAGTGATATTGGTCTATAGGATCCAACATCTGTTGGATCTTTATTAGGCTTGAGAATTAAAATAGTTAAGGTATGTTTCCAGGAGGGAGGAACTTGCTCGCCCTCCAATATCTCATTATAAAGTTTCTTTAACTTAGGAATTAACATTGATTTGAATACCTTGTAAAATTCTGGTCCCAATCCGTCATCTCCTGGAGTTTTGGCATTCTTTAGCTTTGTTTATAACATCGTCTATCTCCTCCTCTTTAATAGCTTTTTCCATTACAAGCCTATCTTCTTCCGCTAGTCTTACTTTTAAATTTTTGTCAATATATTGTTCCATAACTTCCTTACTACTTCTATTGGCTGTATATAAGTTTTGATAAAATTCTTGAATAGCTTTTAATTTTTCTTTCATTTGAGTAAAAATATTGCCGCTTAAATCCTTTATCCTTCCTATCATGCTTTTTTCTTTCCTTTTCTGTGCTAATTTTGCTAGCATCTTAGAGTTTTTATTACTGTATTCGAAAAAGTTTCTTTTCAAATATAGTAGATTTCTTTGGGTTTGTTGTAGATCTATATCTTCTAATTCCCTTTTCCTGGCCTCAACCTGAATTAAAAATTTTTTGTCTTTGGTTAGAAAAAATTGAGATTCAAGGTCTGCTATAGTAGCCTCCAATTTTTTTTTATTTTGCTGATCTCGACTTTTAATAATAGCACTTTCTTTTATTATGTAACCTCTAGCCGCTGCCTTCAGAGTGTCCCAGATAACTCCTATTTGACCACCACCTTCTTCATTGATATTCCAGGTTTCTAGCCATTCTCTTTGTATTTTTTGTACTGTATCTGGGGTTTGAAAAATTCTAGGGTTTATTGTCCACCTTCTTGCTTCCTTATAATTCTTCTTATTTTCTATTTCAATAGACATTAAAGCATGATCAGAAATTTTTATCAATTCTATATTTGTATTTACAACTTTAGATAGCAAACTTTGTGAGATAAATATAAAATCTATTCTTGAATAAGCTTTATGGGCTGATGAATAAAAAGTAAATTTCCTTTCATCGCCCTTTAATTCTCTCCAAACATCCTTTAGTCCTGTATTTGCGATGAATTTTGTTAAGATTGTATGTCTAGCCCTGAAGTCTACCTTCCTAGTCATTGTTTTATCTTTTATTTTGTCCATAACCATGTTGAAATCTCCTGCCAAAATCACATGTCCTTTCTGTACCTTTTCTATCTGCTCCCATACCTCTTTGTAAAACAGGTTGTGATTAGCATTTGGTGCATAAACATTTATCAATGTATATTGTTCTAGTCCAATTGTGGCCTGAAGAATAATATATCTACCTTCCAAGTCTTTCACAGTTTTTTCAACAATACAATCACAGTGCTTTGATATTAAGATTGCCACCCCCCTTGCTTTAGATGTACCAAAACTTTTTTCATAGATGTTGATGTTGGGTAGTTTCAGTTCGTTTTGGCCATCTTTCGCTTGGTGTGTTTCTTGAAGAAAGACGATGTCCGGTTTATTCTTCTTAATTAATGACTCTATTCTTTTTCTCTTCGTGACAGTTCCTAGACCCTTGGCATTCAATGTAACTAATTTTAACAGTCTACCCATATTTTCATTCTATTATCGATCTGGAACGGTCTCTTTGTGCACATATTCAAACAAACATTACATATAATAAAAAAAAAAAGGCAATGATTAGCCAAACCCTACCACCTACATTTATTTTCTGTTCTCCCATCCTCTTTGCTCTCACACACATTCTGTGTGCGCCCTTATAGGAGGGAGGGGGAAAGCACCCGTACACTTCCCGATGGCTAAATAATGATTCAGAAGCTCTAAGTTAACGTTAGCACTGTCTAATCTTGTTTACAGTTATATACGTGAAAAGTTGAAAACAAAGAATGTATTGAAAGAGATAACATAATAATATAAATTTTAAGATCCTTCTATTCACCTCCTTTCCTCCCTCAGTCCCCTCCCCCCCCCAAAAAAAAAAAAAAACCAAAAACAAAAAACAATAAATAAAAATAAAAATAAGAATAAAAAAAATAGAGAAAAAATAAGGGGGGAAAGGAAAAAATATACTGGGAAAGAATAAAGGATAAGGAACAGGATGAGAGTGGAGAATTAAGGGACGGGCAAGTCCAAATATAACCAAAATAAAACAAAATGGGCTGAAAAAAAAAAAAGGGGGGGGAATATAAAAAACGGGAGGGAAGGGAAGGGAGAGACAGGAAAAGAGAGAAAAGAGAGAAAAGGAGGGCTGTCTTCTGTAGTGCAATACTCTTCAAATCGGTCTCCATTTTGTTTGCCCATTGACAGATTTAAAGAGTTAAAGGGTGACAGTGTCTTCACTGCAGATGCTGAATTTGGAGTTCTCTATTCTTCTTCGATTTGAATGTTCCATGCCTTGAGAAGTTGTTCGCCTTCTTCCAAAGAATAGATTTTGTGTAGAGTTGGACCCTTCCACACCTTGAGAAAGATCGGGAATCCCCAGTTGTATCTATAGTTGTTGTTTCTCAGAGCATTTGTGACAGGCCTCATGGTTTTCCTCCATTCAAAAGTCTCCCTGGAGATATCCTGATAAACTTGTAGAACTCTTCCTTCACGCTTCAGCAGATCAGGCTTTGCCCTAAGAGTTGACATCAGTTGTTCTTTGATGGCATAAGCAGTAAATCTAATAAGAATTGGTCTTGGGGTAGCTTTCATAGCACTACCTATATAGTGTATTCTTTCAATATCAGTCTCAGCAAGATGTTGGGGGAGGATAGAATTAAGCCAAATGAGGATTTCTTTCTTCATTTCTTTTTTATCCTGGAGTTCAAAATTAATTAATTTCAGATTAGACCTTCGAGAATAATCCTCCATATAGATAAGCTTCCGCTGTATGGCATCGATCTCTTCATCATGTGCAGCGATAGCTCTTTCGTTCTTGGAGGCTAGAGTTTGAACTTGATTGATTTCTCCTGCTAGTTTTTTCAGTTCAATGCCGTTATTAGATACCTGTGACTGCAGGGTTTGTATTTCTTGTAAAAGGTCCTTCCTTAGGTCTTTATTCTGTGATGATAAGGACTGGAAACGGTCTTCGATAGTAGAGGTTACATCTTTTAGAGCTGATTTAATAAGGGAGCTGACTTCTGCTTTCAAGTTTTTAAACTCCCTTGAAAAATCTGGCTGATGTGCTGGCACTTTGCCAGAATCAGACGCCATTGTGTCAGCTTCAGCAACAGCTTCTGCTCTCTCAAGACGAGCTCGTTGATACGAGGCGTCTGAGGGTTTGCGTACCCACTTTTTTATCACAGTAGGACCCTTTTTCTTGGGTGGCATGCAGAAAAACCAAGTAAGTAAATTTTTTTTCTTTCTTTCTAGCCTCAAAGCAAAGAAAAACAACTTCTCTCACAGTCTCTCACAGCCCGTCTGCCTGGGACGTGACTTCGGCAGAAAGCGAAAGTAAATCACTGCTTCAGTAATTCATTGTTATCTCTCCCCTTAAAGATACACAGTTTTCAGCCTGTCCTCCCCAATGGTTTATGATCTTTTACTCACGATTTTGGTATCATTAAAGACAGTATTTCAAGTTTTATTCTTCACATTAAGCAGAGCTGCCGAATCACCCAGCCATCACCCAGTGATCTTTTAGGCCAGATGGGCAGGATATAAATGCAGCACATAAATACATAAATATTGGAGATGGGCACAACCAGAAAAAAATGACGTTTCGGTTTTTCGTTTGTCGGAATGGGTCCGTTTCACTCCGTTTCCGTTTGTCGTGAATTTTTTCAAAAATTTGTCATTTCGACGTTTCGTTCGTCATTTGTTGTTTCTTCCGCGATTTAGCGCGATTTGACTTCCCAGAGCATGGGGGCGTCCCGCAATGACCCAGAGCAGGCGGAAAACACTTTAAACTGGGTGATGAATAAGATATTTAATAAATATATCATAGCATAAGACTGCATCCTATGCAATAATGCAAACAAAGTGGGCAGAATGCAATATTCTTTTTTTTCTCTTGGTCAACGCTGACTGAACCGGCCACCCTACTTGGTCTGGCTGCCTGTCATACTTTTTGTTTTGTTTTGTTTTGAAGCCTTTATCCATCCCATTTCCCCTCCACCTCTCAGAGGCAGCAGGAGACACAGTATTCCATTCCTCCCCAAATCTGGATGAGGGTCTACTCCTCTCAATGTCCCCTCCCCATGACACTCCTTGTAAAGCCAAGCAAATGCCACCCTGGTCAACTAGCAGTCAGAGATTCAGATGCTTCCCCCAACACACTCATCTGGACGAGTTCCCCTCAATCTCTCGGGGAATAATCACCAGCTGGAGTATCCCGAGGAGACTGGTTCACTCATGGAGCGAGCAGAGTAGACCTTCTCTCTCCCTGACCACAACCAGGTTGCGTATCTCGAGGCCCATCTCCAGGGCAGAGACCCTCCGCTGCCCTCCACCCCATCCAGCTTCCCTGCCGTGTCGCCGGAAGTGGCCTAACCCTAACCCTAACCCTAACCCTAACCCTAACCCTGTAACTGTTTTCATTTGGGCCCTACTTGCAAGAAGGGCCGCCTGGGAAGAACCCCCCCCCCGGGTACTGCCAGCCAAGGGACCACTGTTTTTTCAAAAACTGATTGGCAAAGGCAGCCATTCAGACAGCAGGAAGGATGGGTGGTGGGGTTGGACCTGCTGCCTTGAACAGTTGGGGTGCAGGCAGCTGAGCCCGATTCGTGACAGTCCAGGCAGCAAAGCCACGAAGCCAGAACAGCGGGGAAGTTCGGGGTGGGATTCTTTCAGCCACCTACTTTGGAGGCCAGTTTTCAAATCCAGGAGACCAGTCCCACCAACCCAGTGGAGACAGAGTCCACGCACGCAGCAAAGCCACGAAGCCAGAACGGCAGGGAAGTTCGGGGAGGGATTCTTTCAGCCACCTACTGTGGAGGCCAGTTTTTCAAATCCAGGAGACCAGTTCCACCAACCCAGTGGGGACAGAGTCCACGCACACACGTGGCAAAGCCACAAAGCCAGAACAGCGGGGAACAACGGGGAGGGATACTTTCAGCCGCCTACTTTGGAGGCCACTAAGCCAGAGTTTTGACTGCCCAGCGGTCATAGATTCAGATGCTCCCCCCCCCAACTCATCTGGATGTGTTCCTCTCAATCTCTAGGGGAATCATCACTAGCTGGAGTATCCCGAGGAGCCCGGTTCGCTCATGGAGTGAGACCTTCTATCTCCTTGACCAGGTGGCGCATTTTGAGGCCCATCTCCAGGGCAGAGACCCTCCGCTGCCCTCCACCTCATCCGGCTTCCCTGCCATGTCGCTGGAAGTTGCCTCGGTGTTGTCTCAGGTGGCCGCGGGTGGAGGCTTCCCTCCCGCTCAGCATGATCCAGACATGTGGGCCCACCTTCAGCTGTTCTTGTCTGCTTTCAGCAAAGCCACGAAGCCAGAACGGTGGGGAAATTCAGGGAAGGAATCTTTCAGCCACCTACTTTGGAGGCCAGTTTTCAAATCCAGGAGACCAGTTCCACCAACCGAGTGGAGACAGAGTCCACGCACGCACGCGGCAAAGCCACAAAGCCAGAACAGCGGGGAACAACGGGGAGGGATTCTTTCAGCCACCTACTTTGGAGGCCAGTTTTGACTACCCAGGAGACCAGTTCCACCAAACGAGTGGAGACAGAGTCCACACACGCAGCAAAGAAGCCAGAATGGCGGGGAACAATGGGGAGGGATTGCTTCCAGCCTGGTACTTTTCTCTCTCAACAAAGCTTTCAGGGAGGAGACCAGTTCCACTAACCCAGTACAGACAGAGTCCATGCACGCACGTGGCAAAGCCACAAAGCCAGAACGGCGGGGAACAATGGGGAGGGATTCTTTCAGCCGCCTACTTTGGAGGCCACCAAGCCAGAGTTTTGACTGCCCAGTGGAGACACAGTCCACCCAGGAAAGCCACGAAGCCAGAGTTTTGGAGGCCATAAAGCCAGAGTTTTGGAGGCCACTAGGCCAGAGTATTGACTGCCCAGTGGAGACACAGTCCACCCAGGAAAGCCACGAAGCCATAGTGCAAATGTTAGGGAGGGATTGTTTCTTCTGCCTTTGGAAGCCGGAATGCTAGTTGGAAGGAATCTCCCCTCCTTCTGCAAAGGGATTTCCCAACCTGGACTGTAACCGGTGGAAGTGAACCCCCCCCCATGTTGAAGGACAGAGTACACCAATTCTAAACAAAATAGTTGATGATGACTGTGCCTGTTAAAGTTGGTCTCCTCAAGTGATTTTCCGCCTAGAGGCGGGGGCAGCCGGGGTTGCTGCCTGGGGAATTCGAGGAGAGTGGCCGACAGGGTGCATGTCGGCTCGGAGGCTGAACTTAAAGCACTGAACCACTGATAGGCTGAAGGAGAAGCACCTGGAAGGCCTCCTCCAAGCCGGGAGTCCCGGGAGCCTGACAGGCAGGCAGGTAGGCAGAGGGGTGGGCAGGCAGCCAGGCAGGCAGGCAGGGAAGCAGGCAGTCTGGCTTACAGGTAGGAAGGCAGGCTTGCAGGGTACCCACCCAGGCTAGGGAAGGCACAAAGCCAAAGTGCCAGAAGGGAAGATTGTTTCTGCCTTTGGAGGCAGAGTTTCTCCACCCCAGGAGACCGAGTTTCGTCAACCCAGGAGACAGAGTGGATGCAGGAGAACAGGGCTATTTCTTTAAGGCTGTAAGGAGAGCTAGGCCCCTGCTAATCAGTCTTTGAGGTAGGTTGTTGTAAAGTGCATCTCGACCACTTTGTAAGCAGAGTGGCTCCAAAACCCCAGGGAAGGGAGGAACGCATCGAGGAAGGCAGGTATTAGGATGTACTACACTCAGACCAGCCATGGCCAACGGGGAAATATTGGGCCTACACTGACCCTAGAAAAAAATATTCCTGGGCTGCTATAAAGACCAGGGAAGCCCTATAAAAACAGGGCTAATTATATAACCCTTATTAGATCCATACATGCAGCGGAATTACAGGCATTCAGGCAGACAAAGGTGGAGGGCAGGCAGGCAGGCGAAGCAGGCAGGCAGGCAGTCATATAGACAGAGCAGAGAGCCAGGCATAACTGTGTTGCACTGGTGGAATGTTAGGATGGGAGGCATACAGGCATTGGTTAGATTGGGTTAGGGTTAGGGTTAGGGGAAGTTGCACTGCTGCAACCCCAACAGTCTTGTCCGGTTCAAAATTATAAACATTGAGTGGTCCTTCCTGGTTCGGAGCCAGGCAAGGGCTAGACAAATTGGGCCTACACAGACCCTTCGAAATGACACATTGAGTGGTCCTCCCTGGTTTTGAGCCAGGCAAGGGCTAGAAAAATTGGGCCTACAGATACAGTATGATTCCCTTCAAATGACACATTGGGTGGTCCTCCCTGGTTTGGAGCTAGGCAAGGGCTAGAAAAATTGGGCCTACAGATACAGTATGATTCCCTTCAAATGACACATTGAGCGGTCCTCCCTGGTTTGGAGCCAGGCAAGGCCTAGAAAAATTGGGCAATAATCGAACCCTTCAAATTGAGTGGGATTGCAGGAAGGCAGACAGACAGGAAGGCAGGCAGGCAGGCAAGCAGGCAGTTAGGCAGGTAGGCACAGGGCCAGCCAGGCAGGTAGGCTGGTAGGCAGGCAGGCAGGCAGGCAGGCTGGCAGGAAGTTGGGCTTGCAGGGAGGAAGCCAAGCTGGGAGGCAGGCATAATTACAGGCAGGCAGACATACGTGTTGCTCTGGTAGTGCATGTTAGAGGAAGGGAGGCCTGTTCGGAAGGAACCGGTGGAAAAACGAATGTGGGACTAGGTCTTGGAGTGTTGGGGTAATCCCAACGTGGAAAGGTTGAAGCGGATGAAAGTCAACCTTTCCACGGTCTCTGGGTCCAGACGAGAGCGGCATGGCCTCAGGACATCTCCCATGTGGGAGAAGACATGCTCAGTCTGGACACTGGTGGGTGGGATGGACAAGAGGTCCAATGCCAGAGTCAAAAGTGCGGGCCAGATGTCTGCCTTTCTGGCCCAGTAGTGGAGTGGGTCCAAGGTGAGGGGTTGAAGGGGCTCTGCCATGTACTCCCTCACCATGGTCAGATCAGGGTCTGGTTCTTCTTCCTCCCTTGCCTCCACTGAGGAGGAGACTGCCATGGCTAGGGCAGAGGCCAGGTAGTTGGCTGCTGGTACGGAACCTAGTCTCTGAGTGTGCAACACTCCTGCAGTAGAGGAGGAAGAGGATCCTTGCGAGGATTCCTCTTCTGGATCACTCTGGCTTCCGTGCGCCCTCGGGAACGCCTGATTTGAGACAGCCCTGCAGAGTTGACGGCATAGCTTCGTCTTCCAGGAGTTCAGGTCAGCAGGGCTCCCCGCCAAGGAACCCTTGACGTGAGGGTCGCACAGGCATGCCATCTGGTACACCTTTTCCCTCCTCGGTGGGCTAAGGCAGGTATCCACGCTGGTCAACAGCCTGTCTGCCAAGGCCCTGCTCTCCAGGAGAAGATCGGCTTCTTCCCGGATACTGGCCTCTAGGCGTTGGCGAAGGGAATGTATGAGGGGGAGTACGTGGCCCAGGCTGGCGTTGTAGTTGCTGAGGACATGGGTGGTCTCCTCAAAAGGCTGCAGGATACCCACCATCTGGGAGAGGGTGAGCCACTTGGTAGCACCAATGTCCAACACCCTTCCCTCAGGCAGGACGGGAGTGGGTGACATGACGTATTCCACCACTTGCCTCTGCTCCACCAGGCGCTTGACCATTTCGTAGGTGGAGTTCCACCGGGTGGTCACGTCCTGGATCAGGACGTGCTCTGGTCAGCCCATCTCTGCCTGCTTCTCACGCATCATCCTGGATGCCTTGACACTGCGTGAGAAGTGCCCGACTATTTTCCTGCACTTCTCCAGCAAGGCCTTGGTCTCCAGGGTCCCCTCACACCAGGAGTCCTTCGGTGCACCCAGGCCAATGGCATCGCCCACCACTAGATGCAGTTTGTGTTCTGCGCACACGATGCCCTGGAACCCTGCCCTTTCAACCGCGTTGATCATGTTACGTCCTGCGTCAGTGACCATGAATCCGTGATTGACCTGCCCCTCGGTTGCCAATCCCCACTCTCGCAGTGCTGTCTTGAGGACCTCAGAAATGTGGATGCCTTTGGCACTGTCCTTCATGCTTTGTGCCTGGAGAAGCACCACCCTGTACCCTCTTGGGGTACTTCCTTGTGGCTCCCCCTGCAGCTGTTCTTGGGATGCCGTAGTGTCAAGGACCTCCTGGGGTTGCCACCAATGAGCCGTCAGAGAGAGGTATCCGTGGTGCCCACCGGTCCAGAGGTCGGAAGTGAAGTGGAACTTGTTCCTCTGACCGCCTGCAGCAGGGCCCAGACCATGTCCCTGGCGGACTCATAAAGGGATGGAATCACTCGCCTGCTGAAGGTACGCTGGGATGGAGGCTCGTACCATGGAGCCACGTGCTTCATCAGGTGCCTGAAGCCCGATGATTCCACAAAGGAGAGGGGCAACCCGTTCATGGCCACCATTTCACCAACCACGCGAGTGGTGGTCTCCTGTGCCTAGGCTCTATTATGTTGGCTGACAAAACTCCCACACAGCAGCACCACTTCCTGCAGAGTGGCCTGCCTCTTCCCACTCTCAGTGGAGCTGTCTCTGGAGTCCTCCTTCCCCATTCCTGCTTCCCCCCTCTTTCTCCCTGAGGAACCAGGGCCTGACACTGTCCCAGGCAGAGTCCCAGGGTGCCTTCGCATGAGGTGGCTGTCCAAGGCACTTGAGGATAGGTGTTTGGGGTCATTCCCCCTGCGCACGACCACCCCGCATTTCTTGCACTCCGCAAGCCTCGAGTCTGCCGGGCTGTTCTCAAAATGCTCCCAGAGAGACCTGCAAGGCTTATGGAAAGTACTGCCCCCTCTGGTATTGCCTGCCGCTGCTGTGCTGGTGGTGGTGTGGCTTGTGCCCTGCTGGGACAATTGACTGCTGCTGTCACTGGTGGTACTCTGGTCCTGGGTGGAAAGAGGGCTGCT
This sequence comes from Phrynocephalus guinanensis, assembly GCA_037367245.1. Lineage (NCBI taxonomy): Eukaryota > Metazoa > Chordata > Lepidosauria > Squamata > Agamidae > Phrynocephalus > Phrynocephalus guinanensis. The sequence goes on from CM074736.1 coordinate 121,871,455, forward strand.
CCTTCCATCACTGCCTGAACCCTGCCTTTCTTCTGTTCCTGCCAACAGGTCCTCAGAATCCGGCAGATGCAGATGAACAGAGCTTTCTGATTCTGAGTACTCGTCTTCCGATACAAGGGGGGGGGGGTTAGAGTGTGAGACCTTGGTGATGGGGATTGCATGCAGTCATCCATGCTTCCCTCAGTGACAGAAGATGGTACGGTCGTGCTGGTTGTGCAGGTGCTGCTTGGAGAGGGAGTGGCAGCAATATCACTATCTGCACTACTTCCTGTGCCTTCCTTCAGAAATGTGCCCCTGTTTATTTTAGTGGGGGTCCCCACCCTTCCCTTCCCTCTGGCTCTGCCAACCCTCCTCATTTTTTTATTTCTCAAAGTTATAGAAATATATTTTCTTATTATATTTGTGTTAAGTAAACCAACTATTCTAATAAACTTATCCTTTTGACCCACAAGCTTACTCTCACACTGTGTTCTTTTGTACAAGCTTTCAATGTTGCCCTGCTGGCCCTTGATATAATTTTCTAAATTCTGCTTTCAACTTGATCCACTGAAATGGAGGAAAACCTAGGAAGCAAATGTTAGTATAAGAAAATAATTGAAACTAAAAATAAGCCTGAAGTGAAAAGACAGTAGTGGTACAATGCCTCCCAAGAAAGATATTTTTGGGGTGTAAATACAATATAGTTTAGTAGTTGTAGTCAGGGAAAGAAATAAAACTGGTTTTCTAAATTCAAGTTCTGAATTCAACTTGATCCACTGAAATGGAATGTGCCTGCCTGTGTGTTCAAGTGCACACACAGCACAACAAGTGTATTGTAAACGAACAAACAATGAGCTGGAGTAATGAATCAATAATATTTGTTTGTAAGGCTGATATGAGCAGCAGCAGTAGCTGGACAGGTGCCTTCAGCCACAGCCCAAAAATAAGCCTGAACTGAAGTGAAAAGACAGTAGTGGTACAATGCCTCCCAAGAAAGATATTTTTGGGGTGTAAATACAATATAGTTTAGTAGTTGTAGTCAGGGAATGAAATAAAACTGGTTTTCTAAATTCAAGTTCTGAATTCAACTGGATCCACTGAAATGGAATGTGCCTGCCTGTGTGTTCAAGTGCACACACAGCACAACAAGTGTATTGTAAACGAACAAACAATGAGCTGGAGTAATGAATCAATAATATTTGTTTGTAAGGCTGATATCAGCAGCAGCAGCAGCTGGACAGGTGCCTTCAGCCACAGCCCAAAAATAAGCCTGAACTGAAGTGAAAAGACAGTAGTGGTACTATGCCTCCCAAGAAAGATATTTTTGGGGTGTAAATACAATATAGTTTAGTAGTTGTAGTCAGGGAATGAAATAAAACTGGTTTTCTAAATTCAAGTTCTGAATTCAACTTGATCCACTGAAATGGAATGTGCCTGCCTGTGTGTTCAACTGCACACACAATACAACAAGTGTATGTATGTAAACAAACAAACAATGGAGTAATGAATCAATAATTAAGGCTGATATCAGCAGCAGCAGCCTCCCAAAAACATACTGGGGTGTAAATAAATACAATATAGTAGTAGTTGTAGTCAGGGAATAAAATGAAAATAATTTTCTAAATTCTTCTGATCCACTTAAATGGAATGTGTCTCTGTGTTCAAGTGCACACACAACACAAGTTTAAAAACAAACAATGAAGTAAGTAGTTAGTAAACTAAATAAATAATATTGTAAAATATTCTCCACTTAGGATAGAGGTTCTGTTCTTGGCTTGTACCCCAAATGTGTGTGTGTGCAAGCAAATTGAAGTTGGGAAAATAGAAAATAAATGGTAGTATATAATATATTTTTAAAATAAATCCACACCTCCCACTCCCAGTCGAACCTCCCCCTTTATCCAATATCAGAAAAAAAATCCTCACAAACTGCCAGAGAACAAAGAAAGAATAAACTGCTATTCCCTTCAGCAGACAAAGGTGCAGGGAATCAAAGAAATTATTTTCTAATAAAATCAATTCCCTCCCTGCCTGTAAAGCCTAAAGCCTCCCAGGCCTCCCTCCTCGAATAATAATCTCTTTCTCGATTGCACAAGCACCACCAGCACAGCCCTCCTCCCTCGACATCCAAGACCCGACTGCGATTTCTGGAAGGTGCCTCGGCTTTTTATGCCCTCGGAGACATCCAGAAGTGTCAGTCAAAACCTGGCCATGCCATTGGTGGAATGGTTCAAAAATTTGCATGGTCCCATCCCATGCCCAGCCCAAATGGGCAGGTCTAAAAAAATAAAAAATAAAATAAAATAAAATCAATGCGACGTTTTATTGCTATAAAAAACCCACTGCTGCTACTATTAAAATTCAGGCATAAATAAATTTCACATGTTTCTGTGGTGCTTTGGTGTGTTTTTTTGACCACGATTTCACAAGAAAAATTGTGGTCGCCATTTTGGATTCCCCCCCCCCACCGCATGGCATGGCGAGACGACGAGGATGACCCCCCCAGCCTGGTGCAAGCAGCCCAGGACAGGAGAGGAGGGGGGGAAGGCCGGGGACCACCCCCCCAGAAACCACCCCTCTGGTAGGTGGCAAAGCCTCAGGCAGGCATATTTTCGCCTGGTTTTTCGGCCAGGAGGCAGGGGGGGGAGTTAAACTTTTAAAAACTTTTTCTGTGCTTCGCATCGCGCGATCACCGCGATGCCACAAATGGAAATGAAAAACCCAACCAAATTTTTTTTTCGGTTCGAGTTCGAGTTGTAACAGCTTAATTACCATTACCGTTTCCGTTACTTCCGGAAACGAAAAAACGGAAACGGAAATGAAGATTTCGCCGCTCCGTGCCCATGTCTAATAAATATATAAATACCATGGATACAGGGCTGCTCCAGTGTGTAGGAAAAAAGTGCCCTGTCTCATAACAGCTCACTTAATATGTGACGGTAGTGATGAATACTTTTCTGAAGAGGAGGTTTTTCTATCTATCTATCTATCTATCTATCTATCTATCTATCTATCTATCTATCTATCTATCTATCTATCTATCTATCTATCTACTGCATAATACCATGAAAGAGCTTTCACATAAAACACATGAAAGGGTTTTCTCTGTTGCTGCTCCCGGACTTTGGAACTCCCTCCCACTGGAGGACAGGATTGCCTCATCTCTGCTGTCTTTCTAGAAGCAGGCAGAGACCTTCCTCTTCAGCCAAGCTTTCCCTGAATGAGGGACTTCCTACTATGTGACTTTATATGGATTACCATACATGATTGCATTGACTGATTTCATCAGAACACCAGTGTTTCCCATGTTACTTTCCACCCCTCATAATGGATTTTTTTCTTTTCTTTTTGTATGCTATTTGTAGCTTTAATGTTACCTTTTAATGTTCTAAGATGTCTCTTTTAATTCCCTGTTCTAAACTTGAATATGTCCTAAATGTTCCAGGCTGTATATTGTCCCTCATTATTGTAAGCCACCTTGGGTACTTTTCCAAGGAGAAAGGTGCGGTAAAAATATTCAAAAGAAATAAAATGAATGAATGAATGAATGAATACCATCTGGCTGAAAGACCACTCTCATAATATTGTACCAGCTTACAATATTATAGAATACAAAGCAATACAGTGTAAAAACCAAAATCAAATTAACATGAATATAAACATCAACAAATAAACAAACTACGGTCCAAATAATGAAACAAAAATAAACCACCATGTGCAAATAAAACCACAGAGGGCAGAAACAGAGTCAAAAAGAGTATAAATGAATAAAATAAAGCCACAAATCATATCAACAATAGCTGAACAGTGGAAATTCAGATCTATCTGCTACAAGATAGATCAGGATAAGCCAGCTTGAACTGCTAGGTTTTTAGTTGGCATTTGAACACTAAAGTGAGGGTGCCTGGAGGGTGTAAGTTTTAGCAAGCTTTGTAAAAAGGGCTTAAAACTGCAGTGTGCTGTCTGGTCTCATTCCATTTCAAACTCTGAACCATTGGTTTTCTTTGAAATAAGAATGCCTTACTCAATCAAACAAAAAACAAAAAAACCAAGCAACAACATGCTTCATTTGAAAATAGATGGTGAAGTTCAAAAAGTGCTTCATCCATTTTAAGGAATGATAAGGATGGAGTCAAAGTCACTCTAGGTGTGTCTAAGCAGAAAAAAGCTCCACTCAGTTCAGTCAGGCTAGTTGAGTTTACATGACTGAGCTGCCATTCAGACTCAGGTTTCCTAAGTCCTAGTTCTGTTACTACCTACTACATCGTACAGGCTACACCTGGATCCTTATTCCCAGGTTTGCAATCCCAGCAAAGTATTTATTTATTTATTTATTTATTTATTTATTTATTTATTTATTTATTTATTTATTTTTTTTTGTTTGTTTGTTTGTTTGTTTGTTATATTTTTAGACCACCCATCTTCTGAAAGGAACTCTGGGCGGTTTACAATTAAAACAAGACAACAGAAATACAAAAGGACAAAAAGAAAAAATAGTAATAAAATGAGGAGGGACAAAACCCTCCACAAAAGATGGCATGGGCGGCGAGGAAGAAGAAAAATAAATAAATAAAAATTAAATAAAAAGGTCGCCATATGCCTCTTTGAAAAGCAGGGTTTTCTGGCCCTTTTTAAAAGTGCAGCTCACTAGGGAGATGATTCCACAGTGAGGGGCCCACCACAGAGAAGGCGTGGTTAAGCGTGAGTGATTTCCGTGCCTGAGAACACATGCCGTAAGTCAGAACTGACTTGATGGCACATGAATATTATTATTGCTATATTCCTTTGAAAAAAAAGGCAAAGGCATGTGTTGGATAGTCAGTGCAGGCTCCTTCCCATTCTCACAGAGATAAATACGCACTCCCTAAAAAGAAGATGATGTGTCTCCCGAGAAAGAATGAGAAATTTCGTGTTTTGCAACCACCTAACTACTTAAAAGGCAATAGGGCCAGGACACATTGCGATTCATTGTCCTAATATTCTTCACCAGAATGGCCTCTAGATTCTAGAAACCCACTAAATTTGTGAGCCCTGGGGCAAAGACACTAATTTTAAATAGACACTTTTGTTTTACAGACATGCATTGGTACATGTTTTTAAACTGGGTGGTACTTCCAGCTTCGCTAGTGTCTTTGCCAAGGTCTGCTGTGTCTCCCAACCATTTATTTAAAACAGGAGGATGATTTTTAGTCCTTCCAAGTTTCATTTGCTTTGGGTGTGAGGTTTATTTTTTTTAAGGGGGAGGGGGTTCCCATTAGTACTAGTCCGTAATGCCCTTGGAAGACACCTAAATGCTAGCAACCCACAACATCAGCCTGTTTGCTTCTTTTGAAAATTTCAATTGGTAACTTTCCGATATTACTACTAGGGGCTGAGAAAGCAAATGATATTATTTTCTGTAAAGGCTTTCCTAGACTGAAAACTCATTAGGAATGTACAATTAAAATATCACACAAAGATTTTTTTCCTAGGATACAACATAATCTATGCATCCTAGTTTGAGGGGTTTTTGTGTTTGTTAAGGGGGGAATTAGATAGAAAAACAAAAGGGAATTTCACAGGACAGATAACAGAGCTGTTTGCCAGTTCTATTATTATAACTTCTCAAGGTCATACACTCAATAAGAGGCAATTATCATATCATTAGCCTTCTCCTATAAAAGTAATTTCCTCTTTCAACATTGATGTGAATATCCTCAGCTGACGGAAGGGGGTGGAGAAAATCCTGGCATAATTTTCTTTAATGGGCAAAGTCTTGGGAGTTTACTTTTCATTAAAAAAGGAAGTAGAGGATGAGAAGGAAAAAGCAGAAGCAGAAGGAAAGAGTGAGGGATATTGTGAGTGAAGCCACACTGATGCTGTACATACAGTAGTAGCATTAATTTATCATTCTCTCTCTTTTCTCCCCCCTAATGGTCTGAGAATGCTGAAATACATAAAAGTGATATTCCAGGGGGAAGGGTGGAAAAGGAAGGAAACAGCAAATGGAAGAAAAATATGGGATGCTATGAATGAAGAAGAAGAAGAAGAAGAAGAAGAAGAAGAAGAAGAAGAAGAAGAAGAAGAAGAAGAAGAAGAAGAAGAAGAAGAAGAAGAAGAAGAAGAAGAGAGAAAAGCAAAGATTCAAGGAATCAGTGCTAACAGCAAATGTCAACTCGGCCAAGAAAATGATGAAGCTGTGTCACACTTCATCTGTAAATGTCCAGGGATTGCACAAACAGATTACATGATCAAGTAACCAAATAGGTGCACTTGGCATTATGCAAAACAAGTCACTTGCCAGCTTCCAAACACCCATGGGAATCTTAGGTTGAAAAAGAGTCACAGAATGACAAAGTCAAGATTGTGTGGGATATCTGGATCCAAACTTGATAGATTCCTTGAACATATACACACCAGGCGTAGGAGTAATAGAATAAAGAAATGTCTGGATCATTGACATTGCCATTCTAGGGGATGCCAGAGTTGAAGCTGAAGAACTGGAAAAACAAATATAGAGAAGATGGCAATGGAAACATTTTCCTTGTGCATGAAACACTCTCCAGTGGGCCCAATAGTTATTGGACCATTGGGAACAATGTCATTAAAGTTCAGATAATTTTACAAGCAGCTGCAGATCACAGGAATAACACCGTCAGAGCTCCAAAAATGGCAATGTTAGGAACATCATACACATTGTGCTTATTTTTAACAGATAGGTTTTTTGTTTGTTTTTTGCTAAAACGTGTATCTGTTGTATAATGGTTTTTATAATTTTGATTGACTCTGCCTGGTGTTTTTGAATACCACTTAATTGCTTAACTCATATTTATATTCACTACCTTACATATTTATTTATTGCACAATTTGTCTGCATATTATGACATATTGTTGCCAGAAGCATTCCAGGGAACTACCAATGCAGTGAAAATAGAATAAAACTAACAGCACAAAAGATATGAGTGGCTAACTATTGTTTTCTTCCAAAATCAACTGCCCCGCCTGGATTAAATTATCAACTAAGGCACAACTCTGCAGGACAAAGCTTATATATTTCATTCTATCTTGTTCCTCTGTTGAAATATCCCAAGCTGACTTTAGAAAAAAGCAAGCAAGCAATAGCAACTCACTCAGTTCTTTTGTACCAATTTTGTTTTTATTCTAGTGTTTATCTGGAAGTTGAGTCGTGGCAACTGGACTTCTTTTCCTTGAGAGATAGAAATGTTTCACTGCTTATCCAAACAGCTTCATCAGCTAGTGCGAGCCCTCAATCTTATAGTCAGCTTTGACATCTTGTCACCCTGGGCTGAAATAGCCTCATAAGATGAACAATGGCCTGAATAGAGTTGTTAGGTAGACAATAGCATCCATAGCCTTAAGGTGAACAATGGCCTAAGGTGCTGAAACCTATATAGTATGGTTCGTTAGCTATGGCCTTGGTAATGAAGGCTTTTTGATTTGTCTGGGTATAGTTGAAAGCACACCTGATAATTAGCAGATAGACTATGCCTGAGGCCCCCACCTCTGTTGAGAGAGGGGGTTTCAATGCTGACATAAATGGCTTCCCTGACTCCTCTCTCAAACCACCTCTCTTCTCTGTCTAATACGTGTACATCCTCATCTTTGAATGAGTGCCCTTTTCCCTTCAAATGGAGGTTACTGCTGATTCTGGTCCTGAGCTGTTACCACTCCTATGTTGGGCCATTCTTCTGTTTAATGGCTGCTTAGTTTCTCCAATGTAGAGGTATGAACACTCCTCACTGCACTGGACTGCATATACTATATTGCTCCTTTTTTAATGTTTTGGTGTCGGGTCCTTTGGATGGACAAGTCTCTGCCTTAATGTGTTTGTGGGTTTGAAATAAACAGGGTTGTAATGTTTGCCAAAAATCCTTTTACGCTTCTCAGACAGTCCAGCCATGTAAGGAATGACCAGATTCTTCCATTGGGTCTGGGTCTCAGACTGATCCCTTGTTCTTCTGGGTCGGCACACTGCTTTGTTGAAAGCCCACTTCAGATATCCACAGGCCTTAAGTGCTGTCTTCAGGTGCCTGTCTTCCTTCTTCTTGGCTTCTGTGGAGGTGGGGATGCTCTCTGCTCTGTGCCGTAATGGATGGTGGGATTCAAACAGTAAGTACTGATCTGTGTGGGTGGGTTTCCTGTAAACTTTTACTCCCAGGCCATAATAGGGTCTGGTGATGCACAATCCAGGAAAGCCAGCCTGTTGTCTCGGGTGTCTTCTCTAGAGAAGTTAATATTAAGGCCCACCGCATTGATGCGGTCTGTAAAGGCCTGTACTTCCTGATAGAGATGGGCACGAACTGAAAAAATGGTGATTCATTTTGTTTCATGTCGTTTAAGGCTTCGTTTGTTCTGTTTTTAATGAATTTTTTCAAAAAAATCATTTTGTTGGTTCGTTAATTTGTTATTCATTTTTACTTGCTTTGCGCAATTTAATGCATTTGACCGTGTGCGGGTGTCCCAACGCCCGAGACCAGATGAAAAACATTTTTAAAATTTAAAAAATTTAAAAAGTGATCTGAGAAAACACATAAATAGATGTTTTAAGCATTCCTCATCCCACTGCTAGGTATTATCAGGCAGAAAACATAATTTTTGCTGGATTTTTAAGTATATTCAGGACGTTTTAATACCTTAAAAATGCCATTCTGCACAGATTCACTGCCATTAACAAAAGTATGCAGGAGCTATTTTGTCTCCTTTAAAAAAACATCTCTTTAAAAACACATTTATCACATTTTTAGATGTTTTAAATTACTGGCATCAACTAATAGCTATAATCAGGCATTTTAAATTTTTTTTACAATATTTCAAAGTGCTTCCCATATGTTTAAAGTATTTATAAACAGCTCATTTTTTCGCACGACGCCATTAACGAAACAAAACGTAACAAACCAATTTTTCCCGGTTTGTTTTGTTTTGTTTTGATTTTACTCCTAGGTTTGTTATTCATTTTGTTATGTAACAAAATGAATAACAAATAACAAAATGAATAAAAAATTCATTTCGTGCCCATCTCAACTTCCTGAGTCTTGATTTTCACCCAGGTATCCTCTACATACCTAAACCAGTGGGATGGTGTTGTCCCTGGGAAGGTGTTGAGTGCCTTCTTCTCCAATTCTTCCATGTATAGGTTGGCAACAATTGGTGACACTGGGGAACCCATGGCACAACCATGCTTCTGTCTGTAGAAGTCCCCTCTGTACATGAAATATATGGTGTTCAGACACAGGTCCAGGAGCAAGCATAACTGGTCTGGGTTGAAGTTGCTTCTGGAGGTGAGGGTGCTGTCTTCTCTTAGCTTTCTCTTTACCATTGTTAGGGCATCAGTGGTGGGGATGCTGGTAAAGCCTTCACGACCAAGGCCATAGCTAATGACCCATACTTTATAGGTTTCAGCACCTTAGGCCATTGTTCACCTTAAGGCTATGGATGCTATTGTCTACCTAACAACTCTATTCAAGCCATTGTTCATCTTATGAGGCTATTTCAGCCCAGGGTTACAAGATGACAAAGCTGACTATAAGATGGAGGGCTCGCACTAGCTGTATTCAGACTGATGAAGCTGTTTGGATAAGCAGCGAAACATTTCTATCTCTCAAGGAAAAGATGCCCAGTTGCCATGACTCAACTTCCAGATAAACTCACCTGGATGACTGAGAATCTCCACAGATATATTCTAGTGCTTAATTCTATTTTTACTGCACGGTAAACACTCAGAATGCTGTTGGCAGCAAGGAGAAATGAAAACTGTAATTCTATGCAGACAAATACAGTAATGCAATAAATAAATATCTTTGAGTATGAATATAAATTTTTGCTGAGATCATAAAATAAGGTAAATTCAGCAAATCTTGAAGGAAAACCTCAAGGAACAGATGGAGCGTTTCACGTTATTATTCTCTTCTGGACTTCCTGTAGGCAGCTGACTGGTTACTATGTGAACAGAATGGTGGACCTGATAGATGTTTAACGTAGCACTTCTTTGTTGATGAATTGAAGGTGCTGATAAACCACCCCTTGCACTTAAAACACTGTCTGAACCATTTACAATATAAGATCATAAGAACATAAGAAGAGCCATGCTGGATCAGGCCAAAGGCCCATCTAGTCCAGCTTCCTGTATCTCACAGTGGCCCCACCAGATGCGTTTGGGAGCGCATGAGACTAGATATCTGTCTCCTGGTACCACTCCCCTGCATCTGGCCCTTGACGTACCCTAGTTTTAAGTCTGGAGATTACACATCTCCATCATGGTTTTTTTTTTACATTTATTTATTTATTTATTATAATTTTTTTATTTTATTGAGGAAGTGACAGCATATATTTCCAGTCTTTACAAGTTTCCAAAACATTACATCATCCTTTGGTCCCTTCCTCATTAACCCCCACCCCCAGCAAGCAGAAATTCACTACCCTTTCATGTTGAACATTATTAAGGCATGATGGAATAGTCTAGCCCATTTCTCTTTCTCAGGCTTCCCTTTTATCCAATTTATATATTTCTCCCACTCCTTTAAAAATCTATGTTTCCCTTCTGTGTTTCCTTCTTGCATAATTTGTATCCAATTATTTTGAAAAAATTGATGTATATAATCTTTCCATTTATCATATTTCCATTTTTCTTGGTCCTTCCATCCACCCGTTAATACCTTTATAGCTGCTGCTATTCCGTAGTACACAATCTTTTTTACACTTTTCCATTGTTTTTCTCTATCTACTAACCCTAAGAAAATATGATCTATTTTAGCTCAATCCTTTTCTTTGTAATTTCTGATAACCAATTTTCTACTTTCTTCCAATATGTTCGTATTTTCTCACATTTCCATATCATGTGTGCAAAAGTGCCTTTTTCTTTTTTACAATGCCAACAATATTGTGATATGTTATTATTTATTCTATTTAATTTCTGTGGGGTATAATACCATTTATGCAATACCTTCAGTTGCATATCCTTAAGTTTTTTCCAATTTTACCTCTCTTATCCCCCGTAAAATAGCCTGAATCTTTTCTGTATTTAAATACATATCTCCTTCCCAATTATGTTTAATTAAATTTTCATTTTGATTTCCCAATCTGACCAAATATCTATAAATCTCTCCTGCTCCAACCTTTTTTTCTTCATATTTCTTATACACCAGTTCCCATTGTCTATCTTCTTTTCCCTTAAGCAAATGAAACCATTGTTCATATCTCCTTTTCATACTTTCTGCCACCATCCATTTTTGATTCCCTAATATCCCTTTTAATTTATTTATCCCCCCTCCTGTTGACATTAATTCATGCATGTCTTTGATTTTATAATATCCTTTCTCTTTTAGATTCTTTATATCTTTTTGTGACAAAATCTTCCCCTCTTTATTAAACTGTTCTAAAGGGCCCCAATTCGATACTCCACCTATTTTCGTCCTCTTTATTAAAATCTCCATTGTTACTTGCCTTGGTCCCTTAACTTCTTTCAATATTCTTTTATCTCTATCAAATATCCCTAAATAACCTGCTGAGTTATTTATTGCATCTTCTACTCTTTTCCATTTGGGTGTGGGTCCATCATGGTTTGTAACCTGTGATGGACTTTTCCTCCAGGAATCTGTCCAGTCCACTTTTGAAGGCATCCAGGCCAGATGCCATCACCACATCCTGTGGCAGGGAGTTCCATAGACTAACAACGTGCTGGGTGAAAAAATATTTTCTTTTGTCTGCTCTTACTCTCCCAGCCCTCAATTTGAGTGGATGTCCCCTAGTTCTGGTATTTTGTGAGAGGGAGAATAGCTTCCCTCTATCCACTTAACTCATGCACTGCATTATTTTGTATGTCTCAATCATATCCCACCTCAGGCGCCTTTTTTCCAGACTAAAGAGCCCCAAATGTTTTAGCCTTTCCTCATAGGGGAGGTGCCCCAGCCCAGTAATCATTTTTGTCGCTCTCTTCTGCACCTTTTCCAGTTCCACTGTGTCCTTCTTGAGATCCGGTGACCAGAATTGTACACAATACTCAAGGTGCGGCCTTACTATTGTTTTGTATAATGGCATTATAATGTTGGCTGTTTTATTTTCAATCCCCCTTTTGATAATGCCTAGCATGGAATTGGCCTTCTTCATCACTGCCACACATTGGGGAGACACCTTCATGGAGCTGTCCACCAACACACCAAGATCTGTTTCCTGATCCGTCACAGATAACTCAGAGCCCATGAGTTGATAGATAAAGTTTGGATTTTTTGCCCCAATATGCATTACTTTACATTTGGCTACATTAAAATGCATTTGCCATTTCGTAGCCCATTCCCCCAGTTTGGGGAGATCCTTCTGGAGCTCTTCACAATCTTCTCTGGTTTTTACCACACGGAAAAGTTTTGTGTCATCTGCAAACTTGGCCACCTCACTGTTTATCCCTGTCTCCAGGTCATTTATGAACAGACTGAAAAGCACCGGCTCTGTCCTGGGATATAATATAATTGTGGAGGCTAAACATTGCCCTCTCTGTCACTAACACACACACACACACAAGCTGAGCTCTCAATTTACCCACCATGGAAGGCTGAGTGAACCTCAGTCTTCCTACCTGGGATTGAATCCAGGCTGTGAGCAGAGTTTTGGCTGCAGTATTGCACTTTAACCACCGTGCCACTAGATTCCTGATCAAACATACGTGAACTGATTCATAGAATCATAGAATCATAGAGTTGGAAGAGACCTCGAGGGCCATCCAGTCCAACCCCCTGCCATGAGGAAACCCATCACAATATTTTCGACAGATAGCCATCCAGACTCTGCTTAAAAATCTCCAAAAATGGAGACTGCTCCATCACCCTTCATGGCAGCATATTCCACTGCCGAACAGCTCTAACAAAAACCTGTTCCTCCTTCAATATGACATCCTTTCAAATATTAAAACATAGCTGTCATATCCCCCTCAGCCTTCTTTTTGAAAGGCTAAACATTCCCAGTTCCCTAAGACATTCCTCATAAGACATTCAAAGGGAATTGGCTTCCCCCATAATGGAAACCCCAGCAGTGGAGCCTAAAATCTACATGTTGCGAAGAATTCAGGTTAATTCATATTTAGGCCTAATTCATATTTAGCTGTAGGTTGCATCGTGAGTGGAAAACACTATGAATTTCCTCAGACCAATTCTGGAGCAGTTACCACAGTGTTTGTCAAGGTGGTTGCTGCCTCAGTGAGCACTGAGGGCCAATCATAGCACAACACTAACCACTATGACATGGGCACTTAGCACGGATGCATAGGAAGCTGCCTCAATGCAGAACGTTTCATTTCTTTTCATTTTCAACATGGCAAGGAACCTACTGAGTTTCAGAGCAGGACTGTTCCAAACCCTGCTTCAAAACATGAAAGGCCTTTTGTCTAGCAATCACAGTTGCTAAAACAGCTCTGCCCTCTTAACTCCAAAGCCAAGGAACCAATCTTGTGAAGATGGGTCCTAAGCATGTGATGCCATCATGTGGAAAAGTGAAAATGCCAGCGTAATTTTTTTAAAAAGGGGAACAAGGTTTGCACATCCCTTGTTAAAGGATACCTCTCAAATTATGTTTGATTTATATCTCTGTTATTACAGTCAGAGTTTAATTAAACTGCACTTGCTAATAGGGAAGCCAAGCATACTCAGAAGTATTTGGAAGGAAAACACTGGACTACGCTTCTCATGCAAATGAAGTGGCAACCATGCATCTTATGAATGGTTCCCACTCGGAGCAGCTGGCGCTATTTAGCCTGATAAATGAAACACTTCAGACAGTTGCTCAATCGTTGTAATTAAAAAACAGGAAATAGCAAGGTAAATAAAGTAATCATGGGATCAATAAAACATTATTGTTTTAATGAAGATCTCACCAGCCGAGTGCAAGGTTCGGAAGCCAGAGTGTTTGTGTGGGGGAAATTCAACGGAGGCCCACTGGGTCTCCAGAGGCACATTTTGGAGGTGAGCCAAAGAAGCACAAACCAGAGGGGGTTCCACTTGGAAGCATCTAGAAAGTGGGCTTTCATAACTATATTTAACGAGAGAGGGAGCGGGAGCCAGGAAATTGGCTGTTTATTGTCATGGCTGCTTATTGTCATATTATCCAGAATTCCTGTAGCCATCCTTGTTAATGGAAAATGCCTTGCTCTCAGTTTTGCGTCTTCCTTTCTGAATGGTTGACACCCTGGCCCATAATTGTTTGTGCATAATTACTGTGCAATCCTCTTTTGCATAATAATAATTATAAAACACATTATACACATTGGTAATGCAAAAGGATCATTCCAACAAAACCCTTCAGTGCAAAGATCCAGGGGTATTTGATAAAAGAAAGAAAAAAATAACAAAGCCAATAGCTGCAAATGAAAAGAATCATAGAATCGTAAAGTTGGAAGAGACCTCAAGGGCCATCTAGTTCAACCCCCTGCCATGCAGGAACCCCCATCACAGGACTCCTGACAGATGGCCATCCAGCCTTTGCTTAAAAACCAGTTAGGGTGACAGAGGGGGTGGGGTCAGGGTTATCGGCGGCAGCGGCAGCGGTGGGAGGGGCAGAGATGGCAGCAGTAATGGCGGCAGAGGCGGGGTTGGGGCGGCAAGGGTGATGGGGTTGGGGATAGGGTGGGGGGTTGGGATCGGTGGCAGCGGGTGGTCAGGGGTGGGGTGAGGCCAAGGGCAGCAAGGGTGATGGGGTCAGGGTTAGCGGCGGCGGCGGCGGGAGGGGCAGGGAAGGGGTTGGTCTTGGCATCAGGGTTGGCAGAGGCGGGGTCAGGGGCGGCAGGGGGCGGCAGCATGGGTGGTGATGGCAATGGCGACGGTAGGGTCGGCCTGGCACCCGACATGCTCTCTGCCCCCCCACTTCCCCCTCCGCAAGTTCCTCATGACTGGTCCAGCGGAGGGGGAAGTGGGGGGCAAGGAGCATGTCACGTGCCAGGTAAAAGCTCTTTCCATGCCACCTTTGGCATGTGTGTCATAGGTTCGCCATCCCTGGAATAGAGTGGTACTATCACTTCTCTTGATCTAGACACTATGCTTCTGTTGGTGCAACCAAGATTCCCATTGGCTTTCTTGGCCACTGCATCTCACTGCTGACTCATGTTCAATTTGTGGTCCACCCAGACTCCCACATCCCTTTCACAGGTACTATTTTCCAGACAGGTATCTCCCATCAGATATCTGTGCAATTCATTCTTTTTACCTAGATGCACCATCTTACATTTCTTCTTCATCACTGGTCACCTGTTGTCTGAAGCAACTCCTTCATTCTACTTAATAGTGTGCTTGGCCTTAAATTTTTACTGAGGGCCTGAGAGTGATAACACTTTTCCTTCCCACTGATTTAAGGGAAGCAATTGATTGCACTAGCCCCATGGCTGACTTAAGTTTGCAAGATTTCTTTATTTGTGGAAAACAGAAGGCTTTAGTTGTAATGTTTCCCTGACTGCCACCATTGCCTGTTTAGCCAACAGAGCATCTCCAGTACAACACCAATATCAGTAAATCTATCTACTGGTATAATATTTTTACAAATTGACTGAGGGATTCTGGTAGTTACAGTTAAAAATCCCTCCACCAGTAACTGAACTCCTATTGCTTAGTGTAGTAAAGTGCTTCTAGAGTAGGCCCATTTAATCAATAGAAGATGACTCAACAAATTCCCACTAATAAAATGAGTCTGTTTTAGTTGCAATATATTACACTAAGCCACGGAACTTGAGCTGTTTTTACTACATTCAGTGTGCAAGGCTTCTGCTTCCACCAGTGTAGGTGTCTTCTAGAGATGGGCACGACCAGGAAAAATGACATTTCGAGTTGTCGTGTGTCGGAGCCGGCCCGTTTCGGCTCATTTCCGTTTGTCGTGAAATTTTTCAAAAATTTGTCATTTTGTTTGTCGTTTCTCGTTAGTACTGGTTTAGGGGGGTAGGGTAGCAGGCTCCTGGAGGCACCTCTCTGGGGTGGATGCCTCCTCTGGCCCCCTACAAAGGGAAAAGGAAGGGTACATGACCGTGTAGCCATTGCATACCAAGTGGCGCTGGCAGAGGCACCTCTCTTTTGGGTGCCCCTAGCTCACCAAGAAGGACAGCATACTGGCGTACAGGTTTGGAGTTTTTTGGAACTTTGGACTGTGAGCGAGGTGAGAGAAGAATGCCTCTGCTGGGCGCCCTCTGACTCACTAAGAAGGACAGTGTACTTGTGTGTAGTGCAATGCGAGTACAGATCTGGCTTAGGGTTGGGGTTAGGGCAAGGGCTAGGCTTAGGGTTATTACGGGTAAGGTTAGGGTGAGTTAGCGGGCTGCACCTCTGGGTGCCTCTGACCCACTAAGAAGGACAGTGTACTGGCGTATGGGTTAGGGTTAGGGCTAGGGCTAGGGCTAGGGTTATAGTGGGCTTTTTATGCCTGACTGGCACATCCCAGAAGTCTCAGTCAAAACCTGGCCAAGTGGCCATGCGATTGGTGGAATGGCTCCAAAAATTTGCATGGTCCCATCCCATGGCCAGCCCATTATTGCGCACGTGTAAAAAATAAAAATAAAAATAAAATAAAATAAAATCAATGGAGACGTTTTATTGCTAGAAAAACCCACTGCTGCTACTGTAAAAATTCAAGCATTTAAAATAGCTAATTTTTGCATGTTTCTGTGGTGCTTTGGTGGGTTTTTGGACCACGATTTCAAAAAAAATATTGCGGTCGCCATTTTGGATCCCCCCGCACCGCATGGCAAATGGAGACGACGAGACTGATGACCCCCCCCAGCCTGGTACCAGGTCCAGCAGCCCAGGACAGGAGGGGGGAGGCCGTGGACCCCCCCCCCCCAGAAACCACCCCTCTGGTAGGTGCCCTCAGACAGGCATATTTTCGCCTGCTTTTTTGGCCGGAAATTGGGATTTTTTTTATTTTTAAAACTTTTTTTCTGTGCTGCTTGGCATCGCGCGATCGCCGCGCGATGCCAGGAACAACAATGACAAATCAGACCCAATTTATCGTTTATCGGTTCGAGTTCGAGTTCTGACGACTTAATTGTCATTTCTGTTTCCGTTGTGTAACAGAAACGAGGAACGAAAACAGAAACGAGAATTTTGTCAAGTCGTGCCCATGTCTAGTGCCTTCCCATTTTCATGACTTGATCTCTGGTAGAACAATTGCACAAATCCAGTTTCTTAGAACTTCTTAGTTAACTTTCTGATCCAGAAAGGCTAGTTTTTTTTTTTGTTTTTTTTTAGCCCCTGGTCCCATCAGACTTCTCCATCCTATTACCAAAAATAGCTCTTCATGTATCAAAAATCCTCTTTTGAGGGTGTAATGAAATGACTGCCACCCAAGAGTAGCTGTGTATGTTTTAAATAAAATGCAGTGCCTTAACACCAAAATATGTTCATTTATCAAAACTAGAAGTGGTCCTCTGACCACTTTTGATTTTATTTTCTCCCTATTTTTCACAATTTATGTGGCCTTCAAGGATCCAAAGGGAAGAAAGCTGGCCTCCGTATCCACTGAACTGGTCTAACCCCAAGATAAAGGCTCTCTGGTAGGATTGGGGTATATCAGAGCCTTAATGTTGCATCTGAAGAAGTGGATGTGTCCACGAAATGTTACATTAAAATATGAAAGTTAGTCTTTAAGGTGCCACATGTTTTGTGTCTTTTGTTTTGTTTTGTTTTTCTTTGATTTTTGCCTGCAATTACTTTTCCATGGAACAAGAGATGGAGGTAAGCTGTTGGGATCCATTTTCTTTCTTTTTAAATGTCTCCTCCACATGTTATTCAGGGTCTTCTCTCAATCAACGGGTTTAGAACAGCTATAGTGCAGCCATGCTTTGCAGGAGAGAAGCAATCTTACAAGAGCCTTTAATCATAATTAGATTTATTTTCCCAAAGAAACTTGTTAAATGACCTCACTTATGCAAATTAGACCTAATTACCTCCAGTAAACACACCAAGTTCAATTATATCGTGTTCAGTCAGTGATTTGCAGCCTTTCAACCTGTTTATTCTCTCTCTTGCTGTCTCTTTCCTTTTTTTACACTAAAACCATATCTCCCCGTGCCTTCAGTCTCACCTTGAAGGCTTTTGGCAATCTCACAATTTTTCCTTCAGAACGTAGCTGCAAGGTGGATTAGAAGCAAGTGATCAGATTTACTGGGATTTCCAGGTCATGTGACATTGCTACTGCATCAACCCTTTTTGTCTTGTTCTTTGTACATTCTTGGCAGCACATAAAATGTGTGATCTAAGTGGCATATGGATGTGGAAACTGTAGAATGTGATGACTTCCCATCATATGTTATAGGCGGCTACTTTACGTCCATTTTGTCTCTTAGTATTGCGCTTAGGAGCGGTACAAAAAAGTTACTTCATGTCTGTTGTGCAACTACTGTAATTTTTCTTGACCATGCCCACAGAACGGGTGCTAAGCGCAACAGTACTGTACCTGATGCTGGGGTAGGGGTTTCCCTTGTCACTCTTTTTTCCTGCTTTCTGTTCCAAGACAAGACACCGTGTAGTAACTACTGTCATGCAACAAAACATTCGTTTCCCTCAGAAAACGGTCCGGGTTTGTTGTTGTTGTTATTGCTGCTGCTGCTGCTTGTTTGTTTGTTTGTTCATACTTTTCAGAAGCGAACTATCGAAAAAGAATTTTAAGCCCCCTCAAAAAGGAAAAAGAAAGCTAGACAAATCCAGTGTTTCTCACGCTACAAGATCGTGAGGTAACACTTGTCACGAGACAAGTTATCACAACCGTGAGAACACCGAAACAGGGACAAAAACACGTGATCGCAACCAACACTGTCACAGTACAAAACTAGTAACAGAACAAAGAAGGACGTGAAGTAACCGCCATACAAAGCATGGAAAGGCAACTTGGAGGACTGCTCCTGGTCCTTTTTACCTGGGATTTCTGGAGGATTATCACCCTCAAAGCCATTTCTCTTAGCCCAGGCCTGGTCTGTTACAATCTACTAATGTCCCATTTTCACAAGATTCTGCAATTTCAGCACAAAATGTTATCTTCAAGATGTATTAGAGCAAAAAAAATTCTGATGAAAAAATTTCCACCTTCTCAAAAAGTATCCTGAAAATGCATTTAAATCTCCAAGAGATGACTTAAAGTGAGCTTTTTTAAAAAATGCTGTTAGTTTTATTTTTAATAATAATACACAAACAAAGCCTAAAAAGATGAAACAAAGATTCAGTTATGATTTTTTAAGAGAATCTTTCAGTAGCATCTTCTAAAGACTTTCTACTTTTGACCTGTCACCTATGCCCTTTATGCTGAGAAAGTGTGAAAGATAACCCTAACCAAATCTGTGCACGAACGTAGGAAGTATGTTTCAGCTTCTTTCAAGTGGAACTTCACAAGCATCAGATGCCTACAATTTGCCAAACTACTAGGCTTTACTATAGCAGTTGATGGGGATCAGGGAGAAACTACAGTTATTCAAATAGTCTCTGGTTTATGACTGTGAGATAGTATGCTTCTGTACTTAGAATTCAAAAAGCCAGGAAATTACCCAGTACTGCTGCAAAATATGTGGTTCCTTTGCTAGAGAAAGCTTGTGGTGGCAAGCTTTCCATAGCAAAGGGCAGCCTGAATGTTGGTGACATTGGCTGATACTTCACGTCTTTCTCGTTGCTGTTCGTGCTCCTGCTGTGGACCGGTACGTAGGAACGGAACCTCACGTCCATGTCGTCATGAAGCGAGTTTGTCCCGACCACGCCCCCAGAACTGCGCCCCAAGCAGGGTGAGAGATTCCCCTCCTTGAGCTCGGGAATCTCCTCGATTCGCTTCTCGTTCTGCAAGGAGGGGACGTGCGGTTTCTCTTAATCTGCAGAAAGATAATATCTTATGTTATTATGTCATTAATTTTTTTGAGGTCTTGACAGGGAACTATGGATGTATCGAACGGTCGGACTTATTACTCCGTTTTTGGTACCCTCCCCCCCTTTTCGCTTAGGAATCTTGGGACAGGAGCTGGAATGCTGATGGTTCCTCCGTAATGTACTGCTCCCTTAGGGAAGAAATGTACTAGTCTTCCCCCCTCACCTCACGGCAGACACCGCTCTGAATACCTGAGAGGGCTTGCAGGCATGACGTGGCTGGCTGCCCCCTTGCACCCTCCTCTTCCTCCTCCTCCAGGAGCTGAGGCGAGGACCGCAGGGCTTGCCCTGGAGCAGTGGAGAGAGTGAGCAGGAGAGGGCGCGGGCAGGCAGGTGGGCGGTGCCTTTTTCCGGGGAGGCGCTGCAAAGCTAAAGCACCGCAGGAGGAGAGGAGGATGCGTGTTCTGCCCTCTGGCATGCCTGCCTGCCCTCGGCCCTTCGGGTCCTGCCGCCCGCCGCCCGCCGGGGCCATGGTGCCTCTGGAGCTGGAGGACGGGGACGCAGCGGCAGTACAACACACATCGAGGACGTGAGGTTACAGTCCTGCCGGTTCCATTCATCATGCCCGTGAGTACAAACAAACAGGGGCAGAACCGGAATTAGATCATGTGACAACAACTGATTTCAACCCGAAAGCAACTTCAACTCAGCACGAGGATGGATGTGAATTAACAATCACTAATGGCAATACTGTAGTCAAAGTTGGCTACAGGATATCTTCTTATGCACAGTACCATTTACACTTGTTGAAACACAGCCTGGACAATTGCTTTGTATTTGGGTGAGAAGTGGGGAACTGAGGAAAAAAGGAGTCAGCTTCTGGGATTTTCCCTTGCTTTGGTGTCACTTTGTGAACAATAGTGGCCCTAGGGGACACCTGTTCAACACCTTGAACATTAGTCTGTAGAGTGTCTCAGGATTCCATGATTCCCCATAGTATTTCGCCTATACAGTAGACCCTCGTATAACGGAGGGTTTGTTTAACGAAAAATCTGTGCAACGTAAAAAAAATCTGCCCCCCTCCCCCCCATGAGCTCCGCCATGACCACCCACGGCAGGTGCCCCTTCTCTTCCCCTCCCCCACAACCCGGGTGGCGGGTGCCTGTGTGAAGGGGGTGGTTTGCGGGAGAGAGGAGGTGTGTGTGTGTGTGTGTTTGACGGGAGGGGGGGCGGAGAGAGAGAAGAGAAAGACCGGAGCCCGGCGATTCGCAGCAATTAGTCGGAGGAGGAGGAGGACGAGGAGGAAGAGGAGGAGGGAGGAAAGAGCGGGCCAGTGGGAGGGCGAGCCTCGCAAGCCGGAGAGTGAGCCGGAGCGCCCCCCCATCCCCCGAAGAGGCACAGTGCTCGGGGAGGCTGCCGGGTGCTCTGGATGGCCACGGCTTGAGATGCGCGGCGGGTGGGATTGAAGGAGGAGGAGGAGGAGGAGGAGGAGGAGGAGGAGGAGGAGGAGGAGGAGGAGGAGGAGGAGGAAGAGTGGGCGGGGAGGGCAGGTGATGGAATTGAGCCTGGAGGGGTTGGCACCTCTTCCGCAGGCCGGGGCTCACGGCCGGCAGCCCCCTCCTCCTCCTCCTCCTCTGGCGCCCCTCCTCTTCCTCCTCCTCCTCCTCCTCCTCCTCCTCCCCCACTCCCCCCAAGAACTCACCGACTCCCTCGCCTCCCCTCCGGGAACTGCCTCCCGCACGGAGAGCAGAGGAGTAGCCCGGCCTGGGCAGCCCCTCCTCCTCCTCCTCCTCCTCCTCCTCGCCGCCGCCGCCGCTGCCGCCACCGCCGCCGCCGCCCTGCGAGGCGATCCGGTTCCGGTGGGGGCGGCCAAGGACAAGCGGCGCACCCTCTGGCCGCCGGGGGAAAGAGGGGAGGAGGGGGCGCCTAGGACAAGCGGCGCACCCCACACCCTTCCCCCACCCCCGCGGCCACCTTCCCCCTACCACCTCTGGCCGCCGGGGGAAAGAGGGAAGGAGGGAGGGGAGAGGAGGGGGCGCCCAGGACAACCGGCGCACCCTACACCCTTCCCCCACCCCCGCGGCCACCTTCCCCCGACCACCTCTGGCCGCCGGGGGAAAGAGGGAAGGAGGGAGGGGAGAGGAGGGGGCACCCAGGAAAACCGGCGCACCCCACTCCCTTCCCCCACCCCCGCGGCCACCTTCCCCCGACCACCTCTGGCCGCCGGGGGAAAGAGGGAAGGAGGGAGGGGAGAGAAGGGGCGGCAGACAGGGAGGGGGTGACTATGCATTGGAACGGATTACATCCGTTTTCAATGCATTCCTATGGGAAATTAGAATTTGTACAACGGAAACTTTGTATAACGTAATTTCATTTGGAACCAATTAATTACGTTATACAAGGTACCACTGTACATTAAAAAATATATGAAAGACGCTCCCCAGAATTTTGTGGTCGTGTACCACAAGTGTGCTGATGACACCCAACTGTATCTGCTTTTTAAGAACTTCCAGGAACCCCTTCTCTCTGCTTCTCAGGCCCTAATGTGTGGTCCTCCCCCTGCCCACGCTCTCAATCTAAGGTCCAGTTTCATAGTTAGGGTTCTTTATCTTTTGATTTTGTGTGTAGAATCCTGTCGGATTTCTACAAGCAAAAGAATGGCACAACAGTCATGCCATAATACAAGGCTACTAGTTTCTCATTTAATAGCTGTTATCCATGAATAAATGAGAATATTTATCCTTTCATACAAAGTAATGGGACAGCTTTACCAAAGTACAGCACTGATTATTGTGGGATCAGCACTAGGACACATGTTGTTAAGTGCCTCAAAATGATAAAGTTAGTTACTTTATTTGAAATCTGTCTGACTAGCACATAACCTTTAAAAGAACACATTCACACAAAACACACAGTGTTAGCTAATGCAACTAATTAGAGCATAATTATGCCAAATTAACTCAAATAATAACCAACGGTTACAACAAAGAGATTATGTAAAATGTGCCACAGTTCATTATTTCATATGTTTCAGATGATCTCTCCTAATAACAAAGAGTACAGCAGCCTTCTCATCTTCCTATTTAATCTGGTTAAGTGAATCATTAAAGCATTTCTTTCTCATTTCTTTTATGCATCTTTATAACTGGAAAGCAGGTACAGCAAAATAATAACACCACAACATGTTTTCATACAGTTTCTATCCAGCACAATGGGCAGGTTACTTACTCTAATGTAGCAGACAAGGATGCAAAAGTTGTTTTTTCAGACTATCTCCCAGAATCTCCCAAGGCTGGCTTAGGATAGTGTGGAAAATGAATAACTCTGTTAGGTTTTGTTTATTTGTGCCAAGATGTGCTGAGATCCATAAAATGCAGAGCACGGTAAGCCAAAGTTTTGGAAGGAACTATCCTAAAGCCTGGACCAGTCGCCTGAGTTTACTAAGCTCTGGAAACCGGAACTAAAACTTTATAAAAATTCAAGTTAAATCATAATTGTCATCATTATTCAGTATTTCCTAACACAAAATTCATAGTGAATAAAATTAGATTTCTGCTCAGATCCAGAATGGGGATGGGAGAATAATTAACATTAGAGAAGGGCACAAACTGCAGTGAAGTGCTTTGTTGTAAATCGAACATGCAGCACCACAGGTGCCTTGCGTAAACTCTCCTATCCTTTAGGGCTGGCTGGCCCACTCACTGTTCTTTGCACACCGCTGTGGTCCTCCTTCTTCAGCAGTGTGCCAGCCTTTGCGGGAACATGGGCTGCCATTCCTTGCCTTCTCAAGCAGTTGACTACTCCAACAAGGAGGTGGGATGGGGATTCTGAGGTGGGTTTGTTGTCTTAGGGGGTGGGGAAGGGCAGCCTGAATACCTACCAGACTGGCACACTGCCAGAAAAGGAGGAGCCCCAGCAGTGTGCAAAGAAAGAGGAGTAGGCTAGCTAGCCATGGGGGAGGAGGAAGGTTACCTAAGGCACTTTTGATGCTGCACATTCTATCAGACAAGATGGAAGTGCTGTTAGTGGGTGCTTCGCCAGACAGGTTAGAGGGCCATCTCCCTGTTCTGGATGGGTCTGCACTACCCCCTAAGGGACGGGGTCCACAGCTTGGAGGTGCTCCTGGACCCCGGTTCTAACTCTGGAAGCCCAGGTGGACTTGGTGGCCAGGGGTGCCTTTTCAGCTACACCCCTACCTGGACAAATGGAGCTTCTTGACAGTGACTCATGCACTGGTAACATCCCGTATTGATTACTGCAATGCGCTCTATGTGCCTTTCAAGATGGTTCAGCAATTGCAACTGGTTCGGAATCACGCAGCCTGGCTGGGGAGTAGTGGGGCTGCCAGGGATCACATCACACCAATTCTGCATAACCTGCATTGGTTACCAGTTGTTGCCCGACCCCAATTCCAAGTGCTTGTTTTGACATATAAACCCCTAAATGGCTTAGGACCTAGATAACTGAAGGACCGCCTTCTTCCATATATGAACCTACCTGGCAATTAAGATCTAGCCAGGGAGCCCTCCTGAAAGAGCCATCCCTCAAGGAGGTGAAAGGGATGGCTTGTAGGTCTAGGGCCTTTTCGGAAGCTGCCCCCAGGTTATGGAACGCCCTCCCAAGTGACATCAACCTGGTGCCAACGCTGATGACATTTTGGCGCGAGGTAAAAACCTTCCTGTTTCTGAAGTTTTTGAGCTCACATAACATAGATTGTGGGTCTTTATGGCAATTGTAGGGTTTCATGTTTAAATGTTTTTATTGTTTTTAATTATCCATTGTCATTTTAATATTTTAAAATATTAAATATATGGGTAGTGGGTGGCATATAAATTGTGTGTGTGTGTGTGCTAACCCCCACGATCGGCAAGAGGTTACTGTATCTGTAAAGATTCTCAGTCATCCAGGTGAGTTCATCTGGAAGCTGAGTCATGGCAACTGGACTTCTTTTCTTGAGAGATTGAAACATTTTGCTGCTCATCCAAGAAGTTTTGTCAGTCTGAGCTGCTCAACAATAGGGTGGTGCAACCTCAATTTTATTCCATGAGAAGTTCTGCTCTGATTTTGGCTCTTCTGCCAGCTGATCTCAGCCAACACAGATGTTGTCCGCTTGTTGTTTTTGCCGGCAGATCAGCCCGCACATGGAGGGTTGTGTCAGTGCAAGAAGCTTCTGCCCAGTCTAATCCGACTAAAACTGGCCAATTTTTGAGTCTAGATCTGACTGCCTGTTACTAAACATACAACATCTCGACAACTTTAAAAATCTAAGCATTTTTTGAACTAATTGCTAAATAAATAAGAAGTAGTTTAGGAGTAAGGGGACCCTAGGGTGGGGGTCAAAATGCCCGTGGGACACACATTGTCCACCCTTGTTCTAACAGGTGCTCATTTTAACTGGAGCTGTTCAGCCATGAGACTGGAAATGTCTCTACCCCGTGTGGTTCAGAAGCTGGAGATGCTTTCAACTCCTCCTTTCTTCAACATGCACCAAGCTGAACTCCATATTCCTTTTGGCCAAAGACACAGCAGAGCAGTTGTTCAGCACTTCTCTGTGTCACTTGTTAATACTTCCCCATTGTCTCCAACCAATGAAACTGCTGCTTCCTTCTTCCACTTGCTCTGAACACAGCTGAAAATCCCACTTCTCTGATTTCGAACCTCCCTTGACTATTTGAGTTCAGTCTACAGTCCCCCGGACCCCAATCTTTGCAAATACCAGCTCCTTCTCCTTTCTTGGTATTTTACCTTTCCTTTTATGAGCTGTGCTGGTGACTGATCTGGCCACATTGAGGGACTGGTGTAGGTTCTGGGATGGCAAGGGGGTAGCCTGCTTGATAGTATCATCATGGGTCCTTTTCAAGGAGAAAGGCAGGGTAAAAATATTTTAAATTAATTACATAAATAAATATAGTCCTGCCTCTTTGTGTCATATTCCTCCAAATCTTTGCTTCCTCCACTTCATATACATTGCTTCCTAATGCAAATGTTTCTTTCATTGCTCTGTTGGAGTTATTGCATCCACACATGTTGCCTCTAGTGAATTTGGATGGGAGGGGCATTCCTGACCAATCCATCCAGCCGTGACCAATCATTCTCTGCTGCCTCTGAACTCAAAGAAAGTCACACCTCACTGCTCTACACTGCTCCCATTTCCCCTTGGCTTTGGGCAGCTAAACAGTCTGATGAGACCAGTTAGTCTGTTGAGACCAGCTGCTCAAAGGAGCCACATGTTTAATTTACTTCTCTGTTCACTGAAAGTAACAAAACTTATTCTTCCTACTAATGTCTCAGAGTAAAGTAGTGAGACTGTAAGTGCCAGTTAAGGAGAAAAAAAAGGCGGGGGACCCCTATCCCATTCTGTGAATCCTTGTATTTCTGCTGCACAGCTTCAAGAAATTAACCAAAACTCAAAAAGTCTCCCACATGCTATTCCATAATAATCTGCTCAGCAATATTTAGAAATGCTTCATTTTCCCCCAAGAGTCAGAACCAAAGTGTGTATAGATGGGCCTCAAACATGTGTGCCTTCTTTTCTAGTAAGACAGTCAGCTTGCATTTATTGCATATATAGGGTTTCCACATCCTCATGCAGGAAGACAAATACTCCATAGTTGTTGCACACAAAATACACCCCATAACAAAAATACCTGTTCATATTACCTTTTAACCAGCCTCAGCATGCAGGAAGAACTAGGGTAAATATCAGACTGGGAAAAGTCTCAATGCTCAGAAGAAACGGAATGTGAGATTGGAAAAAAGAAAAATCGAGAGAAATAAAAATTGATAGATTCTCCCACCCTTACTATGTCTGGGGAAAGGGGCCATTACTCAATAGTGGAGTATATACTCTATGAAGAATGGCCCTAATAGAAACCTCTAGCTCCCCAGGTTCCTTTTTTTTAAAAAAATATTTCATAACAGAGGCAGGAAAGCCATTGGGAAACATACATCAAATTAGTGAGTGAGCAAGGCCAGTTTCTGACTCAGTAACAAGTAAAATTTGATGGTAAGTTGTGTGCTGTTCATTTGTACACAATTTGGTGCTGCGGGTAGACTAATGGACTAGGATACAGGAGATCTGGTTTCAAATCCCTGCTCAGCCATGGAAACTCTGGGGGTTTGGAAGTGATAAAACCACTATCTGGAAAGCACTGTTAGGATTGGTATAAGTTGGTTCCGACTTGACAGCACATGGCAGCAACATTTGCATTCATCAAATCTCTTGACAGTTTTGAAAGACTTAAACAGATTTTGTTGTTGTCAGATAACATGGTTTAATGCAGCCATGTCCAAAGGATGGTCTGTGGGCCAGATCCAGCCCATCAGGCCATTTTGATTGTCCCGTGGCTGGCTGGCCCACCCCCTCTCTCCCCCTCCCCACCCCTCAGGAGCCCCCTCCCCTGCAGACGGCCACCAGGAATGACAACAATGGCCACAACAGTGGCGGTGATGGCAGGGGTGTGGGCAGCTGTGGTGGCCCGTGCTCCAGGATCCAGGCTGGAAGCAGCAGCCCAGGATGGTTGCTGTGGTGGTGGGGTGGGCTGCCCGCAGGGGCATGGCATGGGGCCTGGCGGATCCATGCTTGTGGTCAAAGTGCGAAAGGGTGGATAGGTTCTTTAGGACATGGCTCATGAACCTACCCAGCAAGCAGCCTAGCCCAGAGGAGCCCCCACTGTTGACACTGCCCCACACTCAGAAGAGCAACCACTTGTTGAAGCAGCGCTTCTCCTTGCCTGCCAGGACCCCTGCTGCCCCCATCACTGATAGAGATGATTTTTTAATATACTCTATAGTCTATAAGCTGTCATTGTAGATAAAATGACAGTATTCTAGTTCCATTATTAATTCAGTTTGGCGCCCCTTAATTCATCTCTCCCCTTCACGGAACTGTGGCACAAAGCACTACACTATTCCCCCAAGCCTGTGTCGTGAGATAACAGGCCATAAATTACTGGACAATACTTATCTGTGTGGGAAGGTCACCAGTAAAATGGGGCCCCTGCGCGAGATAAACCAGACATCCGTGCATCGATTCATCGATATGGGGCTGTCAAAGCGCTTTCGGGGAAAGAAGCGGAGAGTTCCGGGAACTGCATGACAGGGGGTGCTGAAGAACAAGATTAATAGTGTCCGGTCTGTGTTTCCCCTGATAAGTGGTTGTAACAATGTGCTAACTATGTGTCTTTTGAAGTTTTCTTTGTTCTTTGTGGGTGACGTACGGTGCCCAGATGTATCCTTGTTTTTTTCCTGATAAAGAAGGGGTGTTGGCGAATGTATCCTATAAAGATTGTAAAGTTTCTTTGCCTAATGCCCCAGTTTTCCGACTGCAAATTCGGCTGGGTGCCTTGCTGCAGCAAAATTAAAGTTTTTCTCCGTGTCTTTGAACCTTGGCGTGATCTTTCAACTCTCGGCTCTCGTAATAGCGGCAAAGGTAATCCGGGGTGAAGCTTTCATCACCACTCCCGGTCTCCCATCACAAGAGTAGGGGCAGCAGGGGCAGCAGCAGGAGGGCCTGCAGGGAGAGTTGGATTGAGGCCTGCCAGCACAGTGCTCACTCAGCCTGACATGGGTGGTGGCATCACCAGCACTGACAGCACCTGCCTCCATAATCAGTGTGGTGCCTGTGGGGGGTTGCAGGATTGGCAGTGATGTCCAGGTGGTAGCGAAGAGCCAGCACAACCCATCTCTGTGCTGATCATGGAGGCAGGCAGGCAGGCAGTGACGGAAGTGAAGGGAAGCAGGCCCCCTTCGGGTTGACGGGGACAACACCGGGCCAGCTGAGCTCACTGACTGGAAAAGGAAGGCACCTACCCTTTCTCTTCTCCTTCCCCCTTCATGACCACTGCCACCCCCTCCTCGTTCTCCTCAGTGACCATTCCAGTCTCTCCTCTGCCAGGAGTGGTTAACGAGGGGGAGGATGCTTCCGCTGCTCTCCTGACCCCCCTTTTCTCCCCCCTCTCTCTCCTCTCAGGAATGCGCGCGCACACACTTTCATTCTCCCCTCCCACCCCCTCCCCAACCCATCCTGGCAGCGAAGTCAGCAGCAAACTCTGGCCAGGACCACCTTCCTCAGGCTTTCTGGAAGTGTTGGTCTTATTCCCATTTAAAATTGGTGTGCCTGGTTTAAACCTCCCGTGCGTGGTCCTGGTGGTGTGGGGGGGGGGGCTCGGCTGGTGGGAGCATGGGGTGGGTCGGGAATGGTTGGTGGACCTGGCAGAGGGGCAGAGGTGGGTGCTGCTGAGCCAGACAGCAGCTCCTCCTCCTCCTCCTCCCACCCAGGCACAGGCCAGCGTGCCCCTCTCTGCCACTGCAGAGCCCTGCCTCCCACCTGGCCTCTGTGCAGGGATTACTGCAACTGAGGCCACTGTGGGAGGCCTCTGAAAGTGTAGGGCTCTGGACACCCCTTCTCCTCCTTCTCGCCTCATGGGCTCACCTGCTAGCATCCCATATATGGATAGGAGTGGCATTTCATTCTGGGCAGTTGCTGGGCCTTGGCAGCCATCCGCTCCCAGCACCTGTCTTGTAGATTTCAGAGACAGGTGTTGTTTTGCCTTGGATACTTCCCACTCGACCAGGGCCCTGGAACTCGCAGAATTCAGGGCAGCAGGAGTTGAGTTTTGCCTTCAATAAGACCTCGCACAAGCTAAACTGCAGTTGTTCATTTTTAACACCTAGATTTTTCGCACTCTTTAAGCGCCGGATACATGTTCCATTCAAACGAACATTGAGTTAGTATGTCTGTGAAGATTCTCAGTCATCCAGGTGAGTTTATCTGGAAGTTGAGTCATGGCTACTGGGCTTCTTTTTGAGAGATAGAAATGTTTTGCTGCTCATCCAAACAGCTTCATCAGTCTGAATACAGCTAGTGCGAGTCCTCCATCTTATAGTCAGTCAGCTTTGACCTCTTGTCACCCTGGTCTGAATTAGGCTCATAAGATGACAATGGCCTGAATAGGCTCGTTAGGGAGACAATAGTATCCATTAGAGATGGGCACGGAACAAACATTTTTTCATTTCCATTACCGTTTGTCGTTTCCGTTACGCAACGAAATGACAAATGAAAATTGTGATGAAAATGCAACAAAACGAACAGACAGAACCGTGAAAATTGTGGTCGTTATGTTTCGTTTCCGTTAATGGCGACGCGCAATGAAATGAGCTGTTTTAAATGTTAAAAAACGCCCTGGACATCCGCAAAAACGCAGCGATAATTATTTATATTGTCTGATAACCTACCAGGGGGGTTGGGGTCCTTAAAATGTTTGTTTTAGTCTTCTCCCATCACGATGTATTATTCTTTTCCCTTTAAAATCGATGTCGCCACCAGCCACAAAATGGAGGCAAGCCATGTGATGGGATCATGTTCAACCAATAGGATGCCCAGGTTGCAGACTGGGCGGGCAGGTCTGGCAGCCACGGAGGGCATAAAAAGCTCTGGCAGCCCCCGTCCTCCTTGCAGTCTCTGGTGGGAGTTAGGGTGGGATTGCTGTCTCTGCTGCGCCTCTAGCTTCAGTCCTGCTGCCTCCCTGTGTGCGTGCATGCTGCGTACCTCTCGGTGAGTACCCTCCCTTGCCACGCAGTGAAATCACTCTTCGGCTGCCTTGCACCCTGGGCAATGCCCGCCGCTGCCTTTGCAGCCTCCCTGCATACCTAGTCTATACTGTGTCTCTGCCAGCATTCTTTTTTTTTTTTTTTTAGTGTTTTCCCTCTGGTCTGGGGCGTTGGGGGATGCCTGCGCACAGAAATGCTTTAAAAATCGCGCAAAAAGTGGGTAGAAATGACAAACGAAAAAACAAAAAACGGTAATGAAATTTTTCAAAAATTTCATGACAAACGGAAACGAACCGAAACAGACCTCTCAATGACAAACGAAAAACCGAAACACCATTTTTCTGTTTCGTGCCCATCTCTAGTATCCATAGCCTTAAGGTGAACAATGGCCTAAAGTGCTGAAACCTATCAAAAATGGGTCGTTAGCTATGGCCTTGGTGGTGAAGGCTTTTTGATTTGTCTGGGTACTCTGTGTGTGTGTGTGTGTGTTTTTGAGTCGTTACAGTCAAGACTGACTCTTCGTGACCCCATATCCATGGAGTTTTCTTGGCAGGAATACTGGAGTGGTTTGCCAGTTCCTACTCCAGGCGCCTACAGTACATGGTATTCCTTGGTGGTCTCCCATCCAAGTACTAACCAGGGCCAACCCTGCTTAGCTTCCAAAATCAGGCGAAATTGGATGTGCTTAGGGCATCTAGGTAGCTATCCATAAACTTCTATACAGTAGTTAATTTTTTTTTCTCCCCTGTATTTAAGGTTGGAAAGCACTCAACCAATTCCAGACCCCCAGAGTCTGAGACTGCAGCCCTAGATTTATGCATCTGGAGTTAAGTCCATTTGGGTTTATACATCAGAATGCCCTGCTATTCTGTGAGACCTGGATAATGTTCAAGTCAGCATTTCTTTTTGAGGCACTATCTTGATCAGCGAGTAAACTGGGAAAACTGATTGTAAACAAACCTCATTCAATTCCCTAATAATATTTTTGTGATTCTTTCAAATCAACATTTCTGAAGAGATCCAGGATTTTGAGATCTTAACTGTGCTCATGACCTGGGGTTCAATACCAGTTAGCAGGCTCATGGTTGACTCAGGTTTCCATCCTTCTGAGGTCGGTAAAATGAGTACCCAGCTTGCTGGGGGGAGGGCAATGTGTAGCTAGCCTGCATATTGTAATTAAACTGTAAACCACCCAGAGACTACTTGAAATGGTATGGGGTAGTATATAAGCAGAACAATTTTCTTTTCTTTTCTTTTAATATGTTTTTTATTATGCCTCTGTGGGATAAAAATATGGGCTGAATCTGAGATCAGAGTTTGCATTGAGTCCAACAGTGCATTCATTGCTTTGGTTTTAATGAATACCAATAGATCTGGGTCTGTCAAGGTTTAGCAGAGATGTAAAGCTCCTCCATTTTCTTTATGCAAGGAGTCAGTGGGTGGGTCTTGCAAGGGGTCAGTGGGTGGGGCTCAAGGGTCAGTGGGTGGGTCTTAGGGGTCAGTGGGTAGGGCTTGCAGTGGGGGGCAGGTTTGGGGAGCAGCTACCCCCACCCACATTCTCAGTTACCAATTCTGGCCCTCCTTACAAAACGTTTGGACACCCCTGGTTTAATTTCAGCTGATGATGAAAAGGGAAGGTAATTAGAATTCACCCAATAGCCAAACAACAAGTGCACTAATGGATGCAACTCTGAAAAATGTAAAGAAAAACAGTTCAACCATGCAGTTCCTGCCCTGAAAAGAGAACAAATAGACTGCTGATATATTGAGATTTTGTTCTTATGGATTTGTTTTTGGAAATGCAGGGCAGAAAGAACTCTACCAATTGTTTAAGACAGCGTCAAGCAGGAAGACATGAAAGCATCTCCTAAACAAAACTCCTGTTTGGAAAGCATTGCTTTATTGTACTGGCATTAATTTATTTTCATCTACATCCAGAAGAAGGGATTAGGGTTTATTGTTGCTGGTTAAAAATTGCAAGTTTTTTCTTGATTCATACCTGGAGTGCCACACAATGAAAGTGGTGTTAAGCTTAGGAGAATTAACATATCTGCTGAAACTCATAAACTCGGAAGAAAGGGAGAAAGAAATAAGCTGCAATGGATCAGCAAGCTTTGCATCAAGAGCAGCTAGCAGAGGAAATGGCAGAGGAGGTGGAGTGTTCTTATTATCTCCTCCTTCCACTGGCATCAGTGGCACCACTTTAAGTAACGTTCAGTTAATTAAATGTGTCATTGTTGCAGGACAAACTCACCGAGGACTGTATAAGAGTGTGCCTTGAATTCCTGCTGGAAATCAGCAGTGTGCATGTGTTGAAGGACGTTCACCATCGGCTGATAGAGTTCCAGGGGATTCGAAAGATATTAAGGCCAGATTCCTATCGGTGTTCCTTTAAAGCTTTTGGGACGTGCCACAGCTAATTGCAGCTCATTGACAAGATGTTAAGTTTGAGCTTGGTTGTGTGCCCAGTCAATTGCTCCATTGTACCATTTCCGGTTCAAGTACACAGTTGCAAAAATGCCAATGGAAACACTGTGAAGTCACATTCATGAAATTAGGTTGTTCAGAGTTAATAAATTACTTCAGAGTTATTTATTTATTTATTTATTTATTTATTTATTTTTTATTTATTTATTGCATTTGTATATCTCCCATCTGACAGAAAGGTCACTCTTACAGTCACTTATTGTGACTGCAGGTGCCAGTTGATGAAACAAAAAAGGGGCAGGACTACTCTTGGGAGACTTGAATCTAATTCTGCCTTGACCCTGATCTTTGGTTGTGCAGCTAGAGGTTTTTAATCAGAATTCAAAATTCTGCAACAACAATCGCACAGGAGCCATGAGGGAAAGGAGAGGAAATCAGCTTTGTTTCGAGCTGGCTAACCATCTCCAGACTCTCTTGATCACAGCTGGTGCCTGGGCCTGCTGGTTTCCTTTCCCCTTCTCAGTGTTCTCATTCTCTTCTCTTTCTATCTCAAACACCCAAACATTCTGTCTTTTAAAGGCTTGCTTTTGAAAGCATTAAGGCAACTGGACAACCAAAGGAAAAGGAAAATATAAGCAGAGGATGGGAAGCTTTTCTTTCAACTTTGTTGCCAGCATCTTTAGGTAGATCTCCTCCACTTTGGCTGTACAAATTTGCAGAAAGTGCAATTAGAGAAAGCTGCCTTAAAACATATTTCCTCTCACTTTAAAAAAAGAAGTTGGTTGTTCCATGGCTAGACTAGCAAGCCTTTAAAAGAAGAGGAATAAATGGAATGCAACAGGAAAGAGGAGAGGAGAGGAGAGGAGAGACACAGGCACCAGGTGTGGGAGGCAGAGAATTCAAATGGAAGCCAGTTTCTCCATGCCCTACGTTTCTCCTTGCTGTGGTGTCCAGCTGGAATGTCTTTAAATACATTGTTTCCAAACTCCTCCACATAGGTTCAAGCGATCATACCATCTGAACCAATGTGAAGACATTAATCCAAAAAAGGAGAAGCCCCAGCAGTGGGGGGGGGGAATAAAACTACATATGGGAGGAACCCTCCAAACAGGTTTGCATTGACTTTTTTGTCCAATAGCCAATGGGAAATGACACATTTCCATTGTCCCAATCCTGGAGCATTTCCAGTATTCTATGTCAATGTAGTTGCATTGAAGGGTACAACTTCAGGGCAGTCCAGTGCCTCTTTAATTAGTTGTAATTAGCTAAGCTTTCCCAAACTCTCTGCAAGTAAGGCTGTAAAAGGAATTCAGCCATTGATATACAGCCCAAAATCCTGTTACAGTAACCTTTCATCATGTAAGGCAGACGACAGCACCAGCAGCTTTGCAGTAATTCAGCATTTCTGCCTTCTTTCCCGGAACCACCCCTGCAGTAAAGACATCCCAGCAGCAGTGATTTTTGGACAGTAATGAATGGCTTCTCCCACCCTGCCATTTCCATGACTTCCTGGTGATGAAAACAATGACCTGGGAGCCTCAGGACCATTAGCAGCAAAGATGGGGATGCTTTAAGCTCTTAAAAATAGCTGCTGCGAGTGACCTCATATGCTTTACAAGGCATAAGGGACAGCATTGGAATGTCAGCTATCTGTATACACTCCTCGCTTCAACTACGCTGGTTTTAAGGGTGCCGGACCCTGGTGTAGTTCAAAATCCACGTACAACTCCCCCCCGGCAACCATTACTACAGCATATAAAAAGTTGATTCACACACATCCACATGCATACACGCTTCCTCTGACCCATGTCAGCCTCCTGGCATGCTCAGACCCTCCCCGACTACCTTGTGGAGCTGCCATAGCAACAGGGGGAGGACAGGCTGCCACTATTAGATTGAGGGCCACTGCACTGTCAACAACAGGCCCCTAGGGAAGACCCACCTTTCTCAGGCTGCTTCCTGGAGCACCACCATATTTCTTCAATATTTATTTGTTTATTTGGGGGGTATAGAACTAAATCTCTGCTGCTCAGAAGCATAGGATTGAAGGGAGAAGTGTACGGATATAATATATCCAGATATGAGGGAAGGTTCTTTCAAACTACTGTTTCCAGATCTCTCGGCCGACATGGCTACTATGAGGACTACCTAATTTGAAGTAGTGTGAACATTTTTACATGGTGTGCTCATGAACTTGCAAATGCACAAGGCCTCAAACTAAACATGAGCCGTGAGATTTGTGGGTTTCTCATGCATGTCGTTCCCATTACACAAGGCTCAGCACGTTACACAGCAAAGCGGGCTCCTGCAGGCACACACACACATGGGTGCCTCCTCTGGCCACACCATTCAAAAAGTGTATACATGCACGTGCACCTTTGAAATGCACACAAAACTGGATTGTTTCCAGGAGAATGCACACACAAGGACTTTATTGGCTGGAAAAATCATTTTAAGCCCTTGTTTCATTTGTCCGACTCTGATTTCACTGGGATCCCTGACTGTTCCTGTCATGTTCCATTACTCTGTTGACACTGCAGAACATAATATTACTGGGACAATGGAGAGGGTCAGCTGCAAAGTACAGTGCAGCAGTTCTGGAAATGAAACCAGGCCTTTCTGATTGTGGCTCCTCTTCCCCCATCTATAATCTCCCCCCACAGCTGGAAAAGTTCATTTTATGCAAGGAATAAGGCAAGGTAATCTATTAATATGCTGAAACAAATATTGTCAAAAGCAGTGTGCGTTTTGTATTGCAGAATGAGCCTTGTGGCACAGTGATTAAATGCCTGTACTGCAGGTAAAACTGTGCTCACGACTTGGGGTTCAATCACAGGTAGCAGGCTCAAGGTTCACTCAGCCTTCCATCCTTTCGAGGTTGGTAAAATGAGTACCCAGCTTGCTGGGGGGGGGGAATCTGCAGCCTGCATACTGTAATGAAACTGTAAACCGCCCAGAGACTACTTGAAGTGATATGGGGTGGTATATAATCAGAACACATTGCAATATTTCACTTAGCTGTTTCCTACCAAAATAAGGCTCCTCTGAACACATAAGACATAGCGAAGATGTTGCTTGTGCTGGGCTAGCAGTAAGGGGGCAATATTCATTTAATGAACTGGCAGTCCACCCCAAAGCAGAAGTTCATGGGCCAACCAAGAGTTCTTCAAAATGTCTTTGTTGAACACCCAAGATGTTCGGACTCTTTGTGTGCAGCCATTAAGGAAGGGAGGCAAGTAAACTCAAACAGAGGGTTGGGAGAGTGAGAACAGACAAAATAAAATATTTTTACCCAGTATGTTGTTAGTCTGTGGAACTCCCTGCCACAGGATGTGGTGATGGCATCTGAGTGGATGCCTTCAAAAGGGGATTGGACAGATTTCTGGAGGAAAGGTCCATCACAGGTTACAAACTATGATGGAGATGTGTGATCTCCAGGCTTAAAACAAGGGTACTTCATGAGCCAGATGCAGGGGAGTGGTATCAGGAGACAGATATCTAGGCTCGTGTGCTCCCAGACACATTTGGTGGGGCCACTGTGAGATACAGGAAGCTGGACTAGATGGGCCTTTGGCCTGATCCAGCATGGCTCTTCTTATGTTCTTATGTTAAAATTTCTCCCCACCCATGCATAACTTAGCTCTGTTAAATTTACTTCCAAGGAACTTCCAAGTTAATGCCTGGAAGAACCTAGAAAAAACGACATGTTTTGGATGAACATTCCCAGAATTGTCCACTGAATATGGACTCCACAGTGGCTGGGGCATTCTGGGAGTTCTCGGTGTTTATTCTAATAGCTTTCACTTTTTGCGTTTCCCTCTTAATTTTTAAATATTTTGCTAATCTTTTAACTGATCTTATTGTATTTCTCTGAAATTCATCCTTTACCATGACTTGTTTTTTCCAAAGTGATTTTAAATCAAGGGAGTCTAATTGCTTTTTTAATTCTGTAATTTTCCTGCTTCTAGCCTGACAGAATGTCTGCAATTGTTGTGCTTGCAATTCCTCCAATTCTTGTATCTTCTCTTTTTTTGCCATGTACCATCCTTTTTTTATTTCCTTCTCTTTCATTATGCAATACCCTCTGATGACAGATTTTGCAGCATCCCATAATATGTCTGTAGTGACTGTTCCTCTATTTTCCTGAAAGTAAAAACTTTTATTTGGTCTTCCATATATTTTCTATCATTTTTCTTTAGACATAATCATATTATTTGTATCTCCACCATCTTTTGGGTTGATCTCCATTTACTTCTATTTCTACACTAATGGGCGCATGGTCTGATATCCATATTGGATGTGTAGTTATTCCTTTTAGTTCCCATCTGCTAGATTCATTAAGAATTATGTAATCCAAGCATGAGGCTGTTTTATGTCTGCTGGAAAAAATATGTTGGTTGTGGAGTTAAGCCTAGTATTTCGTGTGCTTTCTTTTAAAGCCCATTGTTTCCCCTTAATTATATTACTTTTCGTAAAGTCTATATTAAAAATCTCCTGTTATTATTACTTCTCCTTCTGCTAATTTCTGTATCTTTTTAAAGAGAGGCAAGTATCAGAAATCGTTTTTGCCCTTTATTCGGGGCAGATATATTTACTAATGTTATTACTTTGCCTTCAAATAAACATTTAACTAAGAGATATCTACCCTCCCATCTGAGGGATTACTTCTTTTAACTTAATATCATATTTCCTATGTACCAAAACACCTACTCCCCTTGCCTTAGAATTGTGATCTTGCCTCTGCTATTACTTTCCACCTTGGGTCTTTTAACAATGGTTTCTTGTCTCTCTTTGCTTTGTGTGTTTCCTGGAGGAACAAGATATCTATATTCTGCTGTTTTGTAAAGCTGGAAAGGCTATATCTTTTTAAATCCGAAATTAACCCCATTAACGTTCAGTGTCAGCACTGTTAGACTTCTAACCATATTCTGTTATTCTAGGAAAAACCTAGAAAAAACACGCTGAGATGTTTTGGATGAACATTTAAGAATTCTCTCCCTCCTTCCCCTCTCAGTGGCTGGGGCTTCTGGGAGTTCTCATCCCCAAAATGGAAGTTTCCTGAGCTCTGTTGGCCAATGGCAGCATTTATATGCTATAACAATGGGATCATCAGTCACCGAGCTTTCCTGTTCCTTCTGAGCTTACTGCAATTTTCATGGTAGCTGAGAGAAAAAGGAATTTTCCCAGTATATTGTTCTACTGAAAGGGCAATTGAGAGCTTTGTGATTCCCAAATACCTCCTCCTCATTGGATATGGACTAGTCCAGCTGTCTGCCATTTTGGACTGTCCTTGTAAAGGGTAGCCATGAAGCCTGATGAACAACTACGCTTCCAAGTTTGCCACTGCACTGCTGTATTTGACAAAACATTGGACAAAGTCCCTCCCGAGGATGCTTAAAGAGCAAAGTGCAAAGAGTAAAAGTATAGTGAGCCCCTGCCTTTTCCGGGGGTTAGGGACCCGACCCGACCCGAGATAATTAAAAATCCACAACATGCAGATGCAGGTCGGGTCAGACCTGAGGCACCTAGCTGGGGACTTTTGTATTTACCCCCAGCCTGGCACTGCCCCAAACGGGCCTGCAAGGGCCTTGCCAGGCTTTTGGGGGCCTCTAGAAGGCTCGGAAAGGCCCTCACAGGTCCATTTGGGACAGTGCCAGTAAGTAAGGGAGGCCTGAAACTGGCCTCCCCCCCCATACTCCAGGGGGCCTTTTTTCATATATTGCGGTCCCATGATATAGTGGGACTGCAGTATATGAACCGTGAATGGGTGGGGGACCACTGTACATAGCTGATTCTAGCAAGAGACGAATGTTGGCAGCTGGATTCCTCAGGGGTAGGGATGAGCACGAAACAGAAAAATAATATTTCATTTCGTTTCATTTTGTGCTCACCCCCGTTTTGTTTTGTTTCATTTCTTACATTGTTTTAAATCATACAAAATGAAATGAAACAAAATGAAATGGCTCCCCTGGTTCCTGGAGGCACCAGATTTGTTGCCCGGGACTCCAGGAGCCATTTTAAAAGGGCTCCTGCTGAGATGTTATTGGCTGAACCCCTTTAAAACTGGACCCCTTTAAAACTGTTATTGGCTGGACCCCTTTAAAACTGGAATCCCCTCATACTGACTGGGCCAGGTTTAAAGGGGTCCAGCCATTGACAGCTCAGCAGGAGCCCTCAGAAAACAATGGAATGAAACGGTTCATTTCAATGCAAAAACAACCATTTCGTTTCGTCTATAACAAAATGCTGCTACCTCATTTCATTTCATTTCGTTTTGTTTTGTTTTGTAACAAAATTACAAAACAGCATTTCATTTTTCATTTCCTGCCCATCCCTACTCTTCTCTCTATCTCCTTGGGAAACTTCCAAGAGTCAACAGTGAATAATAAGGTGGTCAGGTTTGTGGCTGACACTAAATTATTTCAGGCAGTTAAAATAAAAATCAATTGCGAAGACGTTCAAAAAGCTATCTCGAAAACTGGAGGGAGATGGATTTTAAATAGCAGATGAGATCAAATATAAGCAAGTGTAAAGTGGATCATTCTGGGACAAAAAATTAAGAATAATTGAACTTTATACTTTCATTGATTGACTCTGAATTGGCACAGAGTGATTAAGAAAGGAAGTTTAAGGCTGTGCTGGCTCGCTCGAGGAAAATGTCAACCCACTGTGCAGCTTCTATATCAGAAATAAACTCTGTGTTGAGCATAATCAGAAAATGACTAAGGCAAATAGATTGAAGAGATATGGAGTGGCATAGTAACTGTGATCAAAGTGAATTCACAGCTTGGCTCTGTCTAAACTTAGTGGATATGTCATGCTATATAAATTTAGCTTTCATTTTCTTTAGCAGCTAGGCTCTTTGTTGATAACACTGGCTGCTGTGTTTAGTAAACACAAGTTTTTTCCTCTTTAATATTTTCTTCCCATTCCCTCTCGCCTTGTAGTATCTATCCATTTCTTTCTCCAAAGATACCATATACCGTATATACTCGAGTATAAGTTGACCTGAGTATAAGCTGGGGCCCCTAATTTAAACCCCCAAAACTGGGAAAATTTATTGACTCAAGTATAGGCCTAGGGTGGGAAATGCAGCAGGGCCTGGCAACTCCTCCTTTGTGAGCTGTGTGTGTGTGTGATGTTTAAAATGACTTTTAGCCACGAGGCAAGTGCTTGAGTTGGAGGCTAAAAGTCATTTTAAACATTGTTTTAAAATGACTTTTTAAAAAGTCATTTTAAACACGGGGGGGGGGGGTCAGGAGAAGTGGCGCACAATGTTTAAAATGACTTTTAGCCACTGACCCAAACTTGCCTCAGTGGCTAAAAGTATTGACCCGAGGACTCCTTTTTCAGCCCAAAATTAGGGCTGAAAAACTCGGCTTATACTCGAGTATATACAGTAAATTTGCAGCCAGACATTTCAGGAGAGATTAAATGGTACCCATTTGGTACTTATCAGAAGGCAATTGTGAATGCTTGATTTTTATGTTTCTAATTATGTAGGGTTGCAGGGATTTTTTTTTAAAAGGAAACAGAACAAAACAGAGCTTCAGGCAAGATCCTGATAATTTTGGCTTTCTAAAGTGTGCTGCTTTACTTGGATCTTGTTTTGTTTAGTACAATTAGTCATAATAAATGCTGTCCTCATTTGAAGTTGGTGATCTTGGTGTGTGCTTTATCTTCTTTCTACATGGTTCCTTGGAAAAGGCAAGGAAGACTCACATTAGAAACGAGGCGGAAAACAATAGCATAGATTTTGCATGCCTCTGAGAATGCAGGAAAGAATGAGCCAAGATTCCGTTATAGATGGGGCATGAATTTGAATGGCTAGATAGCTCACTGATTTAGGTATCTAGCTGTGAGGTCAGAGGTTGGGAGTTTATTTCCCTATTATGCCTCTTGCAGCTTGGGCAAGCTATAAGATCCCAGGGTGCCACCAGAAGAAAGGAATAGTAAAATCACTTCTAAGTACAGTAAAACCTTGATTTAAGAGCACAATTTGTTCCAGAAACATGCTTGTAATTTGGATATTAAAGCAAATTTCCCAGAAATCACTTCCAGTACACAAAAAAGTATTTCTGCATCCTCCGAGGGCGTTTCCGGGCATGTCAGAGGACTCAAAAGTACTTTTCTGTGAACTGGAAGTGAACCAGAAGTCACTTCTGGTTTGCTGAAAAGCATTTCTGAGTCCTCCAACATGCTCAGAAAGACCATTGGAGATCGCAAAAGTGCTTCCTGGCAATCCTGAGGCCACTTCTGGTTTTCCGGAAGTCACTTCCGGCTTGGCTAGAAGCACTTTTGGGGCCTACAACACCCCAGGAAGGCAGTCAGAGGCAGCATGGGGCCTGGAGTAAGTACAGGAGGCCTGAAAGAGGCCTTTCCAGCTTACCCCATGGGGATTTTTTATATACTGTGGTCCCGTGATATACCGGGACCGCAGTATATGAACCATAAAAGGGTGGGGGTTTACTGTACTGCGTATCAGTTTTACTTTTGCCTGAAATTCCCCCCTTTAAAAAAAATCTCTAGTTCCATCCCAGACATGAAAAACAATTGCAGTTAATTCTATAAATGCAGATTAAAAGGACTGGAATCAGATTGATTATGTTCTCTGCAGCCAAAGATGGAGGAGCTCTATACAGTCAGCAAAAACCTAGAATGTTGTGAGTGCAAGTTAGTCAGTGGTCTGAGGCAGCAGGTCAGACTGCTTTTAAAGTGTCCCTATAATACTTAGTGATTTTTACATTGACCATTATGTATGCTGTTTTAGTATTCAAAGTGTTAACTGTGCATTTGATATGAAATGTTTTTGTATGTTGTTCATATATAGAATACTCTGACTATATGTCTTTTAAATGTTACCTTTTTCTATAGTGAAAAGTCCCTGAAGAAGGCCATTTTTGACCGAAATGTGTTGGGCTCTTTTAATAAACTTTTATTCAGCATCCTGAGAGTGCTCTCTCCTATACTACCTTCTGTGATGACCAAGCTCAATGATCGATATAAAACTTCCAGTCCCAACAAGATATGGAAAGAATACTCATGGAATTCTTTGTTCTTTTCCATATAATATATTACAAGAGGTCCTGATTTGAGCAGCCACCTTACTGAGGAACTTCTCAGCTATGTAATGCTTTTCACTTCTACACAAGAATAGGACAAGGAGAGCTTTTTCTTTATTTGTCAAGGTCACTGAGTGAGACCATGAAGCCACTGGGAGGGATCATCTCCTGGTGAGAGGTGCCACCAATACACTGATGGCACCCAACCTAAATTACTCCTCACCACCTAATGCCATGGGAGTGGTCATGATCCTTGTAAAGTGCCTGAGTTCAATATAGGTCTGAATGAGGGTAAACAGGATTGAAATTGAGTAATGAGGTGGTGGGTATGGTCTGAAGAAGGTCTAGGACAGGGGTCCTCAACCTGAGGCCCGCGGGCCATATACAGCCCCCAGGGACCCTGAATCCGGCCCCCGGGAGCAACAGCAGACCCCCCCGCCCGTGGGGGGACGCTCGAGCCCTTTAGAACAGTTGTAGGCTCCTGCCGGGCTTGTCCCGGATTGGGGCCACTTTGTCTCCCTGGTCGCCGTAGTTTCGGCACGAAAGAGGAGAGCACGTGACCCCTGGGTTGTGCAGGGATCAAAGCCCTTAAAAGGGCAGCCCGCACTAAAATCCTCTTTCGCGTCGAACTGCCCGTCGGAGGAGGACGGCGGAGCCTGTTCTGGTGACGTTGGAGGCCTGCGGGGTTGGAGGCCTGCGGGGCTCGTGCTTCAGCCGAGCCCGGGGTGACACCTTCCGGGGCGTGCCCCTTTAGCGCGGGGAACAGGAGGGAGCCTATGCCGTATGCGAGAGGGCCAGTTAGGCTCCCCCCCCCACACACACCACCTTCCCTTCCCAGCCAGAGCCACTCTCTCGGCTGACAGACCCGGTCATCCGGGCAACTATTTAAAAAAGAGAGAGAGAGAGAGAGAGAGAGAGGAAGGACGGGGAACAGCGAGCCAGGCAGGTGGCTATTGCCGCACGAGCGGGACACCTGCCAGCCAGCTCTCACCTCCCCGAGGCCCCGCAGGCACGCCGGGGGGGAGGGCGGAGGGCGTCGCGGAGAGGCCTTGGG
Source organism: Phrynocephalus guinanensis (assembly GCA_037367245.1). Taxonomy (NCBI): domain Eukaryota; kingdom Metazoa; phylum Chordata; class Lepidosauria; order Squamata; family Agamidae; genus Phrynocephalus; species Phrynocephalus guinanensis. The sequence continues at coordinate 121,914,327 of CM074736.1, forward strand.
ACATGTGTGCGGCTCGGCCGGCAGTCATGAGGAGGGGGTGAGGTTTTTGTTTTCCTCCGGGGCGGTTGGCGGGTGGGTGGGCGGGGGAGGGATGAGGGAAGCCGGGCCGGAGCCCTCACCAGGCCCTGCTGGAGGAGAGAAGAGGAGAGGTTGGGGTGGGGGCCGGGAGCCGGAACATTGCTGCCGCCGCCGCCGCCGCTCTGTTGGGAGAGGGAGAAGGAAGGAAGGAGCAGCTGCTCTCGTCCTTTGCCCCCCACACACACACACACAGAGAGAGAGAGAGAGAGAGAGAGAGAGAGAGAGAGAGAGAGAGAGAGAGAGAGAGAGAGAGAGAGAGAGAGAGAGAGAGGCCGGGCTCCCCGAGCCCCCCCCCCGAATTGGAGTGTGAGTGTGTGTGTGTGCTGGCCGGCCGGCTGGCCGGCATAGAGACGTCGCCTTTCCACCGGCCTCCCTCCCTTCCTCCCTGCCGCTCGCCTGCTTGAAGGCTGCAGCCGGAGGCGAGGCGATGCAGCGGCGGCTCTGGCCGGAGGGCACCACCGGGACCTTTGAGCCGCTGCTGGTGCTGCTGCCGGTGGCGGTGCAGAGGCGCCCCATCGACGGCGGGTGGTGGTGGTGGCTGCGGGGCGCCTTCGCCGCCGGCCGTGGAGCCGCAGTTGAACTTGGGCGGCTGCTGCAGCTGCTGACAGGAGGAGGAGGCAGGGGCCCGCCTGCCCAGGAGCCCCGGGTTCCCCCCCGCCCGTGTGTGTGGGTGGGGGGGAGTGGCACGCCCGACGCCCCCAGCCGGTGAGTGCCGCCGCCGCTCTCCTGGCTTCATTCGCAAGGCACACGCGCCAAGCCTTCCTCCTCCTTCCCTCCCATCCTTTGCTTTCACACACACACCCTCTTTTGCCTCCCCGCCCGACCCCCCTTTCGCATTCCTTTATCTCCCCCCCCTTCCCCACCCCCACCCCCAGCTTCGGTTGTTCCCTCCTCGGTCTTGGATTTCATTCTCTTCCGCCCCTTCTCCAGCCTCCACTTCTTTCCAGACGGATCTCTTTTTCCCCTCCATCCGACATAACGGCCCTTCTTTCTCCCATGGGCAGCAGACGGGTAGGATGGGACCCAGGGCATTGTTGCTAGTGGGGTGTTGGGGGGGTGGATTGCTTGTGGGGGTCCCCCCCAGGTTCAGTTTTTCTTTGATTTCTGGGCTTCCGATCCCAACCAAAATTATTATTATTATTATTATTATTATTATTATTATTATTATTATTATTATTATTATTATTATTATTATTATTATTATTATTATTATTAATTTTAATTTATTGTTATCATATTAATATTGCATTCTTTTTCCTGTTTTTTGTGCACTACAAAAAATATGTTCAGTGTGCATAGGTATTTCTTCGTATTTTTTTCAAAATCTAGTCCGGCCCCCAACAGTGTCTGAGGGACAGTGAACCGGCCCCCTGTTTAAAAAGTTGAGGACCCCTGGTCTAGGACATTATTGGCAAACCTATAACATGGGTGCGAAAGGTGGCACTCAGAGCCCTTTCTATGGGCCCCCGACATCATCCCTTCACAACCACCTGTATTCAGGTTAAATTCCTGTATTGGCACTTTGCCAAACATTAGTGAATTTTGAATCACAGTTTGGGCACTCGGCCTCTAAAAGGTTCACCATCACTAGTTTAGGATGAGAATTCAGCCTGTTTTGGAAGACGTTGCATTCTTGTTGACAATGTAGATTACATTCTGGGAGTGGTCCTATAGGCAGTATTGCCCTGGATACCCAGTGCTAACCATGAGTGTCCTCACACAACTCTACTTAGTGCACCAGCATTAAAGAAGAGGGCAAAGCATATAAGATGACAAATGAATTTATCTTTGTCACCTATAGCTGAGTCTTTTGTTCCGAATGTGTCAAGGAATAAACATGACATGACCATTATATTTTGGGAAATCTTTTGGCTGCAATTTTATTGATTACACATGCAGTATTCTGGCTGAATCAGTGGTTGGATCCAGCACGTCAAGGAGTTTGCCTGCCCCTTGCTGCTCCCACGTTCCCCCAGTCACTTGGAAATGCCCACCTCTTTCTGGTTGTAGGATCCCACCTTGAAGAAGCCACCTTGAACACTATTTTTTTAACATTATAGAAGAGGGCAAGATTACAAGTTACAGGTGAGTGGCTGTGGTCTATCCAACATGAGGACATTTTGTGTGCTTGGTTTGGGCCAAGGAAATGTATCTTTCCTGCATTTCCATAATATTCTTCTCAGCAACATTATATCTTTTAGCTCAGTATGCACAAAATTACACATGCAAAGGAAGTTGTTGATATTCCAGAGTTGCTGACTCTCACACAGCTCCTTTTTGCACCCACATTTGCACCTTTTTTTTGCCATTTTAAGGTGCACACTTGACAGATACAGCATCTTCATGTCATCTCATGGAGCTCCGGAACACAGCCTTTAAGATCACAGAAGAAGTGATATGTCAATAATTCCACAAAAACAACAACTCCAAAACAAAAACAAAAACAAAAACAAGCAAGTAGGCAGGCACCATTGTGAAGTGGTCACCTTGTGGCTAATGTCACAATTTCCCTTAATTTGATCGTTGAGGCAAAAAGGGCCCATGTTCTTATTGCTGTTTCCATGACTATAATGTGTGTGTTTGTATGAATATTTCAGGGGTATTGTGTGTGCATATTCCCTCAAGAATGAAAAAATGAAAAAATTTAGGAAGGAATGAACATAAGAACATAAGAAGAGCCATGCTGGATCAGGTCAAAGGCCCATCTAGTCCAGCTTCCTGTATCTCACAGTGGCTCCACCAAATGCGCCTGGGAGTGCACAAAACTAGATATCTGTCTCCTGATACCACTCCCTTGAATCTGGCCCTTGAAGTACCCTGGTTTTAAGAATGGTTGTTAATGTTTTAAGAAATAAGAGAATTTTTCGGAGCAGCGATACCACTGCCTCCTAGCATCGCATTGTTCAGTAATGATGAGTATGGTTGATAAGAGTCAATTGAGAAATGAGCAAGTGAAAGTAATTATTATAATGCTAACAGTGGCAAGGATATGTGCTTAAAATTGGAAATCAGATAACCAAAGAACTATAAACAATAAATTAATTGATGAAATTAAGATTAGGAAAGGAATGAAGAAAAATAATGATTTTAAATCAGTATATAAACTGTTTTTAATGCATGTCTTTCAGAAAGAGAAAGGGTATATGGCAGGAGAAGATTAAATGTACTACTGGAGGAAAAGGGGTAGATTTGTTTTGTAGGAAAAAAATGAGGTTAGTCTCCAGTGCGGGGTGGGGTACACAATGATTTTGTTGTATTAGTTTGTTTATAATTGTTGTGCTTCTTTTCTGTACATATAGGGTTTTAAATAATGGAAAAGAAGGGGGAAAGAGGAAATTTCTAAACAATAATCAGGGTAAGAACCATAGAGGATTTTAATTGCACTTTTATGTGAAATGCTCTTATTCACACTTCCCACATAATTTGCAGATAAAAAATATCCTCAGTACAAAATTTTTGTAAAATTTCTGACTGTTTTAGTTCTGTTCATGTATAACTTGGTAAAAAAAATACAACATACATACTAAGAATGGCATTTTTAGTATAAAATGTGAACAACGGTGTACATTGCATAAAATGTTCACTGAAAACTATTGTGTGTTTTCCCAATTTTAAAAATTTGTTGCCTTCCACGGGCAAATGTGTGTGGATGAGAACAGGGTTTTAAATTGAACATTAGGAGCAGCCTGGGGGCCAACCAGGCAGAGTCTGAAGCAGAATCATGAACACACACCCGCTTTGGACAATGCACTTCTCACAGCCTGTCTGATGTTTATAAATCAGAAATGGGCACTGTGGCATTTATCCCTTTGTGCTGAATAATTTATTGGATGTGTCTATGTAGATTGGTTGTTTGTGAACCGATGAGCAAATTTGGGGGAGGAGCTTGAGGGGATTTAAGGCTCAGCGCAGCACTGAATTGGTCAGATAGGGACTGACAGCATCTGAGAGAAGGTCAGATAGGGACCTACTCTCATTGAAATAGGGAACAGATAGGGTCTGACTGAGAGACAGTTAAAGGCTAGAGAGAGAAGAGATAGGCTTGTAAAACTTCTGTGAGAAAAACTAAGTGTTGAATGTTGTAAACTTAAGAACAGGGTGTGCATGTGCACAACTGTGTCAGTAACCAAAGTTTAATGTGTTTGAGCTATATAGTCTTCCTTTAGTTTGTACCTAAACATGTTACCTTTGATGCTTTTAATTCCACTTTGTAATAAATAAACTTATTTTATCTTTATTAAATTTAAAATCAGACTGAAAGCATTAATTTACTAGCAAAGCTACGTGGTAGCAGCGAAAGAGAAAAATTAGAAGCGGTGCTTGGCAATAGCCAGTGAAAGGGCCGGTCAAAGCATGGGAATGCTACAGGTACTAATTGGGATCTTGATTTATTCAAACCCAGGAAAACAAGAGGATTTCATGTGGGTCACTTTTAAAAATAAGAACGTTCCCAGATTTCTTCACTGAATGAATGTTAGCATTTTGAAAGGTACCAATTATGGGAGAAAAATCAATGGACACTCTTAACAATCAAGAAAGAGGCTTTTGAGGGTGTAGCTCTTGAAAACTAGGTTCTTACCTTTTGCATTTGATAAAATAGGGAGGTTAATTATGCTTTCCTGTCTATTGTTCAGCTTTAAAAAAAACAAGGAGAAGAAAATAAGAGACATGACAACATGAAATGAAAAAAAAAGTGAAGCCAGTAAAGATCTTCCATTCAATTTTGTTCATGGTTCACCTTGTGCACCATCTTGTGTTCTGCCTCCTCCAGTACGGCTATTATTCTGTGATGATGGGCTGTTGTCTTTGCATACCCACGCCTACACCATCTATACCTTTGCCCAGCAAAAGTGTCCTTCAACTTTGAATAGCATGTTGATTATAGACGAAATGCGGAGATAGTACTTCAGGGTAATTATGCACGAACACCCTCCATTGTTGTGGCTACCTTTGGTTTTCTTGCCGTTGCATGCATTGAAGTAGCCTCTTCTCACTTTCGTAATCAGGAGGTCACTACAACCCATACCTTCGTTCTTTCTCTTTGAAACCCATCAGCATTTTGTGTGAAGAAGGAAGAGGTTCTGAGGCAATACCTGCCATACATTGTTGGAGTTTTATTTGCAACTTTGCATGCTGTCTAGAGTTTGAGTGACTAGGAGGGATTTTTCTGGGCTGGGACGGTGTCTTATTTGTTTAAAAATATATATTTTATTGAATTTTCTAAACCTAACATGTTTAAGCAAATACATTGCTTGTGTGCTGCTGGGTTACATAATTCAAATACAAATATTTTCCCAATATTTTGGCCCAAGTGTTTGATATATTCCAAATTTACATGTTCCTTTTCCATCATTATATTCATTGTTACTTATCGCTATCTTCATCTAGTACAAAGAATGAAAATAACAACATACAATATTAAGCTAGTCTATTTAATCTTAACTATGTCAATAATTCTTCATTTTACTAAGCAGCTTGGAATCTATTTGCATAGATGGTGTCTTCTGAGAAATTGTTAATGAGCTGTATGTAGCCCAGGAAGTCAGCTGTGTCCTTTAAAATAGCCAGAGCATTGATGGTATATGGTTTGAAATAGAGTCCATAGTAGAGATGGGCACAAATCAAAAAAATTGCATTTCATTTGTCCTTTGTCATTTGGCGGGTCCATTTCGGTTCGTTTTCATTTTTTGCGAATTTTTGAAAAAAAATCATTTTCGTTTTTGTTCGTTTCATTACCATTTCATTACCATTTACTTCATTTTTGTGATTTTTTTAAAGGATTTTAAGCAATTCACTCATATTGCAGTAACGGAAATGAAACGCACGGCAAAATTTCCGGTGTTTCTGTTCATTTTGTTTCATTTCAGAGATAAAATTCGTTTGTCATTTCGTTACGTAACAAAACGAAAAAATGAAAACGGAAATGAAAAATTGTTCGTTTCGTGCCCATCTCTAGTCTATAGTATCTTGACAACTCAAATGCGATGCTGCCAGTTACTTACTCCAGGTTACTCGGTTTCTGTATTTTGGAGAGCAGAGTAGAAAATGGGTGAAGACTTCTATGGTGTGTCTTTTTGTATTTGGTGCTGAATGTTTAAGGAGAATTACTCTACCAGATTGTGCAGGCCCTTCTTGTGTCTGGCTGTTGGCCATGTTCCATAGGAAAATTGGTAGGATCAAAATGGTTTGCAGTGTGTTCGTGATTAATCAGCTCCTTGCTGTGCTAGTGTGCTCAGCATCAGAAAGGAAGGTGGGAAGGTGCAAGTTCTACATATAGAGAAGTGTTATGCAAATCATATTTTCCACAAATCCTTGTAATTCCTCACCCTTGTCTCCATTGGCAAGGAAGTTACAGCCCAACAGTTTTGAAAGAGCTACATGCTCTATCTTTGATAGAGGCCACAATCTGTTCAGTGGTTAAATGCCTGTACTGCAGGTAAAACTGTGTTCATGACCTGGGTTCAATCCCAGGTAGCAGGCTCAAGGTTCACTCAGCCTTCCATCCTTCCGAGGTCGGTAAAATGAGTACCCCAGCTTGCTGGGGGGGGGGGCAATGTGTAGCCTGCACACTGTAATTAAAAAATTGTAAACCGCCCAGAGACTACTTGTAGTGGTATGGGGCGGTATATAAGCAGAACACTTTGCTTTGCTTTGCTTAGGCTCCATTTGTGAACCAGGCATTTTTCTGGTCACTGTGGAACACTAGCTAGTAGCCATCAAATCATAGGAAAGCAAACTGGTGCTTTTTAGAAGTTCAGAATTATGACTTTCATAGTTTCTATTACTGGACCATGTTGGCTGCAGCAAAAGCTGGGATCTCAAACATCTAGTGGCCAAAAAGTGCTGCCTACTCTTGCATTACATATATGGATCTTTGCATCTGATCTAACTGTATTTTTCTCATGCTCTGGTGAAGTTTTGGAACTACAGTGCAAACTGGTATGCCATTCTTTTACAGAAACCAACATAATGCCTCGCCAACTCAAGTGTTTCTTCTACAGTTCGGTAGGCATGGAAATGACATCATCTTCCCAAGTGGTGATATATTAAATGACCCCTCAGTATGGCACCAGAGATTATACTGACGAAAATGTATGTGCTTGGACAGTTTTGCCAGTCAACAGAACATTAACTGATATAATTGCACCTTTAACTGTGGAAGACACCTATGTTGTCCATGACCCCAATTATCACAGCTTCACAGTCTTTCATGTGGTTGGTCCCCACAATACACCGCCTACAAGGAAGCGCTGCAATTAACCCTGCTTTTCATCCTATTACAAATAAGTCGTCCATGCAGAACACGCAGGGAGGAGATCCAAAGATGTGTGTTCAGCCACCCTTTTCTGCTGAGCTGCTTCCCCACCTCTTTATTTTAATTGTGTGTTGATTTTAATGTTGTTCAGTTCAAATTTTAATCTTTTGTAATTTGTATGGGGTTTTGTTGCTTATACCTCCTTTAAAATAATTTGTATCTGTTTTAACCCTTTAAGCCTCCTTGGGGCCTGGTCCTGACGAAACGGTATGGCATATTTCAGATAAATAAATAAACTTTGATAAAGAAATCTCCACCACTGAAAGGGTCCCTTATCTAGTTTCCCCCCTTGCTTTATAGGTCCATATGGAACTACATGGCAAATTGCTTAAATTGGTTAAGTGGGGGAGAAAGGAACAAGATGCTTTTGATGAGTTAAAAAGGAAGTTATGTTCGTGTCCAGTTAGGGCTGTCCCTGATTTCTCGATCTCGTTTATATTACAAATGGATGCATCTGAAAGGGGTTTAGGTGCTGTTTTAGCACAAGAAAAGAATGGAGAGGAACACCCTATATTATTCCTAAGTAGAAAACTCAGTAAACGCGAGCAAAAATATTCCACCATAGAAAAGGAGGCCTTAGCGGTTAAATGGGCGATGCACTTGTTAAGGTATTATTTATCAGGAGCACCGTTTATATTGATTACTGATCATGCTCCTTTATTATGGTCACATAGGATGAAGGATGTAAGTCCTCTGTTGACATGGTGGTATTTAAGTATGCAACCGTTTTCTTTCGAGGTTAAATATAAAAAGGGAAAAGATCACCTTAACGCGGATTATTTCTCTCGACAGGGGCCTTGGGCACAGGACCCAGAAACCCAGACGGCCCACTTGGAGGGGGGGGGTTCTGTGAGAGTGAGAGCGAGACATCGCATGATGATGGAAGTGAGCCGTCTGAAAAGAGTGTTGTGGAAAGAGAAGAATCCGGTGGGACTGTAAATGATTGTGCGCGGGATTTAGAAGATTTATCCACTGATGAAGGAGATAAGGAACCAAAGACTGAAGAGATATATTGGGTAATAGACGAGGTGGAGGATCAGTGGGTAGAGCACGAGGCAGAGCAAGCACGAGAGGATTCAGGAGGGCTGGCGCGCGAGCGGGTAGAAAAGGAGAGTGGGGGGGAAAGGCAGTTAGTGACAGTTGGGACACAGACCAAAGAAGATGTCCAAAGAAAGTTAGCTGAACCGATTAGACCCAAAAAGTGAAGAGTTTGTATGGTCAGTACACATTAAGTCACTGAGGTGGCCGGAAACCTCAGAAAAGTTTCAAAGAGAATGGAGGGGAGGCAGAGGAGTCGGACCAGTAGCACAATGGGCCAGGCACCCTTGTTGTGAGACCCAATGTATGGGTCGGGGATCGAGTGTACCACCATATTTCTAGATGAAGTAAATACTGAGTTTAATCCTGTTAGAGTTATATATGAAGAACCTCTGTTATTAGAAACTGTTGAGCAACCGTTGACACCATTGTCACCTGTTTTAAGAGAAAAAGCCTACAGTAGTTCTCAAACTGTAACCGCAAACACCAAACTAAAACACCAAAACATCAATCACCCAATTGGGAAAAGCTAAACCAAAACCCCCTTCATACACCCAACCCATCATGCCCCAAGCCATCAACGCTACGCAAAAAAAAAAAACCAAAACAAATATTCAAGCATTTAAAATTCGCTAATTAAGTTCGCATGTGCGCAGAAATAAAAATCCGTTTAATTGTTCTACAAAAAAAGGACTCTTGACTTGTTTGTGGATCGGAACCACAGGTAAACCGAACCGAACCCTCACAACATGACCTTCTGCACAATGGGTACATGAGACACGGTAGTTACAGGGAGCAGAATAGAGGGTTGTTTCATAATCAAACTAGGGATTATGGATGTTACAGTTCCAACACCCTGTACAGCACACTGGATCTCTCACAGAACAGAATAGCTAAAGGTAGTTCATGTTTTAAACATAGAGAGCCCATGAGCCCTGCCCTGCTCCATTGTCTCTTTCTTTACAGAAATAGCATTGTCTAATCAAGGACAGAAAGCTGCAGCAGAGTAGCTTCTCCACATAATGTTCTTAGCTAACATGGGGAGGCTATGTTTTTGTTACTGAAGAAATTATGGGATGTGAAGAACCTAAGAAATTGGGGAACATGTGATGTGGGATTTTCTGGAAAATTCAGGCTTTTCTGTCAATACTTGGAAAGAGATGGCTGAAGCCTTGTGTGTATGTGTGTGTGTTTGTGTGCCAGTAACAAGAGGAGAGTAACACCTGCAGCTTATCTTTTCCCAACAAATTCTTTAAGGCTAAGCTAGCTTGTTCCCTGGTCTGTACTGACTGTAAAATGACTTTAGCTGTGTGAACGGAGGGTGGCAGAAAGTGCTTTTGTCTTCCAGAACATTCAAGGGAGTCAACACCTGATTGGCAGACCCTCTCAAAGGGTCCAGAATGTGAAACCTAATGCATAAAAAAGGGTTCAGAAATTCCTTTAGTTGGCTTAGTTTATCTTGCAGGAGGTGCTATGCTCACTTGCTGCCTTGTTGTGCCATGCCAGAAGGGATGCACTTTGTACATGGTCCAAGTCCATGCTGATGCTACACTAAAGTACAATTATTAGGTAGCTTAGCTAGCTTTCTTAGTTTCTACACCTTTATATCCTTATTGCTTCAACCTTAACGTCCAATTGATTGTTTGCTCCAACTATTTTTTTTTATTTTTCTGTTTTAATAAAACATTAAAAACCCTTCATCCAGTTTTAGCTTTAAAAACTGGCCTTTAAGGATGTAAATTGCCTTAACTCTTTTTTTTTAAAAAATGGTAGTATAAAAACAAACAAACCAACCAACCAACAAATTAAATAAATAAATAAATAAATAAATAAATAAATAAATAAATAAATAAATAAATAAGACTGAAACCCAATATACTACAAAAAGACCCCAAAGGAAAAATAGAATAACAAGAATAATTCTCAACTGCAGCTTTCAGCTAAAACCATTAATGTGTCATGAACAAACTACACCTTATTTGCATTTGCTAATTACACTATGAAGATTGTTCATAGTGACGTAGCAGTCAGACAATTGGCATGGCTAATTACTTGACAAATTGAAAGTGTATTCATGTAATAGTTGGGGTTAATGTAATGTTTGCATCATCTGCCATGGCTAAATTCCAGTTAATTGATGGCATGCTTAGGTGCATTTTGGTTGAATGCCAGTTCAATGTCCTTCCTTACTAAACTGATGAGGCAGACCCCAGAATCTTTTCTAAATTTGGCCTTATTAACAATGACATTGTGTGCAAATCTTATGCGGGAACTAACAGGATTCCACCCCATGTTATACATCTGCTGCCTCAATATAATGTACTTAATGTGTCCGAAAATATAGATTGTAATCCACTAAAGCACACATGGAAATAAATCCTTTATTCAAACTCAAAGGTATCGTAAGCATTTCTTATTTTTCCCCAAAAACCTATTGTGTTATAAAAGGCAGCCATAATGATGACATTTTTCACCACTGTGCATTTTACCAAAATGTCTTAGAAATGATTGTGAAGATTCACACATTTTCTCTGAGATCAGCCTCCACCTCTCAAAAAAATAATAATCCCAGTTTCATGGTGGTTCGTCACTGGAAGTTTGTTTGCTTTATTTCTCGCATTTACTATATAAGACAAAGTCAAGATTTGCATTCTTAGCCTGAACAGCTGCCTTCTATTATATTTTAGACACATTCCCACCGCTATAATTGCCTTCTTCCAAAATACAGAAATACAGTTGCAGAAAGAGAAACCAGAGACTCTGAAGAATTTGGTTTTATTTTACTTAGTAGATCTAAAAGTAACAGCACCAGAAATGAGCCCAAAGCATGGATGACACTTAAAATTTTATTGCTGGCATCTTTCCTAATACTTCCTATACATAAAACACATCCATAAATCCAACTCTCCTTCCCCTCCCCTTCTTCTGCTGCAGGCCAGCAAATTGATAAGCATGCAGTTCAGCACTTGAGTCTCATTGACCTAAATGGCACTTTACCGCCATTTAATTTGTATCTGGGCTGCTGCTTATTAAACATGCCCACATGTGCCAGCCAGCCCAACGTCTGCAAAAACCTAGCCTGCCGATCTGCCTGACAGAGTGTTGTTGGAGACGTGACCTGCTCGGTTTTAATTAGTCTCGCCTCAGTTTAATATATTCTGCCTTCCATTTGGACACTGCGATATAAGGACATCTGCGGATCACTCTCGCTCTCTGCCCCATTCCTTGGGCAATTGCAGGCATCCTGTTGTGATCCTGAGAAAATCCCAGTCCTTGTGTACTATATATATAGTCAGTCAGTGCTTTAGTCCTTCTCAAATAACCCATACACCCCTACTAATTGGGAGCTTCTTTGTTGCACTGTTGTAATAAATAAATTAAATCCTAGGATGAGTGTGTTGTTGGATTTTTTTTCAGGTCCACTCTTTTCGGTTTTCTGGGCTACAAATGCTCTAATTCTCCATTCTGGGTGTTTTACCTGCCCTATAGGCACTTTACGAAGGCCTGAACGTGATGTACCTGAGAGATCCGTCCAAACTAGAGATGGGCACGACTTAGCGGTATTCCCGTTTCTGTTTCCGTTACTCGTATCCGTTACTCTACGGAAACGGTAACGGGAATTACTCCGCCAGAATTCGAGCTCGAACCGACGAACGAACAATTTGGTCTGATTTGTCGTGCTCGTTACTTGCATCGCGGCGATCGCGCAATGCCAAGCGGCACAGAAAAAAAGTTTTTAAAAGTTAAAAAAAAAAAGATTCCCGGCCCTAAAAGTAGGCGAAAACTGTCTGAGGGCACCTACCAGGCCAGAAGGGTGTTTTATTTGGGGGGGAGGAGGTTCCCAGCCCCCCTCTCCTTGGCTATTGCTACTGCTGCGCTGCTGGTACCAGGCTGGGAGGGCACATCCATTTGCCATGCAGTGCGGGGGATCCAAAATGGCGACCGCAAAAATTTTTTTGAAATCGTTGCCCAAAACCCCACCAAAGCACCACAGAAACATGCAAAAATTAGCTATTTTAAATGCTTGAATTTTTACAGTAGCAGCAGTGGGTTTTTCTTGCAAAAAAAAAAAAGTCTCTGTTGATTTTTATTTTATTTTATTTTATTTTTTTACACCTGCACATTCGCAATGATGGGCTCGCCCATGGGAGTGGACCATGCAAATTTTCCACCAATCGCATGGCCACTTGGCCAGGTTGACCACAGAGACTTCTGGGATGTGCCAATTGGGCATACACAGCCCACTAATCGTAGCCCAAACCCGAACCCTAAGCCTAAGCCTAACCCATACGCCAGTACACTGTCCTTCTAAGTGGGTCAGAGAGGCACCCAGAGGTGCACCCCAATACTCACCCTAACCTCACCCATAACTAGCCTAACCCTAGCCCTTGCGCTAACCCGTCTTAACCCTAAGCCAGATCTACTTGCATTGCACTACATGCAAGTACGTGAGACACAGCAGGTGCAAAGAGTCTGCCAGTCCGTCACTTGTGGCTCTGGCTGACTCCTGCAGCTCCCTCCAGGAGCCCGCTACCCCCCCAAACCAATACTAACGACAATGAAAAAACGAAAAAACGAACCGACTAATTTTTGCGAAATTTCACGAAAAACAGAAACGAGCCGAAACGGACTGCCTCCGACACACGACAACTCGAAAACGTCATTTTCCCTAGTCGTGCCCATCTCTAGTCCAAACTACAAACTGAGCTGGCACAAGCTCCCGCTTCCTGCCTCAGTGCCACTTCTGAACAGGAAGCTTTGGTAGAGCTAGGCCTCAAGCTAGGCCTCAAGGCCTTTTAATTTCAGCTTTTCTCTCGGGTGTGTCTCACTGTGTTTATGAGGTGCCCGAAAAGCAGGCAGCAATTTCAGAATTGAGAATTATATTTGCAGTCCAGAAAATATTCCATTCCTAGTGCTAACTCTATTTTTACTGTCCACAGGTTGGGTACTTCTGTTCCACCAGTTGACACTGGCTACTCACAACAAGTGAAACGTTGAGCCAGGACTTTCTTTTACCGCAGCTGGACTTTGATTCCTGGCTGTGTGGAGGATCTTCCTCTGAGGATTCATCTTTATGTGAAAAGCTATAATTGAATACTCTCCATGTTGACATGGAGAGTATGGTTGAAGTATTAGCTACAGAGCTGCTTCTTTTCTGTCTGTTAATTTGTTGAGCCATTGTGATCTTGTTTTCCAGTGGCTCAAATACTGGAAAGAACTGGTGCGCACCACAAAAAGCAATGTGTGCTACTGTGTACTGTTTTATCACACCAAAATCACTCTCTGTATGAGTTGCAGTTCAATTATGTAGGCTATACACTGCCCCCCCCCCATCAAGCTGGAGGCCAGTTTAGTCCAGAAGGATGGAAGTTTAAGTGAACCTTGATCCAGCTACCTGGAATTGAACCTGGGTTTTGAGCAGAGTTTTGACTGCATTAGTGCAGCTTAAGCACTGTGTAACAAAGTAGTTTGGATGTTTCTTCCTTCATAAATGTGGAAGTTGAGTCATGGCAACTGGTTGTCTTTTCTTGAGAGATTGAAACATTTCGCTAGTCATCCAAGCAGCTTCATCAGTCTGAGAAAAGTTAGTGGCGAGTCCTCCATTTTGTAGTTCACCTTGATTTCACATCATCCTGGTCTGAATAGGCTCATAAATTGGACAATGGTTCTTTGAAGGACAAAGGGCACTGATTCAAAGATGACGATGTATCGTATTAGACAGAGAAGATAGGTGGTTCGAGAGAGGGGTCAGGGAACCTATTCATGTTTGTATTGAAAACCCCTCTCTCAACAGAAGTGGGAGACTCAGACACAATCTGTTTGCTACTTATCAAGCTGTCCTTTCATCAATCCTCAGAGAAATCAGAAGCACTTCACACTTCCACCAGCAAGGCCATAGCTAACGACCCATACTTAATAGGTGTTGGGAAAGGTTGCATAGGTGGGACTTTCACACACCCTAGGTCATGGTCCACTTATTCGGATTATGGTCCACCTACAAGTCATTGTTGACGTAATGAGCCTATTTAGAACATTGCCGAACTTATAAGCCTATTCAGACCAGGATGATGTGAAATCAAGGTAAACTATTAAATGGAGGACTTGAGTCGCCACTATCCTTCCTCAGACTGACAAAGCTGCTTGGATGAGCAGTGAAATCTTTCAGTCCCTAAGAAATGAAGTCCAGTTGACATGCCTCAATATCCAGATAAACTCACCTGGATGATGGAGAATCTTCACAGACATATCTTCCTTCATTTTAGCAGCAGAATCTTCGAGACTTCTGATGGCCTGATAGTTGGACAATTACTGCCAAAATGAATTATGTGTAGAACTCCATTCAACAAGAACAGAGATTACAAGGATGAACATATTACCTACGAGTAAGACTGATTGATGTCAAAGAAGCCTTACGCTTTTCAAAAGAGCAGTCATTGGGAATAGTGTGTTATGGATAAATCCTGTAAGGATGGTGTTTGATAATGTCCTCTATCTCCAGACTGGTGACACAGTGTATACTTAAGGAAGCATGTTATATAAGAGCAACTGGACTAACATGAAGGCAAATGCATGAAGAAAGGCTGATAGAACTGTCATTCAAACCACAGGAAAATATTAGATTAAAAGATTAAAGGTGGTTGTGATAACAGTGAGAAAATATATATAGAGAAAAAACCAAACACAAATGTCATCCAGATATCTGAGAGGGGGGGAACGAAGAGAAGTGAAGCAACATGTTTAATTTCAAGGAAAAACCTACCATCTCTAGCAGACTACAGCATTCTGGGAAATTAGAAATGCAGGATAGGCCTTTAGATTGCAGATAAAAGTATCTGGAAGCCTTCACATGTTAATGAATTCCACTTTCCATAATTCCTAGACAGCAGGATCAATGGTCAGAGACAGGTGATGGAGATAAGAGTCATCCAGCTGAGAAGCCACATAGTGTGATCACATGTGGCCACAGTCTCTGTCAGAAGTAGAGATGGGCACAAAATGAACTTTTAGTTCATTTCATTATTTGTTATTCATTATTTGTTTCATTATGTAACAAAACAAATAACAAACCCCAGAGTTGATTTAGAACAAAACAAATCGAACAAAAAAAATTGGTTCGGTTCAGTTCATTTCATTAATGGTGGTGCTGGAGATATCTCCTACCTGATGCTGGTCCTTCCTGGTCAGAGGTCTGGTCTTCCTGGCTGCAGGAAGGGCAACGGGAGGGGGGCAATCCAACTGGCCCGTGCTACAGCTGTAGCGCAGGCCACGTGGTCAGCAGTTAAATATATATATATACAATAAAAATAAAAATAAGAAAAATTAAAAAGGAGCATTGACCCAGCCCCAGGGGTGGCTAGGGTGGCACCCTAAAATAAAGAAAAAATAGAAAAAAATAAAACCAGCGCTGACCTGGCTTGCAGATGCCCCCCCCCAAAAAAGCTGACCAGCCCGCGCTCAAATAAAAAAAAAATAATTAAAAAAAGGAGTGCTGACCCGTGCCCAGGGGTGGCTGGGTTGGCACCCTAAAATAAAGAAAAATTATAAAAAATAAAACCAGTCCCGACCCGGCACCAGTGGCTGCGCCGTTGGCGCTTAGGAAAAGAAATAATAATAATAAATTTATAAGAAAGGAAACTGCAGCTGCAGGCAGTTTCTCAATCAGCATTTTATGAAAGACAAATATTTTTAAAAACATTTAATCTGTGATTTTGTGCATCAGTAAAATCTAGCATAGACAAAATGAAAAATTTTAGAAATGTATTACTAAAATTATTATTTTTTAAATTTCTCTCATAGTGTAGAGGTTTTAAGATATAAAACAAACAGAAGTGGTTTACCATTTAAGTAATATTAACAGGAGCTAGCTTGAGAGTCACTGTTTTGAAGGTGCCACTGATAGTAAAAGAAATCATAATAATTTGTAAGAAATAATTTTAAAAAATCTTAATTGCAGTTGATTCAAATTGCAGACTTATGTATGCTGTTCCTTTTACTGTAAATGCACTTAGCAATCAACAGCAAACAAACTGCTACTAACAGACTAAAGACTTAGGGCCTGGTTACCTAAAGAACCACCTTCTTCCATATGAGCCTGCCCATACCCCATGATCAGGCTAGGAGGCCCTTCTGAAGGTGCCATCCCTCAAAGAGGTGAAGGGGGTGGCATATCAAAACAGGGCCTTCTCAGCAGTTGATGATGATGATGATGATGATGATGATGATGATGATGATGATGATGATGATGATGATGATTAGACATGGGCACGACCAGAAAAAATGACATTTCGAGTTTTTGTTTGTCGGAACGGGTCCGTTTTGGGTCGTTTCAGTTTGTCGCGAAATTTTTCAAAAATTTGTTGTTTCCGTTTGTCATTTGTTGTTTGTTGTTTCCACCGCACTTTAGCGCGATTTGACTTCCCAGAGCATAGGGGCGTCCCGCAATCAGGGCCGGCACTAGGTGTTTTTGCGCCCTAGGCGGTGGGCGGGGCAGGGGGCGGGCGAGTGGGCGGGTGGCAGCGTGGGCCGAAGGTGGGTGGCAGCGCGGGCGGGTGGGCGAGTGGGCAGTTAGGATATCACTTAGGATAGAGGTTCTGTTCTTGGCTTGTACCCCAAATGTGTGTGTGTGCAAGCAAATTGAAGTTGGGAAAATAGAAAATAAATGGTAGGTATATAATATATATTTAAAATAAATCCACACCTCCCACTCCCAGTCGAACCTCCCCCTTTATCCAATATCAGAAAAAAATCCTCACAAACTGCCAGAGAAGAAATAAAGAATAAACGGCTATTCCCTTCAGCAGACAAAGCTGCAGGGAATCAAAGAAATTATTTTCTAAATTCAATTTCCTCCCTGCCTGCCTAACTTAAATCCTAAAGACTCCAGCCTCCCTCCTCAATCTCGATTGGATCACACCAGCACCAGCAGCCAGCCCTCCTCCCTCAACCACATCCATACACCGACTCGACTGCGATTTCTGGAAGGTGCCTCGGCTTTTTATGCCCTCCGAGACATCCAGAAGTGTCAGTCAAAAACCTGGCGATGCAATTGGTGGAATGGTTCAAAACAATTGCATGGTCCCATCCCATGCCCAGCCCAAATGGGCAGGTCTAAAAAAATAAAAAATAAAATAAAATCAATACGGCGTTTTATTGCTATAAAAAACCCACTGCTGCTACTATAAAAATTCAGGCATTTAAAATAAATAAATTTCACATGTTTCTGTGGTGATTTGGTGTGTTTTTTGACCACAATTTCAAAAGAAAAAGTGTGGTCGCCATTTTGGATCCCCCCCACCGCATGGCATGCAGCAAGAGACAGACGATGAGGATGACCCTCCCCCAGCCTGGTGCAAGCAGCCCAGGACAGGAGAAGAGGGGAGAAAAGGCTGGGGACCCCCCAGAAACCACCCCTCTGGTAGGTGGCAAAGCCTCAGGCAGGCATATTTTCGCCTGCTTCTTATGCCGGGAGTCAGGTGTTTTTTTTTTTAAAAAAAAAACTTTTAAAAACTTTTTCTGTGCTTCGCATCGCGCGATCGCCGCGATGCCACAAACGAAAATGAAAAACCCGACCAAATTTTTCTTTTTTTGGTTCGAGTTCGAGTTCTGACGGCTTAATTTTCATTTCCGTTTCCGTTACGTAACGGAAACGATAACCGAAAACGGAAACGACAATTTTGCCGACTCATGCCCATGTCTAATAATAATAATAATAATAATAATAATAATAATAATAATAATAATAATAATAATAATAATAATAATAATAATAATAATAATAATGAAGGAAATTGGTCTGCCCTAGCAATTACATCTTCTGGTCACTGAGGGAAAACTGGGAAACAAATCTACCCCCACAACCAGTGGGACAAATACTTAACTGAACAAGCCCTTTGATAGCAAAATGCTAGGCAGGTACAATCTGATTCTTTCTATGCTGGAAACAGACCCATCTATTGAATTTAGCTAGGACAAATGGGTGAGGAATTAGTTTCCTTCACAATAGTCACACATTTATTCACATAAAGAGTGGGGGAGAAATCAGTTGTAGGAGAAAGGTGGGAGAAAGAGAAAAGGGAATTCATCTGTGCTTTGAATGGTCAGGGTATTTTTGAGAGCCGACTCCTAGCATATGTTGAGCACATGCTTTGTGTCCAGGAAAAAGAAGTGCCACTGTTAGGATGAAAATGTGTGGAGAACTGCATTGTGTAGCAATTATCCATTCTGAAAGCATAATCCTTTAAAGAGCAGGTCTGGTTGTCTCGGAGCAGACAGAGTTCTGGTTGTCTCGGAGCAGACTGAAACCTTTGCTTCTGAAGAAATGATAGTTTTCTTCCTATCTGTTGAGGGGGAGGATCATCAGACTGAGAAATCTTAATTACTCTCTGTAAGGGCCTTTTTACATGACCTCTAAGATCCGCTGGTCCCTTAAATTCGGACCAGAGATCTTGAGGGTTCGTTGCTGTTCCTCCCTCCCCACCCGCTTGGCACTTCTTTGTTCTGTCTGCGGGAGTGGGGGGAGGAAAAAAAAGCCTTAGACAGAGACAAAAGAATAAAAGGCTTACCTCCCGGTGTTGGGGGAAGTTGCTCCGATCTCCGTTTACTTCCTGGTTCCTCTTTAAGGGGTGGAGGCAAAAGAAAAACAACAGAAAGAAGCGAGGAGACCTCAAGCAGTCTCCTGATCAAATATTTTTCACCATAAAAAAGCAGGTACAAGAAAAGTGCAGTTTAGTCGCGCTAAGTGGGCGGGGTCGCACTTAATTGTCTGCAAACTCCGGAGCTGGTGGGTAAACATTTTTATCGTCCGGAGCTTGCAGCCATTTGCGGCGGAGCTTAGGGGTCGTGTATAAACGCCCTTAATTGCATGACCTCTTCTCAAAGCTGCCATCCTAAAATCTAGCTTTAAATAACACACAGAGGGCTGCAAAATAGTGTTTGGGCTACAGTTCCTAGAAAATCCAAGCCTCAGGAATTCAATGAAAACTAGAAATGGGCACGAAAGGATTTTTTTATTTGTTTCATTATTCATTGTTCATTTCGTTACCAGACACATACAAAATAATGCAGGGCATGAGTAAAGTGGATAAAGGGACACTCTTCTCCCTCTCACCAAATACCAGAACTAGGGGACATCCACTCAAACGGAAGGTTGGGAGAATGAGAACAGACAAAATAAAATATTTTTTAACCCAGTGTGTTGTTAGCCTGTGGAACTCCCTGCCACAGGAGGTGGTGGTGGCATCTGGCCTGGATGCCTTCAAAAGGGGATTGAACAGATTCCTTAATGAAAAGTCCATCACAGGTTACAAACCATGATGGAGACTGCCTTAGAGCATCCAAAATGACAGTATAAAACAGAGATACTCCACGGCCCAAAGTGTAGACCCCAGAGCCAGATCATCAGACATCAAGCACCAGGCGCCATCATCTTCAGAGAGACCTTATTCGAAAAACAAGCGGCCAGACTATTTGGGTCCACTCATCAAAGTTTCTGGGAATTTCTCAGTCAGACAGGACAGAATAGCAAGCTGGGATGTATCCAGAAGAAGGCAATCAGGACGAGAAAAGGGATGGATCCCAAGTCCCCTGAACAAATGTTCGTGGAACCAGGGATGATAAGTCTAGAGAGGAGAGAAAACTAAGAGGTAATATGATTGACATATTCAAATATTTGAAGGACTGCCGTGTGAAAGAAAGAACAAATGTCTCTTCTCCAGCCCCAGAGGGTAGGACTCTAACTAATGGACCCAAATTAGATGAAAGGTGATTCTGACTGAGTATTAGGAAATTCCTAACAATTATTGCTGTTTGACAGTGGAAGAGATTTTCCTGAGAAGTGGTGGATTTTCCTTCATTGGAGCTTCATAAACAGAGGCTGGATTGGCACCTGTCAGAATTGCTTTGGTTATTTCTGCTTCTACAGGGAGCTAGGGTCCTTGACCCTCTGGGTCACCTCCAGAGCTACAATTCTGAGCTTCTTTGAAAATAATCTATGGGGGTACACAAAGTCAATTCCATAGAACATTCCCGAGGAAAAAGTTAGAATCTTTGTTTTTCATTTTAATTAAAAGACTTTTTCTACCTTCTGAAATATAGTGTCAGGATGGGTTTTTTTTGGTTGGTTTTTTTTTTGCCTTGTGGTTTTTTTTAAAGATGCCTAGGAGAGCCTCCCAGCAGGCAAGCTGAGGGTGAAATCTGCAAGCACGAGCTCTCCTCCACAATAGATAGATTTGCACTGACTACCTATAGCTTTCTGACCTTGTTTCCACAGAAACGGTAGCCTTGTGTTTGCTATAAGTAACACTCTTCTGAATAATGCAGTGTGCTCCACTTAAAGAATATCACTTTGGTAAAGAAACTGCTGGCATGTTTAATTATATCTCTGAGTGTTCTGCCCTCAGCCTTGTTTTTCAACGGCTACAGTTTTACGTGGCATGTTACAGCTAATTAGATGGTGCTCTGCGAGGTCTGTGCAGGTACTGTGCGTCAAAAGTTGTAAAAAGACGTGAGTTAACTTTACAAAGATGGCTGCTGCTATTACGCTCAGTTCTTGAGTCTTTGCAGTGGGTGTAACCAGGGGTTATCTCCACAAGGCTTAATTTGTTTACAGACAAGGCTGTTGAAGGAATTTGATTCCAGAATGGCATTCAAGGGCTGGTCTCCATCCACACCTAGAGAGAAAATGGGGAGAATAAAAGTGAGGAGTAGAAGCAACAGAAGAAAAAGCTAAACAAACTCAAAGAAACTCCAACCTAGTTGGAGATTATACAGCCTGAAGGAAGGGACCCTGACTTACCAGGGTCCCACATTGATGCCGGCGTGCTGACGAGAATGGAGGGGGACCCGGCAATGGTGGCCGCCACGTGGGGGCACTGCTGGAAGAGAAGGAGTAAGCCCCAGACTGGGATTGGCCAGGCAGCTTCCACAAAGGAGGGTCATCAGCCAGAGGACATGATGTGGTGGAGTTTTCAACGTGGTCCTCCAGCACACCATTAAAGGTGCGTGCTGGGGCCGGAAGCCTCAGTCTCGCTGAAGATGGCTTGCCCAACCCTCCCACCCTGTAATGCTCTTGTGGTTGTTTACATGTTGTCACAGCTTGTTGGAAGGTGTTTTTGAAGGCATTGGGTTGGATCCTGTGGTTGGCAGGCAGCAGGTGGTGCCCTGCAAAGACTGGCTGGATCTGAACTGGTGGCTGTGAGAGTGGGGTAGTGCATTGCCCACCCAGGGGGTGGGGCATGTGGCCCCCTCCCACCCCTGGGAGGAGGACAGTGGTGTCATGTAGTGGCTTACGTCTGCATGGTGCCCGGAAGTTCATCCTTGGGAGTCTGTTAAAGAGACAGGCTACATAGTAGAACAGTGGGGTTCACTGATGTTGGGACCCAAACCAATGCCTTGCCATTTTAGCTGTGCAGTAATTAGTTAATAAAGTTGCAGCCTGTTTTTCTCCAGAGTTTTTGAGTGTGGGTGATTTCTTTCTTCACAGACAGAGTTGGAGAGAAATATCCATGTGAAAGAAAAAGGCAGGTGGGGTTTGGAGAAAAAAGAAGGAACAATTGAACGGTGCTAATGGGTTTCTAAAGGCCAGCTGAAGCAAGATGCTTGTAGAGGTTACAGCCTGAAATCAATGTCATCTGGATGCTGAAATGCCATGGAACTTAACCCTGACCCCCCCACACACCACACACACACACACACAGAGAGTCCATGATTGTTTGAAACCTACCTGTAGATACTTTCTCAGTCCTCTGCATCAATTTTTGGACATGTATTGAGAGTTGTAACATGGAGGGAGAGAATCTCTTTTCCAGTTTCACTGAGAGAAGGTCCTTCAGGAGAATGACTCAAGTCAAACCATTTGGAGTCTAATATGTGCACATTAGCTTCTTTATTAGACAGAGAAGATAGGTGGTTTGACAGAGGGGTCAGGAAAGCCATTCATGTGTGTATTGAAAATCTCTCTCTCAACAGAGGTGCGGGACTCAGGCACAATCTGTCTAACTTATCATGCAGATGACCTTTGATTGATCCCCAGACAAATCAGAAGCACTTCACACCTCCACTAGGAAGGCAGCTAATGACCCCTATTTGATGGGTGTTAATAAAGGTTGCATAGGTGTCACTTTCACACACCCCAGGCCATTGCACATCTAAGGAGCCTATTCAGATTACTGTCCACCTAACAAGCCTATTCAGGCCACTGTCCACCTAACTAGCCTGTTCAGGCATGGTTGGCATGAAACCAAAGTGAACTATAAATTGGAGACCTTGCATCAACTTTCCTCAGACTGACAAAGCTACCAGGATGAGTAGTGAAACGTTTCAAGTTAACAAGAAAAGAAGTCCAGTTCTAGATAACCTTGCCTGGGTGACTGAGAATCTTCACAGACATATTAGTGCGTTCCGGTTTTCCTCTATTCACAAGGACTATGCTAGCCAGCTTACATTTATATGAGATTATACAGATGTATTTCCATCTTTTCATAGGTATTTGTGGAAGTTTCTTAGCCTGATCAGAAGCTGTCTATGCCTATTTCACAGATCCATTTTAAGGTTTATTTTCTGTTCCCATATCCTTTCTCTAATCCGGTCACTATTTGCCTGTGTTTATTGGGTGAAATATTGCCAAAGGCTAATTAATTCTGGATATATGGCCCTGGGACCTCAATCAGTTATCAATATACTTATTAGCCAAGTTCTTTGAAGGGCATTTTGGAAAGTGTCACACATTTCATTTTGGTTATGGACACACACACACACACACACACACACACACACACACACACACACACACACACACACACACACACACACACACACACACACACACCACTTGGCTGTGTGGACCTGGGTCAACAAAATAACCAACCACTTTGCGTGGGTTTCTTAGTGGGAGATGACACTATGAAAGACCATAGGTCATATTTGTTTTGCTTCCTCTGCTGTATTAGAAGTAGGTTTTATAATCTTTTTATGCTATTGTGTTTTATACCTTTCAACCATGGCTGTTCCTTCCCCCCCCCCCTTTCACTTTAATACAGTTTTGTAGCCTTTCTTTCTTTACTGATATGCCATTGTGTTGGATGCAAAAAAAAAGCCCTTGCCTGTAGCTAGACAGCCTGTGGCAAGACTAATAGATTACACAGCACCTTGTTAAAAAGTAGGCCTTTAAAAGATGAAAACACATTGCTTATTGTAGTTACTGGGGTAGAGCCATCAAATCAGTGAGGATATGGTGATCCAACTCTTCTGTTAAGTCCCATGGATTCAGATAGGCCTACTCTCTAGTGCAGGCCTGCCCAAAGTCCGGCCCGGGGGCCAAATCTGGCCCGTCAGGCCATTCTGTGTGGCCCCGCAGCTGGCTGGCCCGCCCCTCCCTCCCCCTCCTTCGCCCCTAGCTTAAGGCAGTGAATGATGATGAAGATTAATAATGATGATGATTAAGGTATATATTGCTTCCCAATTACTTCAGAACAAACATTTCTTCTAATAAAATATATTAGAAGCAATGTCAATTTTATAGGCCAGGAACCTGTTTAACCAGACACCAATACAGTAACCCCCCGCCAATCGCAGGGGTTAGGGATCCACCCCACCCGCGATGCATGAAAATCTGCAATATGCGGAAGAGGGAGGTGGGCCTGGGGGCAGGGAGCGGCAGGGGGCAATTGTGCACGCTTGCCCCGATCTCCCGGGAGTTAGGGGCAGGCGGTGCGTGATCGGACAAAAGTGCTTCCCGCCGCAGAGCCCAGCGCTGGGATTCTGCATCCGGAAGCGCCTTTGCAATCACACGCCGCTTGCCTGGATCTCCTAGGAGGCGCGGGTGGGCAGTGTGCGATCCCCTCTCCCTCAAGCCCTTTCCTAGTACCGTGGTCCCACGATATAGCGGGACCGCAGTACCGGAACCGCGAAAGGGCAGGGGACCACTGTATTAGCATTTCAGAGGAAATACTTTCAAGATGGGGCAATGGAATTCTCTGTGGTTACATGCAGTCAAGTCAAAACTGACTTATGAAGGACCCTAATACGGCTTTCAAGGCAAGTGAGATATTTAAGAAGTGTGTTTTAACTGTTCCACCCCAGCTCTACAGGCAGCTTCTATGGCGAACCAGGGATTCTCCAGGGAAGGAGTTTTATAGATTAGGTCCAGCAGCTGAGGTGGCATGTCCTGCAGACCACAGGTTTCAGGTACGATTCATGAGGAACAAGTTAGTCTTCCTGGTAGCCTGACCAGAAGCCATTTAGGGGTTTGTAGTTCATAAGCATCCCATGTGTCGCCTGCATACTGTAATTAAACTGTAAACCACTCAGAGACTACGTGAAGTGGTATGGGGTGGTACATAAGCAGAACACTTTGCTTTGCATTTAGTTTTGTCTGACAGTCAACACCACCAACATGAGATTACATGATCGACACTGGGAGGAAAAGTTAACATTCCCTTCTCAGAAAGCAGCCCCAACATTTGTTGGTTATTAGGGGACTCAGTGCAGTTCCAGATCGTGCTGCCCTCTGCACCATTTTCTGAGGGCTCCTGCTTAGCTGCCAATGGCTTGAGCCCTTTAAACCTGGCCCAGTGTGTACCAGAGGATCCCCCTGGTACCGATTAGGCCAGATTTAAAGGGCTCCAGCCATTGACAGCTCGGCAGGAGCCCTTTAAAAAATGGCTCCCGGAGTCCCGGGCACCAAATATGGTACCTCTAGAACCCAGGGGAGCTGTTTCATTTCGTTTGTATGATTTAAAAAAAATCGTAAGAAACAGAACAAAACAAAACGGGGGTAAGCACAAAATGAAACATTATTTTTTCCATTTTGTGTCCATCCCTAGTTCAGAGCAAAAAGAAAAAGGCAAAAATATCTACTATTTTTAATTTCTTCAGATCGTACAAGTCACACCCTCGGCTTTTGGACAGAGAGCAATCATTAGCTCTACTCATTAGGCTCCAAATCCATCTGTCTTTCATTCCCCACCCCACATTGCTCCTCCAGTTATTAAATCTTTAATGATTGGTATCTTATTACAGGAACCCCAGGAGCAATGATGGTACTTACAAGTGAACCCTTTCAATCAAATAATTTTCTTTCTCAATTAATCTTCCAGCCAGACCCACAATTTTCATTACTCTCCCTTGGTGTCATTTTCTTCCCAAACATTATGTCTTTTCAATAGACTCAATAGTACAAGAACTCCATTAAAAATAACTGATGTGTAGTGGACACAGAAGCAATAGCCTATATCAGACGAGGCTATGTTTTAGCCAACCGGTTTACAAACAAAATGCATATGTCAGCTCTGAACTGCACACACAAGAGCTTCTTATCTTCATGCAATGCCTCCTTTATTATTCAGTTATGTGCAGCAGTTTGAAATGGTCGTTCAGAAAGTCCCAGAAGCAGTACTGAGAAGAAATCATGTTCTTTGGTACAGTTTTAGATAGGCCTTGAAATCACCATGAACACCACAAAGGTAAGACTCCTTAAATCTATTTACAAGAGTACCCGCTCCCACCTCAGTATCCTCACATACTAAGCTAACTCCAGAAGGCTACAAATAAGACAGTTTTTTTCTTCCCTGAGGTTAGAGAAGGACTCATTGCCTCCATGCCACCTTCACCCTCTACTAAGCGCCCAGAAAAAGCCAGAGTTTTTGGTTGGCATATCCTGCTGCTTTCAAGACTATAGAGTCAATTCAATGTGTCCTCCTCAGGCTGGCACTGCTTGTACAGTCATCCCCCACCATTTCATGGTTCATATCATACATTCATAGAATCATAGAACCATAGAGTTGGAAGAGACCTCAAAAGAGCCATCCTGTCCAACCCCCCTGCCATACAGGAAGCTCCATCATAGTACTCCCGCCAGATGGCCATCCAGCCTGTGCTTAAAAACCTCCAAAGAAGGAGACACCACCACCTTCCATGGCAGCATATTCTACTGATGAACAGCTCTAATTTACCATCAGGAAGTTCTTCCGAATGTTCAAATGGAATAACTTTTCCTGCAGTTTGGAACCATTGCCCCAAGTCCTAGTCTCTGAAGCCATGGAAAACAAACCTGTTCCCTCTTCAATTTGACATCCTTTCAAATATTTAAGCATAGCTATCATATCCCCCATCAGCCTTCTTTTTGAAAGGCTAAACATTCCCAGTTCCCTAAGCCGTTCCTCATAAGACATTTCTTCCAGACCTTCAACCATCCTGGTCGCCCTCCTCTGTACCTGCTCGAGGTTGTCAACATCCTTTTTAAATTGAGGTGCACAGAACTCAACACAGTATTCCAGGTGGGGTCTGACCAGAGCAGAATAGAGTGGTACTATCACTTCCCTTGACACTATGCTTCTGTTCATGCAAGCAAGAATCACATTGGCTTTCCTGGCCACTGTGTCACACTGCTGACTCATGTTCAATTTGTGGTCCACCAAGACTCCCAGATCCCTTTCACATGTACTAGTTTCCAGCCAGGTATCTCCATCCTGTATCTGTGCAATTTATTCTTTTTATGTAGATGCAACACCTTACATTTCCCTCTGTTGAAACCCATTCCATTAGTTTTGGCCTAGCACTCTAATCTGTCAAGACCATTTTGGATTTTCATCCTATTCTCTAGGGCAGGCATGTCCAAACTTCGGCCCTCCAGATGTTTTGGGCCACAGCTCCCACAGTCCTTTGCCATTGGGAATACAGGCTCGGAATTCTGGGAGATGTGATCCGAAACATCAGGAGGGCCAAAGTTTGGTCATGCCTGCTCTAGGGAATTAGTAACCCCTACCAATTTGGTATCATCTGGAAATTCTCTATTCCTTCCTCCAAGTCATTAATAAAGATATTCAATAGCACTGGACCCAGAACAGAAGACTGGGGCACCCCACTGGTCATGTATCTCCAAGCTGAAGAGAAGCCATTTATATACAGTACTGCGGTGTCAGTATACTGTGGAACCACAGTATATGAAGGCAAGGACCCTGACGGCAAGCTGTGTGGGCCTGTTTGAAGCCTCTTGCACTTACTCCAGGCCCGGTGCTGCCTCAAACAGGCCTCCAGTGGGCTTCCCGGGCCTCTTGGAGGCCCCAGAAGTGGTTCCCAGTGAAACGGAAGTGGCTTTCGAGAAACCAGAAGTGGCTTCCAGTTTGCCCAAAACCACTTCTGACAGGCTCTAGAAGCCCACTGGAGGCCCATTTGGGGCAGTGCCAGGCCTGTGGTAAGTGTAGGAGGCTCCAGACAACACACCCAGTCCCGACCGATCCCAGCATCCGCATATCATGGATTTTCCTTTATTGCGGGTTGGGTCAGGTCCCTAATCCCCACAATAAGCAGAGGATTAAATTCCCCATAAGACACTATCTCACCTGGGGAAGATCCTGATCTTCGGAAGGTCCGGCTTTTTCTCTTCCTCCCTTCATGTGACTGAAGATGTGGGATAGCAGTTTCCATGTACAAAGGTGTTGTTTTAAAGCACAGTTCAGCCCCATGGCCATCAGGTGGCACTAAAATTAAAAAAAGGGCCAGCTGACTGGCACTAGGGGTGGGGGAAGTTTAAAAAAAGCAACTCCCAGTCGGCCAGCTGCCGGGAGCTAGGAGGGTGGGGGGAAATTTTTTTAAAAATTTAAAAACAGCATCAGCCCAGCCAGAGGACCAGCTGACTGGTGCTAGGAGTGGGGGAAGTGAAAAAAAAGAAAAAAAAGAGCATCCGATTGGCCCCAGGAACAGCCGGTCGGCACTATGAGAAAAAGAAGAAGAAGAAAACCGGATCATCTGTGTGGTCCTATGACGTCTGCCTCCTTAAAAGGTGGAGTTTTTAAGCGAGGCAAAAAATTCCCTACCTCTCCGGTAAGTATTGGAAACCTCGCTTAAGGGGGTGTTACCGGGTTTTCTCCCCCCCCCTTTTTTTCAAAAAGCCCGGTGGCCATGGGGACAGCATTTCTGGACACAGTTTATCTACAGATTTAATCTGCATTTACAGAGACGTGGGATAGGCGCCATAGAGTGGCACAAATATTTCTGATCTGTATACATTTCATAGCTAGCCGGCCAAAGGCTGAGAGTTCAGTTCCTTGTCTGCAACTCAGAAGAACCAGCCTCTGTGGCTTTGGGGAAGCTGCACAGCCCCATGATGTCCACAGAAACAGGGAACTGTAAATCATTTCTGAGTACTGTACTCTCTATCTAGAAAACCTCAGAAAAGGGTTGCCATACATCAGAATAGATTTGACAGCAGATGACGACGACGATGATGATTAAACAATACCAGGCACAGTCCATCAAAAATATAAAAAACATTGACTGGTATTACTTAACAGACACATGTTTTAACCGATATTAAAAATATTGATACATCGTATCAGCTGTTCCTAATATGGCCATTTTTGTAGCTCTGTTGATTTTATTTCTGGAAGCTGCAACAGCTTGTAATGCTGTATGAAATTTCTTGATACTGTTCCCAAAGCCCCAGTGACTACAGGGATCACTGTGGTACATTTCATCCACAGGTGAGATGTTTCAGTTGTCAGATCTCTATTTTTTAATTTTTTTTTTGAATTCTTTAGCTTCAACTCTGGCATCCCTTGGAACTGCAATGTCAATTCTCCGGACATTTCTCCTTTCTGTCTCTACTATGTCCCTTGTGTGATGTTCAAGGTGTCTATCAGTTTGGATCTGGAAATCTGACAAGATCTTGACTTTGTCATTTTCTAACACCATCTCCACACATATTCCCATGAATTCTTGGAGGATGGGTATTATTATTATTATTATTATTATTATTATTATTATTATTATTATTATTATTATTATTATTATTATTACACGACACATTGCATGTCTTTAATCATCTGCCGTCATCCAAATCAGAGCTTGGGATATTACTTTTAAAAGAGACTGTTACTCATTAATTTATTTGAACACCAGGCTGTTACAATTACAGCCTGGAAAAGCAATTCATTGTGTAGCTTGTTAGGAATGAATTTCCATTTGCCTCTATCACCATGGTACCGTTCAAAGGGAAGGAAAATACTTTTCCCAAGAATATCCCTCAAGTACACTCCTCATCTCCAGCAGTAAAAGCTACAAATGCTTTGTTAAAAATGCTAGCAAATGAAATAGCATATAAAAATCTACTGCCTGAGGTGAGAAAAGTCATGTCCACCTCTTATCACTCGTACCTTTCAGAGGTCTGTTACAGATTTTTAAATAGGAAAAGGACCGTGATATGGGCAGTACTTACATTTATTTTGTTCATTTACCACTGCATTTTCAAAGTTTCTATGATTTTCTCATTTTCTGGGAGGCTAGAAACCTATTTTTTTTAAAAAAAAATCTATAACCCATTACTATATCCCACTAATTCTTTATAGTAATGGGGTAGATTTTAGTTTTACTGTCTAGTACTATAAAATTAAAATCCATCCACAGAGATTGAATGGGTTATATCAGTCATGGATCTTAATTAATTACACCCAGTGCCTGTAATTCAAGAGACTATAAATGCCACTGGACTAACTCTCAGTACAATTTTTTTTTTTGGGGGGGGGTGAAATAATTACTTTGATGGTGCAAAATTAAATAGATAAACACATAAAGTTAATCTGTGTTTCCCGACAAACATCCGTCTTAGTAAGGAGACCTTGTTAGGTCGCCCAAAGCACCTGGATTGACTTCACATAACCCTGTGTGCCAGATTGCCTTCCTCATTCATTCCATTATATGAAGTCTACACAGACTGAATTCTCATTGAATTCAATAGGAATGGATCCTTAGTATTCCAAGTGTCCATGATCGGAACCATAAACAGCCCATGGCTCAAGTCTCGATTGTTGAGTCTCATGGTGGTAGTGGGGAACCATTCTTTGAGGATTTGCTTCAGAGGCAGAAAGGAGCAAAATAAAAGTAGGGGTGGATTAGCACTCCTTTCAAATCTCCCCAGAGAAAGAGCCTAATGATCTGGCAACTGGGTGTAGCTCACAGAGACAGGCAAGAGTTCTTCAATTTCATATGAAAAAGCCTGCAGTGATCTACCTCTTCTTGCTTCCACATCTACAATCAGTATCGCCCTGGGTCAATTCACTTCCATTTCATATTCTCTGAACAACACCTCCTTTTGTTTCTTTTTCCTTTTCTTTTCCACCGCTCAGGCCAATTGCCCATACTTCTGCCAGTATCAACTTTTGTTCTAATTGATCTGAAGAGCAACAAATTAGAGCCAATTATAGGCAACTATGGGCGTTTATACACGACCCCTAAACTCCGGAGCAAATGGCTCCCAGCTCTGGAGCTTAAAAATGTTTACCCACCAGCTCCGGAGTTTACAGGAAATTAGGTGCGACCTCTCCGGTAAGTATTGGAAACCTCGCTTAAGGGGGTGTTACCGGGTTTTCTCCCCCCCCCTTTTTTTTCAAAAAGCCCGGTGGCCATGGGGACAGCATTTCTGGACACAGTTTATCTACAGATTTAATCTGCATTTACAGGGACGTGGGATAGGCGCCATAGAGTGGCACAAATATTTCTGATCTGTATACATTTCATAGCTAGCCGGCCAAAGGCTGAGAGTTCAGTTCCTTGTCTGCAACTCAGAAGAACCAGCCTCTGTGGCTTTGGGGAAGCTGCACAGCCCCATGATGTCCACAGAAACAGGGAACTGTAAATCATTTCTGAGTACTGTACTCTCTATCTAGAAAACCTCAGAAAAGGGTTGCCATACATCAGAATAGATTTGACAGCAGACGACGACGACGATGATGATTAAACAATACCAGGCACAGTCCATCAAAAATATAAAAAACATTGACTGGTATTACTTAACAGACACATGTTTTAACCGATATTAAAAATATTGATACATCGTATCAGCTGTTCCTAATATGGCCATTTTTGTAGCTCTGTTGATTTTATTTCTGGAAGCTGCAACAGCTTGTAATGCTGTATGAAATTTCTTGATACTGTTCCCAAAGCCCCAGTGACTACAGGGATCACTGTGGTACATTTCATCCACAGGTGAGATGTTTCAGTTGTCAGATCTCTATTTTTTAATTTTTTTTTTTGAATTCTTTAGCTTCAACTCTGGCATCCCTTGGAACTGCAATGTCAATTCTCCGGACATTTCTCCTTTCTGTCTCTACTATGTCCCTTGTGTGATGTTCAAGGTGTCTATCAGTTTGGATCTGGAAATCTGACAAGATCTTGACTTTGTCATTTTCTAACACCATCTCCACACATATTCCCATGAATTCTTGGAGGATGGGTATTATTATTATTATTATTATTATTATTATTATTATTATTATTATTATTATTATTATTATTATTATTATTATTATTATTATTACACGACACATTGCATGTCTTTAATCATCTGCCGTCATCCAAATCAGAGCTTGGGATATTACTTTTAAAAAAGACTGTTACTCATTAATTTATTTGAACACCAGGCTGTTACAATTACAGCCTGGAAAAGCAATTCATTGTGTAGCTTGTTAGGAATGAATTTCCATTTGCCTCTATCACCATGGTACCGTTCAAAGGGAAGGAAAATACTTTTCCCAAGAATATCCCTCAAGTACACTCCTCATCTCCAGCAGTAAAAGCTATAAATGCTTTGTTAAAAATGCTAGCAAATGAAATAGCATATAAAAATCTACTGCCTGAGGTGAGAAAAGTCATGTCCACCTCTTATCACTCGTACCTTTCAGAGGTCTGTTACAGATTTTTAAATAGGAAAAGGACCATGATATGGGCAGTACTTACATTTATTTTGTTCATTTACCACTGCATTTTCAAAGTTTCTATGATTTTCTCATTTTCTGGGAGGCTAGAAACCTATTTTTTTTAAAAAAAATCTATAACCCATTACTATATCCCACTAATTCTTTATAGTAATGGGGTAGATTTTAGTTTTACTGTCTAGTACTATAAAATTAAAATCCATCCACAGAGATTGAATGGGTTATATCAGTCATGGATCTTAATTAATTACACCCAGTGCCTGTAATTCAAGAGACTATAAATGCCACTGGACTAACTCTCAGTACAATTTTTTTTGGGGTGTGTGTGTGAAATAATTACTTTGATGGTGCAAAATTAAATAGATAAACACATAAAGTTAATCTGTGTTTCCCGACAAACATCCGTCTTAGTAAGGAGACCTTGTTAGGTCGCCCAAAGCACCTGGATTGACTTCACATAACCCTGTGTGCCAGATTGCCTTCCTCATTCATTCCATTATATGAAGTCTACACAGACTGAATTCTCATTGAATTCAATAGGAATGGATCCTTAGTATTCCAAGTGTCCATGATCGGAACCATAAACAGCCCATGGCTCAAGTCTCGATTGTTGAGTCTCATGGTGGTAGTGGGGAACCATTCTTTGAGGATTTGCTTCAGAGGCAGAAAGGAGCAAAATAAAAGTAGGGGTGGATTAGCACTCCTTTCAAATCTCCCCAGAGAAAGAGCCTAATGATCTGGCAACTGGGTGTAGCTCACAGAGACAGGCAAGAGTTCTTCAATTTCATATGAAAAAGCCTGCAGTGATCTACCTCTTCTTGCTTCCACATCTACAATCAGTATCGCCCTGGGTCAATTCACTTCCATTTCATATTCTCTGAACAACACCTCCTTTTGTTTCTTTTTCCTTTTCTTTTCCACCGCTCAGGCCAATTGCCCATACTTCTGCCAGTATCAACTTTTGTTCTAATTGATCTGAAGAGCAACAAATTAGAGCCAATTATAGGCAACTATGGGCGTTTATACACGACCCCTAAACTCCGGAGCAAATGGCTCCAAGCTCTGGAGCTTAAAAATGTTTACCCACCAGCTCCGGAGTTTACAGGAAATTAGGTGCGACCACGCCCACTTTAGCTCGTCCCAGCGCACCTTTCCAGTACCTGCTCTTCCTGAAAATTCCTTGATGCGGTGTAAAGATAGTGAGTGCGGGGCTCTCCTCACTTTTTTTTTATACTTTTTTTATTAAACATAAAAAAGACAAAATAACAATGATAAACAATTATATAAAAAAAAAGTAATAAACAATCATGAACAATACAAAGTGCCCCCCACCTCCAAGAAACCGTCCAGTATTCTTGCATCTTCTCTTTCTTCTTCATCTTTTTTTCCTTTTTTTCAAATAGGCTTCTTAAGGTCCTTTACGCCAGAACTGTGTTGGATTATAAGTTGGTTGTATCCCTTTCCCTTTTAATAGTACATGATCTATAAATTTCCCCCAAACATCATAGAAGATATCTTTTTTCATTTCACCTCGCAAAACTTTTATATTACAAGATAGTTTATCATTTAGTGCTATGTCCCACACTTCCTTATACCATTCAGCAATTTTAAGGTCTGATTTCAGTTTCCAGTTCCTAGCAATAATCAGTCTAGCTCCTGTCATAAGATTTGCTATTAATTCTTTAGTTTTCACATCATATTCATTGATAGATGGTAATGATAACAAAGCAATTTCAGGTACACATTTAATATCAGTTTGTAGTATTTCTCTTATCTCCTCAATAATCTCTTGCCAAAACTTTTGAACTATTTCACATTCCCAGCACAAATGAAAATAAGTACCTATCTTTTTTTCGCATTTCCAGCAGAGCTTAGAATATTTTGGATTCATTCTATTCACTCTGACTGGAGTCATATACCATCTTAAAACTAGTTTGAAGTAGTTTTCTTTTATTCTGACTGATAATGACCGTAAAATCCTCAAATTCCAAATTCTTTTCCATTCATCATTATTTATTTATTTCTCTATGTCTTGTTTCCATAACTCTCTTATTGTGTCCTGTTCCCTATTCTCAAATGAATCTTGAATTATTTTATATAATTTACCAACTGCTCCTTTCCTTGTATTTCCTTTCTCTGATTCATATGTTGTCAGAAATTGCTCAAATTTTGTGTATCCTGTAAGTTGTATATTTCTCCTAGTCCATTCTTTCGTCCAGCTTTCTCACTGGGCGTAATTCAACCAGGACAATTCCTGATTTTGCAGAATGCGTTTAATTTCTTGTTTTGATGTCATCTTTTAAATCCAGTCTTTTAATCTTGCCACTTTCCTTAATTTAAATAAGTCTCCCAATTTCTTCATGTTCGTGGAGAAATTTATCTGATCGATCACCGCGCCAAGCGGGGAACCTTCCTGTATCAATTTCTTTCCATACTTTTTCCAAGTGAGCAATAGGGAACTCAGAAGAGGGTTTTTAATTGGGTAACTTTTCCTTTTTTGGGGGAAAATAAACACATATTTATTTATGTCTTCATTTAGCTCCTCTGATTGAAGTTCCCACCATATTAGTTTTTGAGGTTTAAATAGTATTTCCCCCAGGGAACTAAGCTGATTAGCTATGTAGTAAATTCTAAGATTAGGTATGCCTATACCTCCCTCTTTTTGAGATCTGTACCATAAGCTTTTATTTATTCTTGCTTTTTTTCCACCATTGCAGAATCTATTTATAAGATCTTGATAGACTTTAATTTCAATTTCTGTGTATTGAATAGGTAACATTCTAAAAAGAAAATTAATTTTAGGAAGTATTTTCGATTTTTACCATTGCTATTCTACCAAACCATGATAAGTTTAATTTGGAGTAATTTTGTAATTTATTTCTAATCTCTTCCTTTATTTTTGTGTAATTTCGTTCTTTCGTTTTGCTGATGTCTTTATGTAAAAGTATCCCTAGGTATTTTATACATTTACAAACTTTCAGTTTGTAATTGGAGATCTCCTCCATGTCTCGATTATCCTGATTGAAGAGCATAATTTCTGATTTCTGCCAGTTGACACATAATCCGGTTGTTTCACCGAATTCCTTTAGATGTGCTTTTATTCTTAATATATTTTCTACCGGATTTTTTATTGTTAACAAAGCGTCGTCCGCAAATAAACTGATTTTTATCTTACCTTCCTTACCCATACCTTTAATAAGTTGGTCCTCCCTTATTGCGTTAGCTAGTAGCTCTATCACTATGCAATACAGAACTGGTGATAAAGGACATCCCTGTCTTGTTCCTCGGCCTAGGGTAATTTTTCCTGTCATCCCATCGTTGACAATGATTGATGAGGTGCTATGAGAGTAGAGTTGGTTTATTACACTTAGAAATTTTTCTCCAAACCCCCATTTCACTAATAAAAGTTTTAACGCAGGCCATTGGACACAGTCAAAGGCTTTAAATAAATCTAGAGACAAAATGCATGCTTTATCCTGTGATCTTCCCATCTCATAAAGAACATTCAAGACTCTTCTTACAGTGTCTGACATTTGTCTGCCTTTGATAAAGCCCGTTTGGTCTTCTTTAATATATTTGTCTATAAATGTGTACATTCTTTTGGCTAGAATTGCTGTAAAAATCTTGGCGTCTTGATTTATAAGTGATATTGGTCTGTAAGATCCAACATCTATTGAATCTTTATTAGCCTTGAGGATTAAAATAGTTAAGGTATGTTTCCAGGAGGAAGGAACTTGCTCGCCCTCCAATATCTCGTTATAAAGCTTCTTTAACTTAGGAATTAACATTGATTTGAATACCTTGTAAAATTCTGGTCCCAATCCGTCATCTCCTGGAGTTTTGGCATTCTTTAGCTTATTTATGACATCCTCTATCTCCTCCTCTTTAATAGCTTTTTCCATTTGAAGCCTGTCTTCCTCCGCTAGTCTTACTTTTAGGTTTTTGTCAATATATTGTTCCATAACTTCCTTGCTACTTCTATTGGCTGTATATAAGTCTTGATAGAATTCTTGAATAGCTTTTAATTTTTCTTTCATTTGAGTAGAGATATTGCCGCTTAAATCCTTTATCCTTCCTATCATGCTTTTTCTTTCCTTTTCTGTGCTAATTTTGCTAGCATCTTCGAGTTTTTATTACTGTATTCGAAAAAGTTTCTTTTCAAATATAGTAAATTTCTTTGGGTTTGTTGTAGATCTATATCTTCTAATTCCCTTTTCCTGGCCTCTATCTGGATTAAGATTTTTTTGTCTTTAGTTAGAAAAAAATGAGATTCAAGGTCTGCTATAGTAGCCTCTAATTTTTTTTATTTTGCTGATCTCGACTTTATATAATAGCATTTTCTTTTATTATGTAACCTCTGGCCGCTGCCTTCAGAGTGTCCCAAATAACTCCTATTTGACCACCACCTTCTTCATTGATATTCCAGGTTTCTAGCCATTCTCTTTGTATTTTTGTACTGTATCTGGGGATTGAAAAATTCTAGGGTTTATTCTCCACCTTCTAGCTTCCTTATAATTCTTCTTATTTTCTATTTCAACAGACATTAGAGCATGATCAGAAGTTTTTATCAATTCTATATTTGTATTTACAACTTTAGATAACAAACTTTGTGAGACATATATAAAATCTATTCTCGAGTAAGGCTCTCCTCTATTCTGTTTGTTGTTTTTTTGGCTCCCGCCCCTTTAAGAGCTACTTTTACAGAGACAGGAATCTTGCCGGCAAGAGCCAGAGCCAGAAGGAGAGCCAGAATGGAGGTGAGGCACGATCTTTTCTTCCTTTTTTTCTCCCTCCCCTCACGCAGCCAGCAGCCAGGAAGTGCGGAGGGGTGGGGAAGCAGGAAGAGCGACAAGCCCCTAAGATCTCTGGTCCAAATTTAAGTGGCCAGCGGATCTTAGGGGTCGTGTAAAAGCGCCCTATCACACTCCCTTCCCTTCATTTCTGAAAAGTATACGTTATGCTAGAAGTAATTACTGTATTTGGAAATCACTCCAAAGCACTAGCCAAAGTCAGACCATTTTGGAGTGTAACTTCCCCCGGATTTTTTTTTTTTTTGGCTTGAATTATTTCAGTCTTCTGCTTTTTGTGAGCTGCTTTTAAATACAGGTATTATTGTGGTGTTGGTAGGGAAATGGTTGGTTTTTCTATATGCTTATGATTTTGTTGGACATCTCCAACCCTGACTAGTTGCATGCCATGAGATGATGAAACATAGACATTTTGTAAACAAATTAATGAATAAATGAATAAATAAATATAAATAAATAAATAAATAAATGCCATTTGTATAATAATATTATTTATTTATTTATTTATTATTTATTATTCACACTTGTATACCGCCCTATTTTGTTTCTGACCATGGGATGTTCTTGGCAGGGATACCGGGGTGGCTTGCCAGTTCCTACTGCCTACTGGCAGAGACATCACTTTGCCAACTAAGGTCAGGATGGTTAAAGCTATGGTTTTTCCAGTAGTGATGTATGGAAGTGAGAGCTGGACTATAAAGAAGGCTGATCGCCGCAGAATTGATGCTTTTGAGCTGTGGTGCTGGAGGAGAGTCTTGAGAGTCCCCTGGACTGCAAGGAGATCAAACCTATCCATTCTGAAAGAAATCAACCCCGAATGCTCACTGGAAGGACAGATTTTGAAGCTGAGGCTCCAGTACTTTGGCCACCTCATGAGAAGAGAGGACTCCCTGGAAAAGGCCCTGATGCTGGGAAAAATCGAAGGCAAAAGGAAAAGAGGACGACAGAGAATGAGATGGTTGGACGGTGTCATCGATGCAACCAAAATGAATTTGACAAAACTCCGGGAGGCAGTGGAGGATAGGAAGGCCTGGCGAGCTCTGGTCCATGGGGTCACGAAGAGTCGGACACGACTGAACGACTGAACAACAACAACATACCGCCCTATTCCCACAAAGGGGACTCAGGGCGGTTCACAGCATTAAAATGAGAACAAATAAAAACAGCAAAGTAGCTAAGACAGCAATTTCCGAGCATAGATAGGTGGGTTAAAAAAAAAAAAGGACAGACCCTAAAAATCGCCATAGGCATCCCGAAAGAGAAAGGTCATAAGGTTCTTCTTGAACGCCGCCAGCGAGGGAGCCTGCCGTAATTCGCCGGGGAGTTTATTCCAGATAGATGGTGCCACCACCGAGAAGGCCCGTCCGCGAGTGCTCGCTTTACGGGCCTCCCTTGGGGTGACAGTTCGCAGCGAAAGGGCCACCGAAGAGCGGGTGGGTCGGGCCAGATCAAGTTGTCGGGGGAGACGCTCCACCAAATAAGCCGGGGCCAAGCCATGGAGGGTTTTGTAGACCAAAACCAACACCTTGAACCTTATTCGGGAGGCAACGGGTAACCAGTGTAGGCGAACCAGGATAGGGGTGGCGCGGTCATAGCAGCGCGCACCAACCACCAGCCTGGCCGCCGTATTCTGGACCCGCTGCAGTCACCGAACAAGGTTCAAGGGGAGCCCCATGTAGAGAGTGTTGCAGTAATCCAGCCTCGACATGAGCAGTGCCTGTACCACAGTCCTCAAGGAGCCCTCATCGAGGTACGGGCGAATCTGGGCGATAAGCCTTAGATGGTAAAAGGCCGACCTGACCATGGCTGACACCTGAGGTTCCAGGGTCAGATCCGGGTCCAGGACAACGCGCAGATTCCTCACTCTTTGCGCCATCTGGAGGGCGGACCCGCCCAGACTGGGAAGAGGGCCACAGTACCCCTCCGACGAGCCCCCGAAGAACATAACCTCGGTCTTGCCTGGGTTGAGCCTGAGTCTGTGCGTCCTGGTCCAGTCCAGAACCGCAGCCAGGCAACGATCAAGGGTCCGGACGGCCTCCACTGCACTGGTGGAAAAGGAGAGATAGAGCTGCGTGTCATCAGCGTACTGATGACAGCAGATTCCATAACTCCAGATGATCTCAGCCAGCGGCTTCATATAGATGTTAAAGAGCACTGGGGAGAGCGACGACCCCTGAGGCACCCCACAAGAGAGTGTCCAGGGAGCCGACAACTCACCCCCCAAGCTCACTCGCTGGGTGCGGCCCTCCAGGAAGGACCGGAGCCAGCACAAGGCCTGGCCCCCAATCCCCACCTCCGAGAGCCGCTCCAGCAGGATACCATGGTCGACGGTATCAAAAGCCGCTGACAGGTCGAGAAGGACCAGCAGGGTAGAGCAACCCCTGTCAGCCCTCCTCAACAGATCATCGTGCAGTGCGACCAGAGCCGTCTCAGTCCCGTGACGCGGCCTGAACCCGGACTGGAAAGGATCAAGGACATGGTTCTCCTCCAGGAACGACTGGAGACGCAGGGCGGCGACTCGCTCAATCACCTTGCCCAAAAAGGGAACATTGGCTATGGGACGATAGTTGGACAAATCGTCCACAGCCAAGCCGGGTCTTTTAATAATGGGCTTCACCACCGTCTCCTTCAGAGGACTGGGAAAGATCCTGTCTCTGAAGGAGGCTGAAGCGATCAGTGAAGCCCATTTCGGCATGCTCCCCCCTGCAATCTTAATCAGCCAGGAAGGGCAAGGGTCGAATGGAGAGGCCGCAGGCCTGCAGTGTCCCAGAGCCCTGGAGGCATCCCGAGATGTAACAGGCCCAAACTCAACAAACCGAGGCAACCGAGGTGGCCCGACACTAGCCATGACAGGGGCCGGATCAGGGCAATCAGAGTCCAGCTCGGAACGGATGGTCTCTATCTTAGATTTAAAATAGGCTGTGAATGACTCACTAGTGAAATCACTAGGAGGAGGCCCCGGCAGACCGGGATTGGTGAGGTCTCAAACCACACGGAACAATTCCGCTTGACGATTCGAGGCCTCACCAATCCTCAGGGCGACAAAAGATCTCCTAGCCGCCCTTATCGCACGAGAATAGCGACCGGTCTTAACCGCAGCCCAATTCTGAGCCGTCCGAGCATTCCGCCATCTGCTCTCTAGCCTTCTCCGCTCTTGCTTCATCGTCCGCAGCTCCTCGGTAAACCGAGACGAGCGGGCTCGGCATCGGATCAGGCGCTTGGGGGCGATCCGGTCAACTACCCCAGCCACCTCCTCAAACCACCGTTGGACCAGGGAGTCGGCCGGATCGTCATCCAAACCGTCTGGTACATCCCCGAGGGCCTCCGAGAACCGCACAGGGTCCAGGAGCCCCCGGGGGCGGGCCCAGATGGTAGGGCCCTGCTCCCCGCGGGGCGGGGTGGCTGCCGCAAGAGAGAAGGTCAGCAGATAATGATCTGACCATGACACGGGCCGGGCCAACAACCTCCCGACCCCCAGATCAAAACCCCGCGAAGTGGAGGCAAAAACCAAGTCCAAGGTGTGTCCACCCTTATGAGTAGGCCCGATGACTAATTGGGACAGGTTCATGGAGGCCATGGACTCCATGAATTCCAGAGCTACTCCAGACAGCCCAGCCTCGGCGTGCACGTTGAAATCCCCCACAACCAATAGGCGAGGGGACCTCAAAAGTGCAGCTGAGATGAACTCGGAGAGCTCTGGCAGGGAGAGTGCAGGGTCGCGGGGAGCACGGTACACAAGCACTACCCCAAACCTGTCCCTGTGACCCACCATAAGGTGAAGACATTCCAAACCTGGACTCACCAACGTCGCAGATCTACTGACATAAAAAGAGTCCCTAAAGACCATAGCCCCCCCGCCCCCCGCCCCTCCGACCTGCCCAGCTGCTGGTCGTAGCCGCCAACTGTGGCCATTAGCAGAGAGTAGTCCGCAGCCTACGAAGGCTGTCGGAGTCTCCCAACAACCAGAGACAGCTGGACCAGCTCATTCCTCTTCATGGATGTAAAAACGCCATGGTAACAGGACTATGATGTCAGTCTTTCCCTCCGGCACTGGATGGCCGGCAGGCAGCGACAAGCAGAGTCCGGCCAAGTCCCGAGGGAGGCAAACAGCAAGAGGAGCGATGCAGTCAACAACTGGCCCCGGGAGGGCAGGGCACAGAGGTGGGAGAGATGAAGGGGTCACACCTGGCCCCCCAATGATGACACCGACAGCCGAACCAAGTGACACCAAGTTAGTTCTGACATATGATGACTAGGAATGGGCATGAAATGGAAAAATAGTTTCATTTCACTTTATTTCTACTAGCGGTTAATTTCATTTTGTTTTTAAATGGATTGTTGTAAAACAAATCATTAAAAATAACAAAATCATTCATTCCTCTATAAAATGGCTCCCCCAGGTCCTAGATGCACCATATTTGGTTGGTAAGGGAGCCATTTTACAGAGTAACAAAATGTTTCATTTCCAAAGGGAAAAAGAAGCATTTCCTTTCATTTCGTAATGAAACACTGTTTCCCGTTTCATTTCCTTTTGCAATGTTTTGAAAGATTATGAAACAACGAAACAGCGTGTCTGTTTTTGTAAGGTACCCATCTCTAATGGTGACCCCTTTTAAGGTAGAGAATTAGAGATGGGCACGACTTAGCGGTATTCCCGTTTCCGTTTCCGTTACTCGGTTCCGTTACTCTACGGAAATGGTGACGGGAATTACTCCACCAGACTTCGAGCTCGAACCGGCGAACGAACAATTTTGGTCTGATTTGTCGTGCTCGTTCCTTGCATCGCGCGATCGCGCGATGCCACGCGGCACAGAAAAAAAGTTTTTAAAAGTTAAAAAAACCCGGTTCCCGGGCGAAAAGCAAGTGGAAAAATGCCTGCCGTGCCTCAGGGCACCTACCAGAGGGGTTGTTTCTGGAGGTCCCCGGCCTCCCCCCCATCCCCCGTCCTAGTGGGCTGCTCTGTGGGACTCCCCGCAGGCTCGCAGCCAGCAAAAAGCCCAGTCTCGCCGCCGGCCGCCGCAATTAAAGCGCAAGCAAGCGGCACGGACGGCACAGGAAAAAACTTTTAAACTCTCCCCCCACCCATTCCCAGGCCAAAAAAGCAGGCGGAAAAATGCCTGCTTGACTAAGGGCGCAGGGCACCTACCAGAGGGGTGGTTTCTGGAGGGGGGGTCCCGCCTCCCCCCCGTCCTGGGCAGCCGGACTCGAGTCGCCATGCCATGCGGTGCGGGCGGGGGATCCAAAATGGAGCAGCGAACGCAATATTGTTTTTGAAATCGTGGTCCAAAAACACACAAGCACAACAGAAACACGTGAAAATTTATAAACTGCCAGATTTTTCACAGTAGCAGTGGGTTTCTTCTTGCAACAAAATGTCTCTCCTCTCCTCCTCTGTCCTCCATTGATTTTATTTTTTTTTATTTTTTTTTACACCTGCGCAATGATGGGCTGGCCGAGTGGCCAGCCATGTGGGAGTGGACGACCATGCAATTTTTTTGAGCCATCCCACCAATCACATGGCCACTTGGCCATGGAGACTTCTGGGATGTGCCAAAAAGCTCCCTAAAACCTGCCCTAGCCCCGTAACCCTAACCCTAACCCTTGACTCCAGTCCTTACCCATATGTCACAGACTGTCTTCTTAGTGGGTCAGAGAGGCACCCAGAGGTGCAACCCACTAGCCCACCGTAACCTTACCCGTCACTAGCCTAACCCTAGCCCTTGCACTAACCCACCTTAACCCTAAGCCAGATCTACTTGCATTGCACTACACGCAAGTACAATTCCCTTCTGTGTGAGACATGGTGGTGCGAGAGCCTTAGTTAGGCATCACCTATGGCTCTGGGTTCACTGCCATCACTAGTCTCACTGTCTGCAACTGGTATGCATATCCATATGGCTATTGCATACCATTTTGCAGCAGCAGCAGGTGAGGAGGGGAGACCCCCATGTTGAGGGGTCTCTTGGAGCCTGCTTCCCTTTCCTAGTGGGTGAGGATAGGAGGCACCCACGGGTGCCTCCAGGAGCCCGCTTTCCCTTTATAGCGGGCCAGAGGAGGCACCCACCCCACAGAGGTGCCTCCAGGAGCCTGCTACCCCCCCAAAAAAACCAGTACTAACGAAAATGAAAAAATGAAAAAACAAACCGACTAATTTTTGCGAATTTTCGCGAAAAATTGAAACGACCCAAAACGGAACCGGCCCGACTAACGACAACTCGAAAAAAATT
Source organism: Phrynocephalus guinanensis (assembly GCA_037367245.1). Classification (NCBI taxonomy): domain Eukaryota; kingdom Metazoa; phylum Chordata; class Lepidosauria; order Squamata; family Agamidae; genus Phrynocephalus; species Phrynocephalus guinanensis. The sequence continues at coordinate 121,957,498 of CM074736.1, forward strand.
TTTTTTTCAAGTCGTGCCCATCTCTATAGAGAATATTCACAAGTGGTCCCATCCTGGGACTGTACAGCTTAGCTAAGGCTACAGAGGCTGGTTGTGCTCACAGGAGGAACAGTAGGGAACTGAATGCCTAAACGGAGAGACACCCAAAGCACTGAGCTTTCAAGCCAACACACACACACACACACACACACACACACACACACACAAAAACCAGCCTGTTGTAGTGCAGTGGTGGCGAACCTTTGGCACTCCAGATGTTTTGGACCACAACTCCCAGAATTCCAAGCCTGTAGTGCAAATGACAAAGGACTGTGGGAGTTGCGGTCCAAAACATATGGAGTGCCAAAGGTTCGCCATCGCTGGTGTAGTGGATAGAATGGCAGACTATGATTCTGGAGCCAAGGGTTTGAATCCACACTCAGCCATAGCAGCTCACCGAAGGTGTGGAGATGATCCGAGTGCTCGTTAAATATCTCACATGCCTTGAAAGCCCTGTTAGTGTCACCATGAATTGCTCTGTCCCAGGTTGGTGCTGTGGGGAGAATAACCAACCAGGACTCTGAAGAACTGGGTTCAAATCCCTCGTTCCATGGAAGCTCACTGGAGGAGCAGAACTGATAAAGACACACTTTCACTATCTCACTTACCTTGAAAACCCTGTTTGGATCCCAATAAATCAGTTCTGAATTCACAGCACACAATAACTATATATAAATAGCTTCTGTCATAAACTTGCACTAATGAAAAACAGTACGCATAACTTCAGAAGCAATGCAGCCCATTAAAGAGAACATTCGTGTATTCAATGCATTCTCCGGATGCCTCTGATAGATTGGCCAAATATAATAGAATGAACCATGAAAAGCTCCTTTTTTCTCTTCATATTTCTGTTCAACTCTAATATCATCTTCTTCATCATATTGATTCCCCAATAAAATTAAACAGTAAATAATATTAATGAGATGGAAATAATATGCTTCTAGACAATGGAATAAACAGGGTGTGCAAACATATATATGGCAAACCATGCTATATAAAACTTTCAGGAAAGAGACAGAAAATCAATTAGAGGTAAATTTACAAACCACATTTTAAAACGATTACCATTCAGTAATGTGATGGTGAGTTTTCTGGAATAGCTCAATGAATTAGATATTGGGGTGTGAATCCAGAAAATGAGAGTTCAGTTCCCCCTTATGCATCCCAGAAGAATCACCCTGTGTGGCCTTGGCAATCTGCACAGTCCCAGCCACCGCTACCCCTGAAGCAGGGAATGGTAAGCCACTAGAGAGGGTACTATACCTAGAGAACCCTGAAAAGGATTGTTGTTAGTCAGAATTAGAGATGGGCACGAATAAAAAAAATGGTGTTTCATTTCGTTTCATTTCATTAAGAGTTTGGTTTGTTTCATTTTGTTTTTTGCAAATCTATGTGGAAAAAATCATTTTGTTGTTTTGTTAATTCGTTATTCATTTTATCCATTTTTTCCCAGCGCCCACTGCATGGCCTCCTTCTTATCACCCCTCCCGATCGGCCCTGCGGTAACGGGCCACGGGAGGGAGGAGCAAGGGGCGGTGGCTTTGAAGCCACTCTGCTCTGGCCGCCAAAGTGCAGCCTCCTCATCTCCCCTCCCGATTGGCCCCACAATAATGGGCCATGGGAGGGAGGCGCAAGGGGGGCAGCTTCAAAGCGGCGCTGTTCTGACCACCTAAACGTGGCCTGCTTCTTACGTCTCCTCCTGGGGCTGGGCTGAGGCTCGAGCTCACTGCATCCCTCGATGGCATTGACGAGGTGCATGTTCCCTCCGTGCAGCTTGGCACGAAAGGACCTCAGGACCAGCACCAGGTAGGAGACATCTCCGCCCCCCATTAACGAAACGAATCTAACCAAACCAATTTTTCTTGGTTTGGTTCGTTTCATGTTAGATTTGCCCCTAGGTTCGTTATTCATTTCGTTACTAATGAAACGAATAACGAATAATGAAACAAAAAAAATCATTTTGTGCCCATCTCTAGTCAGAATTGTCCTGATAGCATACATTGTCAATATTAATCTGATTATTATTTCAATATCAACATTGGCACTATCCATTAGAACATAACAAGAGCCATGCTGGATCAGGCCAAAGGCCCATCTAGTCCAGCTTCCGGTATCTCACAGTCGAACCACCAAATGTGTCGGGGAGCGCATGAGACTGGATATCTGTCTCCTGATACCACTCCCTAGCATCTGGTCCTTGAAGTACCCCAGTTTTAAGTCTGGAGATTACACATCTCCATCATGGTTTGTAACCTGCGACGGATGTTTCCTCCAGCAATCTGTCCAGCCCCCTTTTGAAGGCATCCTGGCCAGATGCCATCACCACATCCTTTGGCAGGGAGTTCCACAGCCAAAACTAGCTTCAGCCTTATTTGCACAGGCCTTGGAGATCTGAGAAGGATAGCTCTTTTAGTCTGAGACAGTAAAACTCAAAGAGAGGCCCAGACCATCTTCTGTAGCTATGCAAGCTGCATAACCTACAGAAGAAGGATTACTGAAAGTTTTTTTTTAAATCAATGTAGATATTATCAGTTGCACATTGAGGTCAACAGATTAGTACGCAACTAATAGTACCTACAATGATTTTGTAACTTGCAACAAGTATCCCCCAAACATTATGCTTTTGGCACTATGCCAACATAATTAAGAAAACATTATGTATTTAGTTATTTATTTAAAATTATTTTACCCTGTATGTCTGTGAAGATTCTCAGTCATCCCGGTGAGTTTATCTGGAAGATGAGTCATGGCAACTGGACTTCATTTTCTTGAGATATTGAAACTTTTTGCTGCTCATCCAAACAGCTTCATCAGTCTGAGGAAAGCTAGTTGTGACGAGTCCTCCATTTTATGGTTCACTTTGACCTCATGCTACCGGGGCCAGGATTGCCCTGCCGCCGCCGCCGCCCGGTAATTCAACCCAAACCGGTTCAGATTGGTTCAGGTTTGTACAATTTTTTTAAAATTTGTATGAACCCAAACCCGAACCAAACCAAGGGTGGGCCTGAAACAGACAAACATGAACCAATGGGGTTCTGTTTTGGATCCACCTCTACTTTCAATCTCTCAAGAAAATGAGCCCAGCTGCCAAGACTCAAATTCCAGATAACTTTTACCCTACGTTTCCCCTTAAAAAAATAACCCAAGGCAGCTTACATAATTTAAAAAACAAACAAAGTCTGAAACAGCAGGTATGCTGATATTTTAAAAGAATTAAACAATATGAAATGAAGATTAAAAAAGAGATGAAGAAAAATAATAATTTTAAATTAATATGGAACCCATATTTGGTACACGGGTTTCAGAAGGGGAAGGGGTATAACTGGGAGAAGAATAAATGGATTACTGGAGATAAATGGGTTAATCCATGTACAGCACTAGGAATAAAAAGAACGGAACTAGTTCCGAGTGGGAAGTAGGCTGAACAATGTGGTTTTTGGTGATTTTTTTTATTTTTTATTTTGTAAATGCTTTCCCGCCCTGTTTATTATAATATGATACTATAATATCCCATAACCAATAGAGGTTCTTGGATGAAGTTTTTTGGCACCGGCAAGTCTATCACGGGCCCATTTGTGTTAAGCCTTTATGCACTTCAGGCTACTAGTTCAGATGATGTGCCTCATTAGCTTTCAAGGTGCCACAAATCCTGCTGAGTCACCATAGCCACCTAATTTGAATACACCAATTTGAGATGTCAAGGACGGCTGGGGTGGATTAGCACTTGAGCAAATGGAGACCACCGACAGGTGATACTAGGATCTCCAAATAGGATGAAGAAAGAAATCCTGCCTTAAACTCTGGAGAGCTGTTGTGAGTCAGAGTTGGCAATAAATAGGCCCTAAATCAGGAATAACAGGTTTCAGAGTTTCTCTTCGGGATGTGAACTAGCTTTGAAGAAAATTATCTCAACAGAGCAAAGCAGAGCTGGGGTTTTTTTTCCAGATCACTGCAAGGAACTTCAAGATGTCTTCAGGCTTGCATGAACAGAATGAGAAGTTGGTTTAGGTCACCTGCTATTGAGTGTTTTTGTTATAAATAAATTTATGCTTTAGAAAAACAATGCATTGAATGAAATTTTCGCCCCATCACAACTCCAGACTCCCTCCCATCTCCACCCCCAATATCCTAAAGAGCTTGTCTTGTGATGGGTTCGTCAGATCATTGGTTCTCAACCTTAGGTCCTGTGATGTTCTTGAACTAAAACACCCAGAAACCTTCAGCGCTAGCTTTGTGGGCTAAGATATCTGGGAGTTGCAGTCCAAAAACATTGGGAGATCCAAGGCTGGGAGTCACTGAGTTAAGACCAATGGTTTAACTCCATAAATGGCAATACCTTCAGATTGAGCACTAGAACAAACATTGCTTTTTAAAAAATCAGCCTGCGTATGTACACAAAGATGGGAAATAAAGTAGCATGCCTGTCATCCACTCATTTCATTCAAATGGATATTGTTTCACTACGAATGGAGCCCCATATAATACAAAAACAGCACGGGAAGGTGGACAGAATCAGACTCATGATTCTATATACAATGAATCACCTCCCCTGCTTCCTAACAAGAGGTCCATAAACATATCATCAGAAGAGAAAGTCTGCCAGGGCTGCCACCGGGGCTTAATTATATTTTGTGGAGTCACTCCATATTGCTAGATGCAAACAGCACCAAGCGCTTTTAGCATTTAATGGGAACTAGCAGTGTTCTCTCCTGCAGCCAGAGAGAGACAGCTCCAGTTAATTAGTCTACGTTGCCTGGAACTCAGACTCTGCCTGCATGGAATATAGCCTAGTTGTAATCCCCAGTTTACACTAAAGAAGCATACAAAGCACATTATGAAATCCCCAATTAAAACTTCAGCTCTGTCATGAATTCATTGGGAGGCCTTGGACAAGCCATGTTTCAAAAATGGATGCGCAAGTCAAAGGGCTCACTGTCAAGTAGGACTTATGTCACATGGATTACTCAGACTCAAATAAGATTTTTTTAATGACTTGGGCTCAACTTGCAGTTCAGAAGCTGCCCATCCCTCTCTTTTTTTTTCCTAAATGAAAAATCCTGTTTGAATAGGGACCTTGGGCTTGGGGCTTGGTAGTAAAGACTCAGACTTGGGACTCAGACCCAAAGACTTGTCAACATCTCTGCCATGTTTCTTGTGGCATCTACAAATACATTGTGGATTCTAGAAGAGCCTACAACAAGGTCTGTGTGCTTCATGGAGCAACAGTACAGTAGGACCCCGGTATCAGCTGGGGATTGGTTCTAGGCCTTCCTGTGGATAATGAAAACCGTGGATAAGAGAGAATGCTTGCCCACCCACCCCAAACTGCTGTTTCCTGACAATAGCTTGCTTTATGACTGCTGTTTTGAGACAGTTGCTTGCTTTACAGCTGCTGTTTGTGACAATAGCTTGCTTTGTGGCTGCTGAATTATTTAATTTTTTCCCTCTGCCAACCGTGGATAACTGAATCAGTGGATAATGAATCAGTGGATACAGGGATCCTACTGTAGTAGAAATAATGAATTACAGATATCTGGGCAAACCACCAGATGGAAACTGCACTCTCCCATGCTTATCCAATATGTCCATACACATCTACTGACTGGACAGTTGTGTGTGTGTGTGTGTGTGTGTGTGTGTGTGTGTGTGTGTGTGTGTGTGTGTGTGTGTGTGTGTGTGTCTGTGTCTGTGTCTGTGTCTGTGTCTGTGTTTGTGTCTGTGTCTGTGTCTGTGTCTCTGTGTCTCTGTGTGTGTGTGTGTGTGTGTGTGTGTGTGTGTGTGTGTTTTTCATGAACAAGGAATGGTGACTGCATCTGGAGCCACTTCTCCATTTGAAATAATGAACAGATCATGCTCTGAAAGAGTTTCCACTAACCCCAGAGCTCTTGATCAAATGTCATGAGAACAAAACATATATGATAGCAACATGAGTTCCTCCAAGGTTCCTCTCAGGTATTCTATAGCTCTAGATGGCAGTAACAGTATGTACTTGTCCATTTTCATACTGTTCATCTACAATGAGGTGCTATTCTTCTGAGAAATGAGTGGACTCTCTTATGTTTTTGTAAAATGGGAATGAAGTTATAGAACTCTGTGTGTGTGTGTTGTGGCATTACAGCCTAGAGTGAGACCGACTCTTCGTGACTCCATGTCCATGGAGTTTTCTTGGCAGGAGTACTGGAGTGGCTGGCCAGTTCCTACTCCAAGCGCCTACAGCACCTGGTATTCCCTGGTGGTCTCCCATCCAAGTACTAACCAGGGCCGACCCTGCTTAGCTTCCGAAATCGGGCAAGATCGGATGTGCTTAGGGCATATAGAACTCTAGGGGCGTTTATACACGACCCCTAAGCTCCGCTGCAAATGGCTGCAAGGTCCGGACCTTAAAAATGTTTACCCACCAGCTCCGGACTTTGCAGACAATTAAGTGCGACCCCGCCCACTTAGCGTGACCAAACAGCAGTTTTCTTGTACCTGGTCTTTGATGGTGACAAAGATTTGATCCGGTGTAAGGATAGTGAGTGCGGGGCTCTCCTGGCTTCTGTTTGTTCTTTTTTTGCGCCCTGCCCCTTTAAGAGATCTGAATGCTGTCCGGAAGAAAAGTGAGGTAAACCGGCAGTCTTTGCTTTCTTTTTTCTCCGTCCCTCAGGCAGCCAGCAACCAGGAAGTGCCGAGGGGGCTGGGGACAGAGGAAGAGAGAGGAAGAGCGACCAATCCCTAAGATCTCTGGTCCGAATTTAAGTGGCCAGCGGATCTTAGGGGTCGTGTAAAAAGGCCCTAGCTTGTATTAATACTGCACTGTTACAGCAGTATGATAATGCTTTAATTGTCATGGCTCCTGCTTGTGGAATTCTTAGCAGTGGGGTCCTTAAACCATTCTGCTAGAGTTCTATAGCGCTGCAGATGAGAGGAACGTGCTAGATCTCTAGCAGCTTATTGCCTCACTACCAAATTAGGAGCCCCCAGGATTCCATGATATTTAGAGTCATTTCACACTCCTGGTTTATGACATTCTGGCAAGCAGGCTGATGATAGACAAAATGTTAAGTCATTAAGCATAAAAATATTTTAAAAAAGGAGACCAATGATGCATCTAGAGCACATTTGTGTTCCCTCACATGTTGAGAGACACACCCCTGTGGCATAGCTATGGCTACTGTTTGCCTTGACAGATAGTGTTGTTGTTGTTCAGTCGTTCAGTCGTGTCCGACTCTTCGTGACCCCATGGACCAGAGCTCGCCAGGCCTTCCTATCCTCCACTGCCTCCCAGAGTTTTGTCAAATTCATATTGGTTGCATCGATGACACCGTCCAACCATCTCATTCTCTGTCGTCCTCTTTTCCTTTTGCCTTCGATTTTTTCCAGCATCAGGAACTTTTCCAAGGAGTCCTCTCTTCTCATGAGGTGGCCAAAGTACTGGAGCCTCAGCTTCAAAATCTGTCCTTCCAGTGAACATTCGGGGTTGATTTCTTTCAGGATGGATTGGTTTGATCTCCTTGCAGTCCAGGGGACTCTCAAGACTCTCCTCCAGCACCACAGCTCAAAAGCATCAATTCTGCGGCGATCAGCCTTCTTTATACTCCAGCTCTCACTTCCATACATCACTACTGGAAAAACCATAGCTTTAACCATCATGACCTTAGTTGGCAAAGTGATGTCTCTGCTCTTTAGGATGCTATCTAGGTTTGCCATTGCTTTCCTCCCCAGAAGCAGGCGTCTTTTTATTTCGTTGCTGCAGTCGCCATCTGCAGTGATCAAGGAGCCCAAGAAAATAAACTCTGGGCCTTTTCACACGACCCCTAAGGTCCGCCGCAAATGACTGCAAGGTCCGGACCTTAAAAATGTTTTCCCACCAGCTCCGGACTTTGCAGACATTTAAGTGCGACCCTGCCCACAAAGCGCGACCAAACAGCAGTTTTCTTGTACCTGCTGGTGGAGGGTGAATTTCAACCTGGTCCGGATTTAATCTGGCAGGTCACCCTCCACCGGGATCCCCGGTCCTGCTGCTGCTGCTGCTGCTGCTGCTGCGGCTGGGGCTGGGGCGCGCGCCTCTTCTTCTTCTTCCTCCTCCTCCTCCCCGCCGGGCCTGGTGTTTCTCTTCAGCTGCGGCCTCCAGCCCAGCAGAGCCTCGGCTGCCGCCGCCCTGTTGTAGCCGGGGTCGCCCCGGCCGCCGCCGCTGCTGCTCCTCCGCCCGCCGGCGCGGGCAGGACGACGACGCGGCTCCTCCTCCTTTCCCGGGACATCAAAGGAACGCGGTGTTCCTTTATGTTAAATGTAAAAAGTGTTGTTTAGGACCCATGTCACACAGGCATATTTGTATATAAATCAGATTAGTCAGTTTCCTGACCCAATCCTAAAATTGCTGCTACAACAAAGAAGCATTTGAGCTGGGGTGTATCACAGACTGACATATTGCTGATTATCGGGTAGTGTGAAATATAGATGGTATAATAATTTTTTTGTGGAAAGTGGGGGGAAGGATTCTTTCCCCCCCTTCTGAGTTCTTCACATTTAGTAGAAGGAGCATTTTCTATGCTAGACTTTTACAAGAGGGAGGTAATGAAGGACTGCTTGCACCTTCTGCAAAAATGCATCTGATAGCTTGGACCCACTGCCAGAATAAACCAGGAGAGAGAGAGTGCTTCTTATGGTTTCTGGTTAAAGTCATGTGGATTTGAGCCCATAGCCAAAAGTTTTTGTCAGTGTGTGCATCCTCACAACCTGCACGGCTGTTGGCACCTCTGCCACCTGCTTTGCTGCTGTTTGCACCGCCTGCAGCGCCACTGTCACATCTCCTGCATTTCCAACACCGCATTCAAAGGAACGCCGCGTTCCTTTGATGTCCCGGGAAAGGAGGAGGAGCCGCGTCGTCGTCCGCTGGGCGGAGGAGCAGCAGCGGCGGCGGCTGGGGCGACCCCGGCTACAACAAGGGGGCCGGCAGCCGAGGCTCTGCTGGGCTGGAGGCCGCAGCTGAAGAGAAACACCAGGCCCGGCGGGGAGGAGGAGGAGGAAGAAGAAGAAGAGGCGGCGGGGCGCGACCCGGCGCATGCCCCAGCCCCAGCCGCAACAGCAGCAGCAGCAGCAGGAGGTGGGAACATAGAAAGAGCGACAAGCCCCTAAGATCGCTTGTCCGAACTTAAATGGCCAGCGGATCTTAGGGGTCGTGTAAAAGCGGCCTCTGTCATTGCCTCCATTTCTTCCCCTTCTATTTGCCAGGAGGTGATGGGACCAGTGGCCATGATCTTAGTTTTTTTTTATGTTGAACTTCAGGCCATTTTTTTCACTCTCCTCTTTCACCTCATTAAGAGGTTCCTTAATTCTTCCTCACTCTCTGCTATTAGAGTAGTATCATCTGCGTATCTGAGGTTGTTGATATTTCTTCCGGCAATCTTAATTCTGGCTTGTGATTCATCCAGGCCTTTCTCATGATGTACTCTGCATATAAGTTAAATAGGCAAGGTGACAGTATACAGCCTTGTCGTACTCCTTTCCCAATTCTAAACAAGTCAGTTGTTCCATATCCAGTTCTGACAGTTGCTGCTTGTCCCACATATAGATTTCTTAGGAGACAGATAAGGTGGTCAGGCACTCCCATTCCTTTAAGGACTTGCCATAGTTTGTTGTGGTCTACACAATCGAAGGCTTTGGCATAGTCAATGAAGCAGAAGTAGATGTTTTTCTGGAACTCTCTGGCTTTCTCCATAATCCAGCGCATGTTGGCGATTTGATCTCTAGTTCCTCTGCCCCTTCGAAATCCAGCTTGTAGTTCTGGAAGTTCTCTTTCCACATACTGCTGAAACCTGCCTTGTAGAATTTTGAGCATAACCTTGCTAGCATGTGAAATGAGTGCAATTGTGCGATAGTTGGAGCATTCTTTGGCGTTTCCTTTCTTTGGGATTGGGATGTAGACTGATCTTTTCCAGTCCTCTGGCCACTGCTGGGTTTTCCAAATTAGCTGGCAAATCTTATGCAGCACCTTTACAGCATCCTCTTTTAAGATTTTAAAGAGTTCAATTGGAATGCCATCACCTCCACTGGCCTTGTTGTTTGCAATGCTTTCTAAGGCCCACTTGACTTCACTTTCCAAGATGTCTGGCTCCAGGTCAGCAACTATGCTATCTTGGTTATCAGGGACATCCAGATCTTTCTGATATAATTCTTCTGTATATTCTTGCCATCTCTTCTTGATCTCTTCTGCTTCAGTTAGGTCCCTACCATTTTTGTCCTTTATCATATCCATCTTTGCACAAAATACCCCTTTAATATCTCCAATTTTCTTGAACAGATCTCTGGTTTTTCCTTTTCTGTTGTTTTCCTCTATTTCTTTGCACTGTTCATTCAAGAAGGCCACCCTGTCTCTCCTTGCTATTCTTTGGAAGTCTGCATTCAATTTCCTGTATCTAGTAGTGAGTAAAATACACACACACACACAGGCCAGGCAGAAGGGGAATTCTGTTGAACCCCAAAGAATTAAACTATAGCACACAGTGGCAATCAAATATAACTAATATGGGGAAACATAGGCTCAAAAGAAGGAAACTTGCACAGCTGAGGGGGTTCAAAGGAAGGGCATTTTCATAAATCACACTCACAAGCACAGACACTCATATGAATACGGGGATAGATTGGAGAAAATCTTCCTAGGAGATAGATAGAGAGTGACAGATTACCTCTGCTCAGTCTTATTAAACTGTTTTGGAGCTGCAGAGTGTTGAACCCCAGCAGGTAGGATTACCTGGAGGGTTTAAGCAGAGATAGATATAGGAAGAGAGTTTATACCTGAACTGAACTTGAACCACTAATATGACTATTGTATGTGTCTTTTATATGTCTTTGGCAAGGCTGACCAGTGATCACGTGGCTTGGCTCATAGCACAGTAGCTAAATAGCAGTACTGCAGTGAAGATTCACGCTCATGGCCTGAGTTCAACCCTGAAATCAGAGAGCCAACTCAAGGTTTACTCAACCTTCCATCATTCTGAGTTCAGTCATTTGCTTTAAGTACTATGGATCAGGCATAAGCATTTGCCTGCCTCGATCATTGTTTCCCCTAGAATGGATCCAAACTGGGCCATACCATTTATTAAAGAAGAAGAGGAAGAAGAAGAAGAAGCTATAAAAGTCCCCCCCCCTGCACATGCGTGCTAATTGTGTCCCACTCTAGGGGTGGTGCTCAGCTCTGTTTTTAAGCGAAAGAGCCAGTGTTGTGCAAGCCCGTGGCCATGGCTAAACGCATTTCTGCACATGGAACACTGTTTTCCTTCCTGCATTTTTCAGAGGTACCTGTTTATCTACTTGCATTTACATGCTTTCAAACTGCTAGGTTGGCAGGAGCTGGGGTTAAAAATAGGAGCTCACTCTGCTGCGCAGCACCCAGGATTCGAACTGCCGAGCTGCCAACTTTTACAGCAAACAGTTTCAGTGCTCTAGCCTGCTGAGCCACCATGCCACCTTTAAAGCAAAGCAAAAAGCAAAGTCTTCTGCTTATATACCGCCCCATACCACTACAAGTAGTCTCTGGGTGGTTTACAATTTTAATTACAGTGTGCAGGCTACACATTGCCCCCCCCCCCAGCAAGCTGGGTACTCATTTTACCGACCTCGGATGGATGGAAGGCTGAGTGAACCTTGAGCCTGCTACCGGGGATTGAACCCAGGTTGTGAGCACAGTTTTACCTGCAGTACAGACATTTAACCACTGCGCCACGAGGCTCCTAAAAGCTATACTGGGGGTGGTGGGGGTGGGAAAGGGAGACTCAGCCAATTTCATTGTGCACATGTTGTACATTGACAATAAAGGTATTATTATTGTATAGCTGTTATCTTATATTATTATTATTATTATTATTATTATTATTATTATACTCATCCCTATATATACACGAAGCTACATACACACACACACACACACACACACACACACACACACACACACACACACACATCAGATTTCATATGCATGTCGTCTCTTTCCTTTGACTGTTCCCATATTTTGATAGAGCAGCCGTATGCACAAGGAAACATTTTATTTTACATATCTGTCATTTCCCCCTTTCTCCCCCAGGACAGCTGTTTTTAGTGATACGTTGCACAATTTGAAGGGTTCTGTTCTGTTCACACAACATAACTTTTTCTACTGCTTATGTCGCCTCCCCTTCTGAGCTTCACATAGGTGCTATTCATCACCAAATAGCTTTTCCTTGGCATCCAGAAAAGCCATAAAACGTAATGAGGAAAATGCAAAGTATTAGCGTGAAAGGAAACAGAAAAATAAAAGAAAGCCCCTTGCATCCTCTGCTTTGTCCTTGGTTATTATCGTTATTAGGCAAAGTTGCCAGCAGAGTTTCTCCTGAGGTGAAATTCAGATCCAGGGTTGAGGCGGAATTCAGAAATATCTTCAAAATTCAAGTGGGGGGGGAATGTAATCAGATCGTGAGGGGAATGCTTTTTAAAAAAATTATTTATTAATATTTCTATATTGCCCCCTTAGTTCAAACTGCTCTACCCTAAATACATTCCTTGTCATTGGGTTTCTCTAAAGCAAAATTTAAAGCAATTTTGTAATTCAGTGTATTCAGCAATTCAGTATATTCAAGTGTAGCATGAGTGTAAATGTTTCAGTAAGGCATAACCCTACAATTGCCACTGGATTTAACTTAAAGCAAAAATTCAAGGCTTAATTTGGACATGGGTTAGTGGCTCAGTGATTTTGGCTATAGCTCTGGGCACAAGAGTGGGCTGGCCAAGGGGAGAGCGCAGGAAGGGGCAACGTATGTGACTTTACTAATACAGACTTGGGCATGTGGCTTGGGAGGACTCAGGACTTGGTACCAAATACTCTGACTTGGGACTTGGATCCAAATACTTGCCAAGCTCCCTAGTGGTTTTTGCAAACTGTGGAAAATACATGGGTGGGTTTTTTTTTTTGTAAAATTCTTCTTTCCGCACAAAATTAGTATTGTCTTTTTAAAAAAAACACTAATTGCACTCATATACATGGCAAGTACAAAAGGGCAGAGTGTTTAATCAAGATAACAACACAAATATCCATCCTGTGTGTGTGTGTGTGTGTGTGTGTGTTTTGCGTGGTTACAGTCATGACCGACCCTTCATGACCCCATGCCCATGGAGTTTTCTTGGCAAGAATACTGGAGTGGTTTGCCAGTTCCTACTCCAGGCGTCTAGAGCACGTGGTATTCCCTGGTGGTCTCCCATCCAAGTACTAACCAGGGCCGACCCTGCTTAGCTTCCGAGATCAGGCGAGATCGGATGTGCTAGTACTGTTTACTAACTCATCCAAAATGGCAGCACATCTTATAGAAATGTGTCTGGATACCACTTAAAAGGTACATGTTGTTCTTTGAGACCACCCACCATCAAGTACTACCACAAGGATCCTGTTTCTCTGTTCAAAAGAATATGACAAAGCAAGCTGGGGTTTACATCTTCTAGGGATGTTTCGTGGATCTGAGTTTTTCTTGGGTTCTGACCACTGGTAAGCCCATGACTTTTGGCTCCCTATTTTAGATTTGTTTCCAACTGCTGCCCATGTTTCAATCCCTGACAAGCCAAGGTTGCTTCATAATGCAGGCCCCTAGAGGAGAGTTGTAGGTCAACACAAAAGTTCTTCGTCCAGGCATTGACATTGTTCACCCTCACAATTTCCTTTCTATCACCCCCTAAAGATGTGGAGAGTAACAACAGATAAAAGAAAATATTTCTTCACCCAGCGTGCTGTTAGTCTGTGGAACTCCCTGCCACAGGATGTGGTGATGGCATCTGGCCTGGATGCCTTCAAAAGGGGATTGGACAGATTCCTGGAGGAAAAGTCCATCACAGGTTACAAACCATGAGGGAGATGTCTAATCTCCAGGCTTAAAAACAGGGTACTTCAAGGATGAGATGCATGGGAGTGGTATCAGGAGATAGATATCTAGTCTTCTGCGCTCCCAGACATATTGGGTGGGGCCACTGTGAGATACAGGAAGCTGGACTAGATGGGCCTGTGGCCTGATCCAGCATGGCTCTTCTTATGTTCTTATGTTCTTTTGTGCAGATTTGTATTTTTGGGACTACAATTCCCAGAATTCCCCAGCAGAGCACAACCCAGGGCAATGCTGCCCACCTTGACTTGACAGGAACCACTTGACTCGCTGCTAGCTTGTTTTGACGCAGAGGCAAGGAGGAAGAGAAGCGAGCACATCGGATCGCTTTCAGGAAGCATCTCCTGCTATAAAGGAATCTCCTGCCTGGTGTCATTTCTTTTTTTCTCTTTCTGATGCCTCGCTCTTCCAGGGTTGTATCAAGCAAGTTGAAAACATGCTTTCATCTTACGAGAGATAAAAGGTGAGGGGAAAAGATGAAGGCGCGGGCTAATAAGACATCAGAAGAGCCTGGGGGAGACCACAAACGCTGGAGAGAACAGTAGCTTCAACAAAGGAAGGTCTGTAGAAAGGGAGACGAAGCTCTATAGATAAATTAACAAAGTCAGGAGACTACTTAAGATGAGGTATTAAAGGACCCATATTGAAACTGGATGAGAGCTGTCAGCAAGCATCAGTCTCTAGAGCACCAATCTGCATCACACACACACACACACACACACACACACACAGAGAGAGAGAGAGAGAGAGAGAGAGAGAGAGAGAGAGAGAGAGAGAGAGAGAGAGATTTTCAGACAAATGTGCAAAAACTGACTGAATCAGAGATATTTATTTGCACAAATTCCTAAAGTGACAAGAGGTGGATCAAATAGCTCCTGCTTACCTATAGGGCAGAGCAAAATCCTTCTGGGATCCATGATCAGGATTTTTTAAAATGAAAAGACACCTCAATTATTATTATTATTTTAAACTAAGAATATAGAAATCAAAAAGAGAGAACTGCAGGTGCCAAAGGTGAAGATGCCTAACAGCTGAAGTTCCCTGACAAGCTCAGGAGCTCCCCTTCAACCATTAAAGGTCTGGAGAGAGGTCTGGGACCAAGATCTCCATATGTCATTAAAGATGTTCCATCAGCCAGCTGAGCTGGATAAAGACTGCAAAAGATACAGCGTGAATGGAAGTAAGGGAAATTCTTGGAAAAATCCATTTCTGTCCTTGCTACTGTGAAGACTGTGGGTAAGACTAAAGAGAACACAGACCTCGGGCTCCACAGCCAGATACCCAAATCACTGAACCCTCCAGCCAGGTTTGAAAATCCTATTAGGACAAGTGTAAGCCAGTTTCAACTTCAGAGCACAGAAAACAAAGATCAAACCAAGCCGGAATTTCCCTTAGACAAGAAAGATAACTAAATTAAGACTTTGGGCTCACAATGAGAAGACAAGAGTCCTGGAAAAAGATAATAATTCTGGAAGAACTTGAAGGCAACTGAAAAATTTGATAACCCAATAGGAGTTGGACTGACTCAATCAAGGAAGCAACAGCCTTGAGCATAGCAATGCAGTGGTGCCTCGTAAGATGAATTTAATTCATTCTACAGGTCATTTTTGTATGAAAAATTTGTCTTACAAAACACGGTTTCCCATAGGAATGAATGGGAAACCAATTAATCCGTTATGGAGGTTGGGGAAAAGGCCATTTTCCCCCGACCTCTTTATAAAGTGCACTTTAAAGGCATGCAGAGCCGGCACCCCTCCACCCCAGAACACACATACACCCCAGAGTGCAATACAAACATGGACAAAAGCAAGCAACAAAACAATCCCCAGACTGTTCCCCCCAAAAGTGCAATCAAAAACAATGCAAAAACACAAAAGAAAGCAAGGAAACCTCAGCTCCCTACCTTTCCAAGTTCTAAAAGTCCAAAAACTGCTGCAAAAAATGTCCAGAATGGCTCCAAAACTTCATGAAAAACTCCTACCACCCTCCATAAAAATTTGTCTTCTGAAGCAACCCTATTCCCAGAAATTTTATTCATATTGCAAGTTATTTGTCTTACAGGGCATTTGTCATGCAAGGTACTGCTGTATGTCAGTGCAGATTCTCAGTCATCCAGGTGAGGTTATCTGGAAGTTGAGTCATGGCAACTGGAATTCTTTTCTTGGGATATTGAAGTGTTTCACTGCTCTTCCAAACAGCTTTGGCAGTCTGAGGGAAGTTAGTGTCGAGACCTCCAATTTAGAGTTCGCCTTGATTTCACATCACCCTGGTCTGAATCACCTCATTAGGTGGACAGTGGCCTGAATAGGCTTCAGTATGCAAGAAATGAGCACTGCTGTTCATGATAAACCTTTTTGGAGGCTACTAATTCTTGTAGCCATTGTAACTCTGAAGCAACATGATGGTACATGGCACACATGCACTTTGGATCTGCCTGATAAGGATAAGAACGAATTCCAGTTCTGTTTACAACAGTTCAGTTCTGTTTGGTTCAGTTTGGTTGCATTGCCGAATGGAAAGAATTACCATTAAAAATTACCAATCCATTCAATGACACATCGAAAGAATTACCTTTAAAAATATCTGATATAGGTGAATAGTGCAACGGACAATTTCTCACCTCTAGTCAGGGATCATAGTCAATTTAAGAATTACTAACCTACGAGACTTGATGGATGAGTTAGCAAATTTTGGGTTTGGGTGGCATCGCCAGTTGAAACACTGTAAAACTGTGCTCACAACCTGGGTTCAATCCCTGGTAGCAGGCTCAAGGTTCACTCATCCTTCCATCCTTCCGAGGTCGGTAAAATGAGTACCCAGCTTGCTGGGGGGGGCAATGTGTAGCCTGCACACTGTAATTAAAATTGTAAACTGCCCAGAGACTACTTGTAGTTGTATGGGGTGGTATATAAGCAGAACACTTTGCTTTTTGCTTTGATCAGGTTATTCCCAAATTGAGAGAACAAGGCTGAACGCCAAGAAGAAAGGGAAGTTGACAAAACTATCTGAACTAAAATAGACCTTTGGGTGGTAGGCGGCATATAAGTTAAATAAATAAATAAATAAATAAATAAATAAATAAATAAATAAATAAATAAATAAATAAATAAATAAAAATTTTAAAGCAGAAATGGGAAACAGCAAAACTGACACTATTCCCGTACCTACTCAGGAAGGCTCTAGTCCAGGGGTGTTCAACCTTTTTGCAAGGAGGGCCAGATTTGGTGAGGTGAAAATGTGTGGGGGCCGAATATTTAGCCACATTTGGCCCTTAGGCCAGACTTTGGTGAAGCCTCTAGGACATGCAAGGAGGCGGGGAGGACACTGCAGCAATGGGGCCAGGGGCCGGGTAGGCTGTCCGAGTGGCTTGGGGGAATGGGCAGAGGCAGGGAGGGCAGGCAAACCATAAAACTGCAAGCTGACTTCTCCATCTGGTATGGGAAGGGACCAGCTGGCAGGGAGGTATTACAGGCTGAGTTGGTGGGGAGAAGAGGCTGCGGGCCAATCAAAATTTGAAAATGGGCCACATTTGGCCCCCGGGCCTGACTTTGGACATGCCTGCTCTAGGCCATCTCTATTCTAGGGGGTCTCCTAGCATTTCCCCACTTTTAAAATTAGGGAATGCCATAAAATTCCCAAGAACGCACAACTGAAATTGTTCTCCATCTCATATTTACTGTTGCAAAGAATTCTCCTTGCAACAACAAACCCATAAAGCCCTTGAAGGCCTGTTGAAGCTCAGAGTATGGTGGTTTTTTTTTTTTTGGTCCTTGGGAAACGTGACACTAAAGATGTATTGTGAACGCTATTATGATGGAAACCAACTATATTTATGATTGTACTGCCTGACATTTTAAAAATAGCCAGCCAACCGGAGGCTGCAATTAAAGGCAATTTGGCAGTTGCCCGGCTCCTGCACGCGCTCGGCATTTTCTGCTGAAATGTGGCTAACTAACTTTACAATCCTGAAAAGTGGTATTATGAATGAAGAGAAAAGCCATTAGATGTGCTAGCCTTCATTTATGGCATTCTTTCCCTTCCGCGTAAGTGCTTTGCTGTGAGTCTCTCTGTCTCTAAATCAAGACTGAAATTGTATCTTTTCCTGACTTTTGCTTCCATCATTCAAATGAGCTGAAAGCTATTTTATTCTGGCAGCAGGCTATTGTCCTAGCATCTTTCGATGCCTCGTATTTAGAAAGTGCTTTGTGGTGCAGTCACTGAAATGGCTTTTCGGAGCCGAGATGCAGGATATAGTTTATTTAAAATCCTGCTGCTTGCTTTCAGTGATGAGGGTTTTAGTATATAGAGGAGGTTCTCTGCCCATTTATAGATGCCGGGTATGTTTCCCCCCCCCCCCTGGCTTCAGTCTCTCTTATAGAAAACGCACATGGTGAGTGCTGACAAGAGTCAAAGCAAAACCAGGCTATTGAGAAACATCCTTTTCATAAGCCAGCCATAATAGCCCCACCTCAAAATTAAATAAGAATAATGCACCGTCAAGTCCACAGTTTTCCAAGCAGAGAGCTTTCAGAGGTGGTTACTCTTCCTTCTTCTAGAGAAGCCCGGAGACCATGTCACTTGTCCGCGACTGCACAACCTAGCTCCTTTCTTGAGCTGCACACTACACAACACAAGTCCCAAACGTTGGGTGTTGACAAGTCTTTGGGTCTGAGTCCAAAAGCTTGAGCCCAAGTCATGATTCCCTGCCTGGGGAATTTTGGGAGGTGGCCCCTATCCCATGTCCCTTTAAATGCAGATTAAATTTGTAGGTAAACCATGTCCAAAAATGCCGTCCCCATGGCCGCTGGGCTTTTTTTTGGGGGGGGGGAGAAAAAGAAAACCCAGTCAGTCAGTCAGTCAGCACCAGTCAGCTGGTCCTTTTTTAAATCCTAACACCACCTGCTGGCCATGGGGCTGAACTGATCTTAAAAAAAAACTTTGTACGTGGGAACTGCTATCCCACATCTTCAGTCACATGACAGGAAGAAGAGGAAAAGCCATACCTTCCGAAGATCAGGATCTTCCCCAGGTGAGATGGCAGCCATAGTCTCCAAAAAACTTGCCAAAGTCACTCAGATGGAGGGAAGGTTCAGGGACTAGGGACTTGAAAACATGACTCAGAAAAATGGGTCCAAATTGCAACTCAAGTCTGAGTCTTTTGGAGGGGGGGACAAGTCAAGTTGCTGTTGTGACGTACCATAAGTAGGACTCACCAGCAAATGGCTCAGCAGCCAGATACCTAAATCACTGGGCTATACATCCAGCAGAATCAAAGCATGCAAAAACTTGAATGAGGAATGAATCCCTCAAACTATTCTAATAAGTACTGGCCATGCACAGGAGCCAATAGTTGGGTGGGAAGGAGATGCATATTCATGACTGGGGGGGGGGATGAAAGAAAAAAGAACTCTGACTTTTTGAAGGAGATGCATATTCATGACTGGGGGGGGGGTCTTCGTTTTTCGTACGAAATGAAAGAAAAAAGAACTCTGACTTTTTGTCTGAGGAAAAATAACATGTGAGAATAAGAAACATATTAAACAGAATCAGGAACTCCCTACAACAAACACAGACCAGATTCAGTTGGTTATAACAGGAGATGGGGGACTTACAGCCAAAATGGAAGTCTTAAAGAAAATGTGGACAAATTAAAAAGGAAAATATTTGTCCTTTCATATTAGTTCTAGTTTCTAGACCCAACCAATATGAAGGGACAAAGATTACATGAAATCAACAATATTCATCAAATATCGCAATTCATTTTTTATTCATCCCCATCTCTAGCTAGAACGTCAACAACAAGCTTGCTGGTTTTAGAGACAAAGAAGAGGCTGACGTAGATCAGGGCACTCCAGATGGTGGCATGAATGTATATGTAGGTCTTGTAATCTTATCTAAATTTAGGGAAATCTTCAATTAACTAAATATATCATTTAAAATGTTATTCAGGGGAGCTCACCATATATATATATATTTGCATACTCCCTTTGATTTGGGGTAGATAGATAGATAGATAGATAGATAGATAGATAGATAGATAGATAGATAGATAATGTCACAGAAGTGAGTACACCTCCTCACATTTCATAAATATTTTAGTATATCTTTTCATGTGAAAACACTGAAGAAATGACACTTGGCTAGAATTTAAAGCAGTGAGCATACAGCTTGTATAACAGTGTAAATTTGATGTTCCCTCAAAATAATGCAACATACAGCCATTAATATCTAAACTGCTGGCAATAAAAGTGAGTACACCCCTAAGTGACAATCTTCAAATAGGGCACACAGTGTCAATATTTTGTGTGGCCACCATTATTTTCCAGTACTGCCTTAACCCTCTTGGGTGTAGAGTTCACAAGAGCTTCACGGGTTGCTACTTGAGTCCTCTTCCACTCCTCCATGACATCACAGAGTTGGTGGATGTTAGAGACCTTGCACACCTCCATCATCCATTTCAGGATGCCCCAGAGATGCTCAATAGGGTTTAGGTCTGGAGACATGCTTGGCCAATCCATCACCTTTACCCTCAGCTTCTTTAGCAAGGCAGTGGTCATTTTGGAGGTGTGCTTGTAATACTGCCCTGAGACCCAGACTCCGAAGGGACAGGATCATGCTCTGCTTCTGTATGTCACAGTACATGTTGGCATTCATGGATCCTTCAATGAACTGTAGCTCCCCAGTGCTGGCAGCACTCATGCAGCCCCAGACTGTGACATTTCCATCACCATGCTTGACTGTAGGCATGCTTGACTGTAGGCATGCCTTTGTACTCCTTGCATGGTTGCCACCACACATGCCTGATACCATCAGAACCAAATAAGTTTATCTTGGTCTCATTGGACCACAGGACATGGTTCCAGAAATCCATGTCCTTAGTCTGCTTGTCTGCAGCAAACCGTGTGCTGGCTTTCTTGTGCATCATCTTTAGAAGAGGCTTCCTTCTAGGAGGACAGCCCTGCAGACCTATTTGATGCAGTGTGCAGCGTATGGTCTGAGAACTGACAGGCTGAGCCCCCCACCTCTTCAAACTCTTCAGCAATGCTGGCAGCACTCATGCATCTGTTTCCCAAAGCCAACCTCTGGATATGATGCTGAGCACGGGCACTCATCTTCTTTGGTCAACAATGGCAAGGCCTGTTCTGAGTGGAACCTGCCCTATTTAACCACTGAATGGTCTTGGCCACTGTGCTGCAGCTCAGTTTCAGGGTCTTAGCAATCTGCTTATAGCCTAGGGGCCATCTTTATGTAGAGCAGCAATTTGTTTTTGGTGTTTTTTTTTTTAGATCCTCAGATAGTTCATGATCATGAGGTGCCATGTGGAACTTCCAGTGACTAGTAAGAGCAATAACACTAAATGTGAGAGTGAGAGTGATGACACCTCCTCCCCCTTCACACCTGAGACCTTGTGAAACTAATGGATCTCATGGCACCAGGGAGGGAAACGGTCACTTGGATCCAGTTTGGACATGGTCACTTAGGGGTGTACTCACTTTTGTTGCCAGCAATTTAGACATTAATGGCTGTGTGTTGTAGTATTTTGAGGAGACAGCATTTACACTGTCATTCAAGCTGGATACTCACTGCTTTTACATTGTAGCCAAGTGTCATTTCTTCAGTGTTGTCACATGAATAGATATACTAAAATATTTACAAAATGTGAGGGAGTGTACTCACTTCTGTGATATACTGTAGATAGATAGATAGATAGATAGATAGATAGATAGATAGATAGATAGATAGATAGATAGATAGATAGATAGATAGATCTTGATTCTTCATGTCATGGCTAGAATAAATGTTTTCCCAAATATACAGCTTATCAACCAGTGTTGTTCTTTTACCTTATTTCTTAGGTGTGTTTCCCAACAAAGCAAGCAGACATGGCAGGGATTTCCTTAATGCTTGTAGAAAGGGCACTTAACTTTTCTGCCGCCAGAGACGGCACTTTGGAGAATTCCTGTAATGGGTTCTGTGACCACTGGGCAGTGCTTGTTAGAGAGATCGAAGTTTCATTTGGAAAATGCATCACGTTAAGTAGACTGAGTCCCATATGTATGTCTTCATCAGACAATTTAGATTGCGTTCTGAAGAAGAATTTGTAGTTGTTAATGAATTACAAAGAGGAAGGCCAATTTAAAAAGGAAGTTAACTGTAACATCTGATAGGAACTGGCCTAGAGCTAATCTTCAGTTTCTGATTCAACTTGAGTAGACCTATTGAGATAGATAGAGTTTTTTTTACTCAGTGCAAATCTACATCCCATTACTTTCAGCGAGCTACCCTAGCTGAGTCTAAAATTAGATTTAGTTCCAGGTCAGTTCATGCCAGACTTTGCAAGGACATCAAAGCTACCTAACTTAAATTTGGAGTGAGGAAAGAGCTTGGAAGTCAGTTGGCAATCATAAATCAATACTTTACCCCCATTTTGAATACATGGGGATTTTTCAGACCTAAGGGGAAACTGCATTGAGGAATAATGCCGGAAACGATCCAGGATTGGGATTATCAGATTCACATTATTTTCCATCAGCCGCATAAGAACATAAGACTGGCCTTGCTAGAATAAGCCACAGCCCATCCAGTCCAGCATTCTGTCTCACACAGTGCCTCCCTATTTGCTTTAGGGTATTCCCAAGTAGATGTCTGCATGTGCTTATGATTCCCCACAAATGGCATTGAGAGACATCCTGCCTATCTCCCTAACCCGGAGGTTGTCTTTTGGCATCCATAATGATAGCCATTGATACCCTTTTTCTCCATGAACTTGTTTAATCCCTTCTTAATGCTGTCAAGGCTGACAGCTGTCACCACTTCTTCTGGCATGGAATTCCATAGACCAGTGATCCTCTGGGTGAAAAAGTACTTTCTCTTATTAGCTTGAGATCTAGCACCCAAAAGCATGATATGCAAGTAAATGAAAACAAGCCCAGAATCCTGCCCTCTCCTGTACTTTTTTTCCCTCTGCCACTGGATTTGCTACTTTTTTGTGATTGAATGTGTTTACATCAGATCATACAGGGTGGTCACTTGAGCCACTTCAGCTTCTTGGCTGAATAAGTGACCAGAAGTTGGTTCTCCCAGCTTCCTAGTTCAATATGGGGTGAGAGGATGCAAAAGGCCACTTGTTAGGGTGTTTGTTCCCCTCAGCTGAGCACCCCTTGTCTCCAAACCAATTTTTTAAAGGTTGGGTCACTGCTGGTACAGTAAAGAACCTAGAATTCAAAAAGGAGCTCAAAAAGAGTCTGATTGTCTTGATGATTTTAATTGGGTTTTTAATTTTGCCTATATTTCAAGTGCGTCTATGATTTTGAATACAAGAAGGAAAGAAAGATGGTATAACTTCCAGCAACAATTTGTAGTTTCTTTGGGAGAGGTCAGGGTGGGGAGAACAAACACAAATTGGATAAACTCAGAGTTATTGCAGGTTAGATTTTGTGGACAGGTTAACCACTTCTAGAGGAAATTGGACGATATTGTTATACACTGCTGTCAGTTCCTGATCTTGGTATATTGCTGTCGGCTCAATGTGCCTCCTGCTGTTACTGTATCATGAAGGCAAGTCAATTGTTAGCTGGTGGTTTGCCTAGGGCTCTTGCATGTGTGTGTGTGTGTGTGTGTGTGTGCGCGCGCGCGCGTTTTTGTTGAGTATATTGAAACAAATACCAGACTACAAAGCATAACATTCAAACTTGACTATTGAAGCAAGAAAAATAAAGGATAGGGAGGGCTCCCCCCCCAAGACTTCAAATATTTCGGAAGAATTTACATTCCATTTAAGTGGCTTCTTGCATAGCCTCAAGGGAATGGAAAACATTCAAATATTATTCATCCTCTATCCCCCCCCTCTTCCTTTCAAGTCTTCATAGCTTCACTTAGTGGACTTTTATCCACAGAGCTCAATTTTGTCTCTATAGTGTTTGTGTAATATATATGTGGACCCAAACATAGTCATGTTTCGGGTAAATCTGTTGAATGTTACTCATAGCTTTGCTCATTGATTTCTGTCAGTAAATTGGATCCAGGACCTTTCTTCAGTGGATAGAGATGGGATCATAGACAGTGCCTTTGTTTGATTTGAAATGACACCCATGATTTCCAGACCATAGCATAGCCTAATCTAACCCTTTGTATGGCACTTCCAGGGCCCTAGAAGGACCATGGAGAAGGGAAAGAGAGTACAATTCTGTAAAGGTAGGTAGGTAGTTTACATGCCTAACTCTGAATCCAACACAAGCCATTTCAGGTATGATTTATGCATGTGGCACCAACATGTAAAGAGGAGAGAATTTAAATCCTCTGTCACAGCTTTCTTCCTGTTTAAAATGATGGATCTTTAGAGAAGACATGTTGTGCACAGACTCTCCACTAAAAAAGAACTGTAATTTTTTAAGGCAGGTACTTCACGTCCTTCTTTGTTCCGTGAAAAGTTTTGACAGCATTGGTCGCGATCACGTGGTTTTGTCCCTGTTTCAGTGCTCCCATGATTGTGATAACTTGTCTCGTAATGAGGGTTACCTCACAGTCTTGTACCGTGACAAACACTGGATTTGTTTGGGGGATTTTATTACATTAATTTTAAAAGTTTTCATATTCACATTATATCACATTGATACAGCCGAAAAGTATTATTGCTGAATGTACAAATTATGATAGGTCATGGCTGATTATACAGATGTTTACTTGGAAGCACATTCCCGTGAGTGCACAAGATGGTAACCATAGCACTTTGGGGACAAAACAACCTTCAACAACAGGCTGAAGCTGAACACGTATACACTCTTAAAGTAACTGAATATGCAATGACAGAGGACTCCCAACTTGTAGCAAAAGCACCAAAGTCCACCAGATGCTAAAATAGTATTCCATACCCAGCATCAATACCATGATTTTTTATTCTTCATCAATTATACAGGCTTAGATTTAGTTACGAATTCATGGTTACATTTTTTCTACGCGGTTTTTTTTGTTGATGTTTTTTTCTGCAAGTAGTCTTTGTGCTTCGTTCACTGCGATGATGCCCATACATTCTTCTGGCTTTGCAGCATCATGCTTCACAATAGTAGATCTGATGATATCTATGTCGCGTCCTAATTGCTCCATCATGGTTGAAACAACTGTTCGTGGAGATTCAAAGTCTACCAAGAAGTACCCTCCTCTGTAGTGATGTTCATCGTGTTTATACATCCGATACAGCAGTTGTCTTTGTCCCAGGTTTTCCAAATTCCTCACCACTGCTCCCTTCTCCATCAACGCTTCAACTGTGCATTTCAGTGTTGCAGCTGTCTCGGGCCTCTGCATGGCTTTCATGATTAAAGCCAACTCATAACGGGGCATCTTTGGCGGGAAAAGGAGCCACTCGCTCCCACCCGCAGATGCCCGGCTGGCTGGCTGGCCGGCTGGCCGAGGCGCTCGGAGCAAAGGCAGGCGAACGAGGGCCACCCTCTGCTGGTCCCGCAGCCGTTCCCGACTCGCCACTGGATTTGTTTAGCTTCCTTTTTCCTTTTTTGAGGGGGGTGTTAAAAATTCTTTTTCGATATTTTGCTTCTGAAAAGTCAAAATAAAAACAAACCCGGACACAGTTTTTTTGAGAGAAATGAATGTTTTGTTGTGTGACAGTCGTTACTACATGTCTCGGAACAGAAACCGGGAACAAAGAGTGACAAGGGAAAACCCTACCCTAGCACCAGGAACGGTATTGTTGTGCTTAGCACCCATTCCAAGGGTGTGGTCGAGACAAATTTCAGTAGTTGCACAACGGAAGTGAAGTAACATTTTTTTGTACCGCTCCTAAGTGCAACACTAACAGAGACAAAACGGATGTGAAGTAACCACCTAACTCTCTAGTCACTAAATTTCTCATGCTCCTCCCATTTTGTTTTGCCAAAACAATGCATCTCATTGATGAACTTTTAGCCCTTATAGGATTCCATGCATCCAGCTGAGAGTGAGATAAAGAACCTCACCCAAAACAGGGCTCTGTAATTTATACAAATTGTCTCTTAGCATTCCTTCTCTTTGAGAAGAATGTCACCCACAACCAAGAACAGAAGGATGTGCCAATAAGGATATAGACCAGTGGTTCTCAAACTTGGGTCCCCAGATATTCTTGGACTACAGCTCCAGAAATCCTGGCCAGCATAGCTAGTGGTGAAGGCTTCTGGGAGTTTTAGTCTAAGACCATTTGGGTACTTGCAGTTGAGAACTTCTAATGTAGATGCTCCATCCACTGCTTCAAATTCTTAAACTAAGCAGCAATCACATTAGTTTTGGGCCATCTAAATTGGACAATTTTAGGAATATAAGAACATAAGAAAACCCATGCTGGATCAGGCCAAGGGCCCATCTAATCCAGTTCCCTTTATCTCACAGTGGTCCTGTCAAATGCCTGAGGGAGTGCACAACACTAGATACCTGTCTGCTGATACCATTCCCCTGCATCTGGCCTTTGAAATACCCTGGTTTTAAGCCTGGAGATTACACATCTCCATCATGGCTTGTAACCTGTGATGGACTTTTCCTCCAGGAAACTGTCCAATCCCCTTTTGAAGGCATTCAGGCCAGATGCCATCACCACATGCTGTGGCAGGGAATTCCACAGACTAACAACACACTGGGTAAAGTGTTTTTTTTTTCTTCCTGTACTCACTATCCCAGCCCTCAATTTGAGTGGATGCCCCCTAGTTCTGGTATTTTGTGAGAGGGAGAAGAGCATCCCTCTATCCACTTTACTCATGCCCTGCATATTTTTGTACAACTCAAACATATCCCCCTCCTCAGGAACCTTTTTCCAGACTAAAGAGCCCCAAATGTTTTAGCCTTTCTTCATAAGGGAGGTCCCCCAGCCCAGTAATCATTTTACTGCACCGTTTCCAGTTCCACTATCTCTTGAGATGTGGTGACCAAATCTGTACGCAATACTCCAGGTGCGGCCTTACTATCATTCTGTACAATGGCATTAGAATGTTGACTGTTTTATTTTCAGACCCATTTTTTATTATGCCTAGCATGGAATGTTCTACAAATGGTGGGGGGGGGGGCAAATGTAGCACTTGCATTGGAACAAGGATTCTGTTGAGAGACAAGGGAACTCTTCACTCTCCTCACAGCTGAGAGGGAAGATGTTTCATTTTCTTAACTTTTAAAAATTTCCCCACTCTGGGGGAAAGGAATAGCAGTTCCATAGTGAATCCTTTCACTTTTAAAAATATATGGGAGACTTGAATGCAAAAGACTGTCTCACTTCTGAAAAGCAGAGAAACAAACTCAATTTGAAAAGATGGGAAGATAAAGAGAACACCAACAGTGGGTGAATCTTCAGTCTCAATAAATCATAGATATATTAGCAAAATTTTATAAAGCCTGCTTTGATTCCTCTAGCTGTATTCATTCTGATTGCAGATGATTGTAATAGCAACAAATAAGACAATAAAATGGCATTTAAGAAGATAGTTAGCCTCAGTATTTTATTTATACAAGAGGCAACTCTGTATGAAAAAAACCCAGCTAAGCAGAACCAATATTATATTTATTAGAATGTTTGCCAAATTGCATTTAAACTCATCCGGTACTCATGAATCACAAAATTCATACATTACTTAATTATTTGGCTTAATTGCTAATTAATTTTCAGCAATATTTCTTTGGACATGGTTTTTAAATTGAGCTTGTGATTCTAGCAGAATGTTAACTAGCAGGATTCTGTTCTCACCATAAAGCAGGAATATATGGCCTTCAATATATATTTTGAGTTGCATCTTGCTTCAGCCTTGGGTAGCAGCAGTTCAGTAGTCTCTGGAGCATGGTTTTTTTTTTAACTTATCTCTGAATTGTCCTGCTCTATATAAGTTTCTGAAATTTTCTTCTTCAGCTTCTGGATATTGCAGGTGACCTTGAAGTTTTCAGGGCATACAATCCACCTCAAATATTTCAGCAGGATTTCCAGATCTACATACTTATGAAGTCTTCATCCACACAACTCCGACATGCAGCATGCATAAATCTCCCTGGGACCATTTATAATGTTGCTAATCCCAATGTTCATTTGCTTCCTCCTGATTTCTCCTTAGAGCTTACCCTTCCACTTTCTAAGATGACATTAAGCCTGTGGCTCATGGCAAGAAACAAAATGGAGACACCTTCGTTCTCAATACACTGTGCAACCCTATCCATTTGTCGCTTGTAGCTAACATAAACACAGCTTTTTCCTTTAGCTCTCTGTGCCTGTCATGTGTATACAAAAAGCAGCTGCCTCCCTTCTTGTTATCTCTTCAGGTAGCTCCAGGTACAGCTTAAGCCAACCCTCACACCAAAAGCATGCCTTTCTACAGGAAAGTTACCAATAGTTACCTGCATTCTAAATGTAACAGGTACAAAGCTTTTGTAACTGCGCAATCTCTCTGTTTTTCACAAAGCACCCTCAAGCTTGAGTATCTGTTGGTTGTATTTTTCACTAAGAATTTGCCAGCCGCATTATTCCCTTGACCTTCACCTCACAAGCCATTTGACAAAAATATAATTGTCTGATGTTTTCGAAGAGAAGCAGCTGATGTTTTACATGTGTCTCCCTTGCTAGCCCCTTACTCTGCTTCTTCCCCATCAGTGAGCTGTTACTATGGCACTAGTTCTGTAGTGGTTTAGGACATCAACTTGCAGAAATCCAAATCCAAGTCAGCATGGCCATTGGCCAATGATCAGGGATTCTGAACATTAAAATCCAACATCCCTGGAGGACTATTGAATGCAATGGTGTTCATTGAATGCAATGATGACATAATGATACAAATGCAAGCTCATCCGTTCCAAAGTAGAGTTCTAATTATAGAGGGAGCTGCAGTAACTAATCTGCCACCTATTGCTCTTAAATGGATGGGAAATATGTAAGCCATGCTACTTATAGGACCATATCTTTCTCCCTGTATCAGCCTCCCTTGGTTTCGAGACCTTTGTGGAAGGCCTTTCTCTGAGTCTGAGCACTGAGCAAGCTTGTTGGGAACAAGGGAGTGTGAACCTTTTGATGGCTGCTCTCAGGCTATAGCACTTCATCCCATGGGAGACCAGCTTGGCCTCTCTCTTCAGTCAACCTCTTATCTCCCACTTACAAAGCAATTGTCAGGGCTGATTTTCAACAGGTTCGCTGGTTATAGGTTGCTTGGAGCCACAAAGTAATCAAGATGCCTAGAAGAAATAGCAGTGTGCAAAAGAGAGTGTCCTGTAGACCAGGCCTGCCCAACAGGTAGACCACGGGCTACTGCTAGCCCACGAAGGGTTCAAAAGTAGCCCGCTGGGGATAAGTTCTCCATCCTTCCCTCCCCCATCTCAAGGGCCACCACTGCCCCAGCAAAGTTCTGGGGTCTGCCAACCCACTGTCTCAGCCAAGCGGGGCAGTTCAAGGGCCATGGCGCATTGAAATCTGTTCCCTCTGGAATGCTATGGGAAACTGCAGCTCTACTTACAAGAGTTTTTTCTTTTGACCATGTGCTCGGAACGGATAAAATTCATAAGTAGAGGTTTTAGTGTAGTAGCCCTCAGGCACTTTGGGGCGGATAAAGTAGACCTTGGCCTGTTCAAAGTTGAACAGCCCCGCTGTAGACCATCTTGACTGCTGACATGGATGTCATCAACATTCAGGCTACCCGATCTTGTGTAAAGTTTGGCATCCTTTTTCCTTTTGGCAATGTGGTGTTTGGAATTATGGACACAGAAGCCCAATACTCCACATTTTTGAATAATTGAATTCCTCATTAGTGACATTGTTCCGAGTTGGTCTGAGTGTTGTCATCTTGAAAAAGAGGGAGAACAGTTTTCTTCCAGAAAGAAAGAAAGAAAGAAAGAAAGAAAGAAAGAAAGAAAGAAAGAAAGAAAGAAAGAAAGAAAGAAAGAAAGAAAAAAAAGAAAGAAAGAAAGAAAGAAAGAAAGAAAGAAAGAAAGAAAGAAAGAAAGAAAGAAAGAAAGAAAGAAAGAAAGAATGCTGTTCTATATTTCCTATTTATCTGTAACTCTAGAGATACTGCTTTAAATTTATTTATAACTCAAGTTGAACAGCTGAAGAGTGTACATATGGAGATATTTTGGAAATGTTGCCAGCTTAATTGGAATTAGTGGCATACATTTGTAAATCCACCAAAGCAGTGGT
Source organism: Phrynocephalus guinanensis (assembly GCA_037367245.1). Classification (NCBI taxonomy): domain Eukaryota; kingdom Metazoa; phylum Chordata; class Lepidosauria; order Squamata; family Agamidae; genus Phrynocephalus; species Phrynocephalus guinanensis. Next base: position 121,987,552 of record CM074736.1, read on the forward strand.
ATCCAATTAAAGAGAGATATTAAACTGAAGGCATTAGTGTGCTGCAGCCTCTTCCTAATTCAACTTTTTATGGCCACTATCAGAAAGTTTTATTTCTAACAGGTGGCATATATAAATTACCAATACATGAAATTGACCTTAAAGGTACATCTTTTTTTAAAAAAAAAAGAGCTTTTAACAAGACTGAAATAAGGCATGGGGAAAAAAAGGAAACGATTTTTAAAAGCAACCATATTTGGGGGCTAATCAGTCCCTTTTTCTAGATATGTGAATAGATTTTAATTGCTTGAAGATATGATATTTGCATGATAGGCAATTAACAGAGTAGTCATATGCATGTATTAAAGGGGTTGGAGCAACAGGCAGAGACTAGTGGTGGTGAGGAATAGTCAGCTTAAATACTGGGGAAAGCTTCTAGTGCTCTGATTCTATTGACGAACTCTTGTTAGTATTCATTTGGTTATTACGATGTGCTATCAAGGCATTTCTGAAATACAGGAAGCCTAATAGGATTTCTGGGTCCAAGGGATAGTTTAAAACAAAAAGCAAAATGTGCTGCTTATATACCACCCCATAGCGTTTAAAGCACTCTCAGGGAGGTGTACAAGTAATTATGCAGGCTACACATTGCACCCCACTCCTGAAAGCTGAGTTGGGTATAAGGAGGAGCCTTGTGGCACAGTGGTTAAACTGCTGTGCTGCAGCTAAAACTGTGCTCACCACCTGGTTTTCAATCCCAGGTAGCAGGCTCGAGGTTCACTCACCCTTCCATCCTTCCGAGGTCGGTAAAATGAGTACCCAGCTTGCTGGGGGTGGGAGGGGCAACGTGTAGCCTGCATACTGTAGTTAAAACTGTAAACCACCCAGAGACTACTTGAAGAGGTATGGGGCATTATATAAGCAGAACACTTTGCTTTGTTCATTTTACTGTCCTCAGGAGGATGGAAGGATGAGTAAACCTTGAGCCTGCTCCCTGGGATTGAACTCCAGGTAGGGAGCACAGATAGAGCTGCAGTACAGCAGTTTAACCACTGTGCCACAAGTTTATCATTGTCATATCCTCCATTGAGCTTCAGTGGCGGAGTAGGGATTTGAACCTCTTTCTCCAGAATCTTAGTCCAATACTCTTTCTAGTACATTGTCCCAACTCTTGCTGATGTCTTGTTTCAGTTTTAAGTGCAAATCACTGTGGTCCATTTTTATCTTATGCTTTGTGCTTGCTCATTCACTGAAGGGGTTTGATTTCAGATAAGATAGATGCTTTGGGGTTAATGGGATATCTTCCTCACCTGCTATGTAAATAGCATTTTTAGTATTGCTTCTCCTTCTTCTCATCAAGGAAAGCAAGAGTGGCTAAAAGAGGCACCAGTCTATTAATGGGTCTGTTCCAATTTTAGGATGGCACAGAACTAAGGTCAACAGATAATTCATTATAAGAAACCAAAACTTAGAAAAGTTACTTGTTTGGAAGGTAATCTCCCCCCCTTCAAACAAAGCACCCATCTGGTATGTTCGCCACGCCAGTAGCCAAATGGGCCAGAACGTTCTGAGTGTGGCAATTTTTTAGAAAACTTTTACCATCTTTCATAAGCCTCCCAAAACACTGACTTAAATGGCTGTAGGACGGTTGTATTAGCATCCAATGGTATGAAATCCTCCCCAGCAAGGGCTACGTACATAAATTCTTGGGTCAAGGGGTAATTCCGGTGGTTCTGCCCTTCCTCACCTGACAGGTGGCCAACCAGTCACAATGTGGAGACACAAAGCATGGAGGTGGTGAGGTCACGCCGTGGAGCTGTGTGTGCAAAGGTGTCCATGTTGCACTACCTCCTTTCGCTCTTCTTCCATCCCGGCAAATCTTGTTGTAAACTCTTAGGAAACCTTTGGCCCTGTTTCACCAAGCACCTATCTATTTCAGCTAGATGTGCAAACTGTATTACAGTGGTACCTCTACTTACAAATTTAATCCATTCCAAATGCATGCTCTTAAGTTGAAGAACTCTTAAGTAGAGGGGCCCTATCTAAAAAAAATAAAAACATTAAAAACATTAAAAAAAATTTGTAAGTAGAGCAGATCGCATCTAAAATTTGTGAAGGCAGCAGTTAAAACACCAACTGTTTTCTGCTCTTAATTAAGCCACTCTTAAGTAGAGGTACGACTGTACTTCATGTGGAAAACTGAAAAAAAGCTAGTGCATCACAGGTGCTGGTTAAATCAATCTCAATGTGAATCTGTGGGTATGAAAAACACCAAGAATTCCTGATTATTTCCATGTTAATTATGTGCTATATGAAGGCCAAGCAAAGAAAACAGAAGAAACATAACACTTCTTTTTTTAACTATGTGTTGAGTTGAATCTATATCAAGTGCTGTGACCACCAAGCTTCTATAATTATGTGGCTGAGTTTATGGTTCAGTACCTAGATAAGTTGTTAACTCTGAAACAGCTTATACAAATGTTTTGGTTTTAAAAAGTAAACTTTTCAAAATGGGGAGTTTTACAGCTCTCAAAGACTGTGATAAAACTGCTGGTTGTTCATTTTGAAAATGTAATTGACTGGTGGTATAAGAGACTTTAAAATTATTTATTTATATATATATTTCTTTATATGCATATGTAGACCGCCCAACTTTCCAGGAGGAACTCTGGGTGGTTGACAACATAAGAAATCAATACAAAATCTAACTACCAAACATAATAAAACAAAATCATTCAAACAGAAATGTATAAAAGGACAGCAAAAGTATAACTATAAGAATAAGAGTAAGATGGCAGGGGGAAAAAACGTTCTACGTCTATTAGTCACCAAAAGCTGCCTGGAAGAGCCACATTTATAACCGCTTCCTAAAGGCTGAGAGGGGTTCCACAGCCCTAATGTGACTGGGGAACTGATTCCAACATATCGGACTGGCAACAAAGACTGCGATCATACCTGGGTTTCCTTGGTATTTAAATTTCCTGCGTATTTTTTTCACGAGTGGTCACATTGTTTTTAATAAGCAGTTGGTGTCCTCTCCTCTGCATCATACCTTCCTATTCTGGTTCTGTCCTAACCTGTGTACTACGCATTTTGTCCTACTTTCTGGCTCCAGTTTCCAAGGCTCCATCTTTTAAGCCAGGTAGAAAGGGGAGAAACTGAATTTACTGTGTATTTTCAGTATCCTGTCATTGCAACAGAAGCAAACAAGTAAGCATTTTCAAGTGAAGTTTCTAAATCCAGCCCCTGGTGGTGGTTTAGGAAACTTCACTGAAACTGCTGTTCGAGGGGCGTGGTTGGCCGGGAGCAGAATTTGCTTCTCTTCCTGGTTAGCACGCGATCTTTTACTGCATAGTTCGCTGACGGGAAACTATGCAGAAAACGCAGGTATGACCACGGTTAAAGAAGGAATGGTTCCTGGTGGAGATCTTACGAGCTTCCTGAGGTATAATAACTCTTAACCTAAGGACCTGGGATGTTCTAGTAAGCTGGGCTAAAGTTGATCTTAGGATGATACGCTCCATCAGATATTCTGGATCCAAGGCATGGAGGGTTTTGTAAATCAAAACCAGTACATTGAGCCTTATTCAGGATGCAATGGTTAACCAATACAAGCAAGCTAGAAGGGAGTGATGGGTCATATCTTCCCACACCAACCACCAATCTGGCTGACACATTCTGCACCCGCTGCAGTCACCGAATAAGAGTCAAGGGAGGAGGAGGGGGGGCGAGACTGCTTTTCTCTGTGTGTGGGGGGGTGGAGGCTGTGTTTTTTGTCACATTCTTTCATGCCTTCATCCTGTCCTCGGGTTCTCCCTCCATTCTACTGGCAGGCTGGCTCGTCCAGAGGTGCACAAGGGGAAATGAGGATGAATATGGTAGCCGGCTTTGGGGAGGCAGCGGAGGGCTAGTCCTGCCTGTTCCACTGCCTCCTGAGTGCATGGCCGGCTTGGAGACTTGCCCTCCACCACCCTCCCCAACAGGCAACAACATGGTGCCCTAGACTGCTGAGGGAGGGTGGCCAGGTCCAAGGCCACAAGGCACCAGCAGGCAGAAAATGGTGAACTAAGAAGGAGACAGATGAATCCACGGGCCAGGACCCCAGCGCCCCCCCCCAAGAACGGGCCAATAAACACCAGTCCAAATGTCCCTGCCATTAGTAGTTACTAATACATAAACATGAACTTTCTCTTACAACATATGAGGAACCTTGCGGCATCAGTGTTTTGTTCCTTCAGAGGCCACAGGAAATGGCTACAGAGAGAACCAGATGGGGAAAGTCATCTTTATGTACAACAGCTCTCATAATATCCAACCAGATCACTCCTTTCTGTCTCTGAGATGTACACAGGTATGAATGCAATAATATGCTCCTGCACCTCTTCCCAGTAACTCAGTGGTTCTCAGCCATCCATCTCTAGATGTTCTTGGACTAAAACTCCCCAAAGACTTCACCACTAGCTGTTGTGGCCAGGATTTCTGGGAGTGGTTGTCCAAGAACATCTGAAGACCCAAGATTGGGAACCACTGCAATATAGTAATGGCTAGCAGAAACTGGAGGCTCCAGATGTGGTGCAGTGGATAGAATGATAGAGCAGGACTCTTGATATCAGGGTTCCAGTCCTTGCTCTGCCATGGAAACTGGCAGAAATGTCTTATGAAGAAAGAAGACTGAGAGGGGATATGATAGCTATGTTTAAATATTTGAAAGGATGTCACATTGAAAAAGGGACTGGTTTGTTTTCTATGGCTTCAGAGACCAGGATGTGACGCAATCGTCTCAAACTACAGGAAAAGAGATTCCATTTGAACATTAGGATGAACTTTCTGATGGTTATTGCTGTCCGGCAGTGGAATAAGCTGCCATGGAGGGTGGTGGAGTCTCCTTTTTTGGAGGTTTTTAAGCAGAGGTTGGCTAGCCATCTGACAGGGGTACTGTGATGGGGGTTCCTGCATGGTAGACATTTTGACTAGATCAGTGGTTCTCAACCTGTGGGTCCCTAGATGTTCCTGGACTGCAACTCCCAGAAGCCTCCACCACTCACTGTTGGAAGGGGTTTCTGGGAGTTGCAGTCCAGTATTGTCTGGGGAACCACAGGTTGAAAACCACTGGACTAGATGTCCCTTGAAGTCTCTTCCAACTCTATGATTCTATGATTCTATGATTCTATGGCTGAGGGAGTGGAACTGGTAGAGCCACTCTTTAAATAACTCACCTTGAATGCCCAATTAGGGTCACGATAATTCAGCTTTGCCTGGATGGTGTAGAAAACACACACACACACACACACACACACGTCAGCACTGACAGCCTATGTAACGTATCGGAGAGAACAGCAGACAGTTCTAAAAAGCTGTGTTTGAATCTCTGCTGGGCCATGGAAACTGGTAAAATCATGGCTCCAGTATCTCATGTACTTGGAAACCTTGCTAAGGGTGCTATAACTTGGATGCAACAAGATGGCATTGAACATTACAAAAAGGAACCGATAGTAGGTAACACGGCTTATCTTCAATAAATGGGGCTCGCTTTTTTTTTTAATTGGTGATCACCAAGTCTAAAAGACAACTTTAAAAATTATTAGCCAGTTTACTGAGACAATGAGAAGCCCAATAACAGCAAACGCCTACAGGGAGATTTCCTAACTGCTAGCCATTTAGGTGGGTGAACTAAAGCTGTTCTAGCATCAGGACAAGCTAATCTGCCCACCCAGCCACTGCTGTTAAACTGATGGGAAATATGTAAACCCTCATGAACTATACAAGACCAATTGCCCTTGGCTGGAAATGACTTTTCAAAATACTTGGGGACATTGCTTAGGAACCAAATATGGTCACCAATTAAATGTGCCTCCACATCACAGTATTCATATTCAGAGAGATAACTTGATAGTAAACTTTTAAAAAGCATATGGTGTCCCCCTTTTCTTTATTTCTTTTTCTTTGCAAATTTGCAAAATCACCACCACTATCATCATCATAAAATTTGACAGATCACCACCACCACACACAGTGATACATATTTATTGCCTGGAATCTGTGGTTACGTCTCCAAATCATGCATCAGAATGTGCAGGTAATTTAGGCATATGTTTCATTAATGTCTTATGGCTGTCTATTATTTTTTTTTTTAAGAAAAAGAAGACATAACTGGAAACACATAAAGGGACACTGCTGCTCCAGATCAGCATGTGAGTACAAGTTTCCTATTTTAAAAAAAAATATTTCCCAGGATTAAAGCTATAATAAAATACAGAATTAATTGGTTTGTAGTTTACTGGCGTATCCCAAAAGTATATTTCAAGCAGCAGCAGTAAAAAATATTTTTGAGTGCCAAATTTGCTAAAAATGGCTCTGAAAATGTGTCCAGAAACATTTCTGCTCTTAATTCCCTCCAGGAATTTGAGGAGTGGTGTTTCATTCTCCTACATAGAGTCTAATTTCTAGATGCCTTCAGAAAATATTCAGAAGGCAATGGGAAAGTAACTACTCACTAGTTTAATGTGTCTTCAGGTTCTATCTCAGACGCCATATTCCACATCTAAATGTTTTGGTAATAAACATAACATAAATATTTTATTTGTTGGTTCCTTGGCTTTCAAACATCTTTATACACTCAGCAATGTTATTCTCCACCTGTGAGCATGTGCGCATTAACATTTAGCTGTCTTTTCCTTTTGGAGGTTCCAAATGTATTGCAGTGGACAGAATATAGGACTGAGACTCAGGAGGCCTGAGTTTGTATTCCCATTCAGTTATGGAGATTCACTGGGGTGTGGAACTGGTAATGCCAGGCCTTAAACACCTCACTTACTTTGAAAGCCCGGACTTAACAGTGAGATCTGACTTGAAGGCACATAACAAACATACTTGATACCTCTCTTTCCTTTTTAAGCCAAAACTCAGCAATGACAAGGTGGGTGGCTTTATGTTTGTGACTAGAGATGGGCAGGACTCAAAAAATGGTGTTTCATTTGTCGTTTGTCGTTTAGGGGGTCCGTTTCGGTTCGTTTTCATTTTTTGTGAATTTTTTGCAAAAAAAATCATTTTCGTTTCGTTACGTAACAAAATGAAAAAATGAAAACAAAAACAAAAATTGCTGTTTCATTAGCATTCATTACAGTTCAATGTATTTGCCGCAACGAAAATGAAATGCACGACAAAATTTCTGTTTCGTTTCGTTTCATTTCATTTTGGAGACAAAATTCATTTTTCGTTTTGTTGCATAACGAAACGAAAGAATGAAAATGAAAACGAAAAATTGCTTGTTTCATGCCCATCTCTATTTGTGACTACAGTGGTACCATGTATAAAGGAATTAATTCATTCTAAATGAAATTATGTTAAGCAAGTTTTCCTTTATACAAATTTCCCATAGGAATGCATTGAAAACAGTGTGATCTCATTTTTATGTTGTACAGATTTGCCCCATAGGCGATTCTATGAAGCAAATTTCCCCTATCTCTGGAATTTTGTATGCTGTACAAATTTTATGTTATACAAATTGTTTGTTATACAAGGGTCCATTGTACTTCATTGATGGAAGACCTGGGTGTCCATCTTAACTGACCTTTGCTGAGCCATCATTTTGATTTTCTTCCCACGTTCGTTCAGCTCCCGAATCACAGGCTGATTTAGCAGTGAGGAAGGAATGCAAGCAGTTGAATGGCAGCAAACAGGCCACGCAGCAAACTAATGAAGGCCTTAAAACCATTAAGTCCCTGAAGTGAGACAGATAATCACCATAATCCATAGTACTTATCGGACCCTGCCACGTGAAAGAATAAGGATCTCACCACTAACGCGGTGGCAGTGGAAGATGCTGATTTCCCAAGGGCGGTGGATTTATTATAAGTTTTGGTTTGATATTTAAAGGGGCTGGCCAAGATGTTAAGCCTGTTTTGGGTTCACATCTGAAGGTCAAGGAGGGGCTCCTCCACTATTATAACTAGGAAGAAAGGTGCATTTTGACAAGACCTTTCTTCCTCTAAGTAATATAAAAGAAAATTCTGCATCTGAACTTATAATAATATTTGAACTGCAGAGCTGGAAGGGACTCTATGGATTGTCACGTCCAGCCCCTGTCAAGGAGGCACAACGAAGAACTGAACTTAGTCCCAACCGTTGGTTCTGCAGTTAGATACCTAAACCACCTAACTGTCCAGCCGTTGGCCCTGCTGGTACTGCCCCCTATCCTCAAAATAGGTTTCAGCAACCGGACCCCTCCTAAACGTCTGCTGATCTTAATTGGGGATGGGCATTTCATTTTGGAACCAGTAGGCAATGAAATGAACCATGCGAGCCCAGGTGGTCCTCAGAACCGGCTGATACACGCAGATCCGATTGCTTTACCTTTCTCTGTCTCATGCAGGGTTAAAACCCAATGAGGAAGCACGCTGCAATGTCATCTTTCCTCCTTTGTGCTGCTGGCCAATCAGAGAGAGAGGCGGGATGATGTCTGTCCCTGCACAGCCCCTGATTGGCCAGCATCACAGATCTAGCACAGATGATGTTGCAGGGTGCTTCCTTGCTGGATTTTAACCCTGTGCAAGACAGAGAAAGGTAAAGCAATTGGATCTGCGTGTATCAGCCAGTTCCGAGGACCACCTGGGCTCATGTGGTTCAGTTTGGTAACCTACTGGTTCCGAAATGAAATGCCCATCCTTATTCTTAGTTGTTGGCTCTGGTGGCTGGTACTGACAGAGATGCAGTAGGGGTGGGTGAGGCTGATTGCCAAACAGGTCCCTTGCCTTTCTTGATTCATTCTCCCTAAGTTCAAAATGCTCCCTGCTTTGGCTAGAAATTCAGTGCTGTTTTCTGGTCTGTTTTCTTTTTCCTCTCTTTCTTCTGTAGCAACAAATGAACCATGAGGCCACAAAGAATCATGGAATAATCAAGTTGGAGCAAGCCTAAAAAGCCATCTAGTTCACTCTCCTAACTCAGTGTAGGAATCTATGCTCGAGTACATCTGACAGAGGGCTATCTAGCTTCATCTTGAATGCTTTTAATATTGAAGAGCATTATATAGGGTTTTAAATTTTAAAAAGGATGAATTTACAAATCAGTTCATCGACTTGTCAGAAAAATATTTATAAATTCATTTTTTGTGATTTGTTGACCTTGACAAGTCATGAATCCAAATGAATTGTAAATTTTCTGATTTGTCCCCTTTTCTCTTTGTAACCATTCACAGCATCTAGAACAGTGGTTCTCAACCTGTGGGTCCCCATATGTTCCTGGGCTGCAACTCCCAGAAATCCTGGCCAGCTCAACTGGTGATGAAGCCTTCTGGGAGTTGCAGTCCAGCAGCATCTGGGGACCCACAGGTTGAGAACCACTGATCTAGGAGGAACTTGAAGAAGCATAAGTTACAAGAGAGAGAGAGAGAGAGAGAGAGAGAGAGAGAGGATGGACACCACAATTGCTGAAGTAGACACTAACAATCATTTCACTCTACTGAATGAACAAATGATAAATTCTGAAAATAAATTGTAAAAAGTGCGAACCATATGAGAGAGAAAACCCTCTGATCACCCCAAAATTGAGAATCTACATTGCTAATGAGTTGTTATTACTGAGAGTGAAGTTAGCACCTTCCATCTATTCTACACAGTTACAGATGTTGCAAATAAAAGCCGAGGTTTAAGGGGTGACACATTGCAATTACACATTTGGTAACTACAAAAAGCCCTACTCAAGTGCACTTAGGCAAGGTGAAAAAGAGTGTTTGCCTGCACAGCTGTTCCACTCTCTTTGTTCTAGGCAGCTGCCTTTTTCAATGAGCATTGCAAATGCCACAAACGCTGCAAATTTTTGCAAATTGCAAACAGATAACAAAAGCAATGACAACAGTAATTCAACATAGCCCAAACTGATTGCTAAACTAATATATGCCCAGCTGAGTTCCATGCATGCAGAAAGGGCCAAAGAAGCAATTGGTTGAAGAAAAAGAAGTCTTATACAGTCTCTTTAATCCAAAATGTCAGACATTTCAATCCAGGTCATCTTCAGCTACCAAAGAGATGGATCCAAGGCACAAAGAGAGCATAGCCGAGGCAACATCTTGGTGCCTTTAAATAAAATGAAACACAATTACAAAATACAGTAGCATCACTAAAAAGGTTTTACCTTCCATTGACCCTCCTGCATGCATGTATTGGAATGCTGTTACCTCAATCAAAGTGATGAGGAACCTAAATCCTTCTCTGAGGGCAAAATCTGCTTTTCTCGCCAAGTTATTTCTTTCTTGCCCTCCCTCTTCATTGACTTGGTTTGGATTCACTGACATTAAACAGGAGACAAATAGGATTGAGTGATGCCATTTACACTATATAATTCCAGATTGGCTGAGACGGCACAGCGAATGAGAAAATATACTGAACTGGGAAATGTAATGAATGACAATTAACCATAATAACAGATGATGGTGTCCATTTGGCTGTTGGGAAAGGTAGCACTTTAGGGGTGACCCCTCTTCCAGTCTTACTTTTCATTCGGGATGTTGATCTTAACAGCTTCCCACAGTCAGGGAGATTCTGAGAACCCCCCCCTCTCTCTCTATCTTTCTTTCTTTCTTTCTTTCTTTCTTTCTTTCTTTCTTTCTTTCTTTCTTTCTTTCTTTCTTTCTTTCTTTCTTTCTTTCTTTCTTTCTACAGAATTTCTGTGCAGTTTTCCCCTCCAGAAAAGTCTCATGAGAAACCTTGCTGAGTTTCTGGGAATCGTGTTTCATTTCTTGGAAATGGCAGAAGACTCACCAAATCTCACAGAAACCATCATCATCTTAGAAATGTAGAACTGGAAGGGACTCTATGGATGATCATCCTGCCAAGGAGGCACCATGGAGAATAAAATTCCCAAGTTATGGAATTGCACCCTGATGCCTAAACCACTGAGCTATCCACCACTTGAGCAGAGACTGCTTATTTTCATTCAGTCTTTCCTTATGGGTGGGATTACTCTCTCCTGAGCTCAAGGTGTCCTCCCTCTTGGACTGTTTTTTCTGCCTGTCTGCCTGCCTGTGTCTCCCTCTTGGATTCCTTTCATTTTCCCACTTTTCCCTTGATTATTTCGTGGGATTCTCCCACCACTTCAAATTATCCCCTCCCCTCCCCCGCTATCATGTAGCCTGCCTGTGCCAGCATGTCTCCTTTGAATTATATTTAAATCTTCTCTTCCAACCACAACCAATTTGTTTGGGGATTTTCCCCCAATGGGTTTTCCCTTCACTAGCATAACTATGGAGGGACAGAAGAGTGCATTTGCTCTGGGGCGCACAGCAATCTGGGGGTGCCTGGAGGGGGAGGATGGTGAGGAAGTCATGCACCCTCCCGCCAGCAGTCATCCTTTCGCCCCGCTAAGGCTTGGTGATCTTTAGTTGGGGGAAAGGGGGAGAGGGAAGCAGTCAATGTTTTTTTCCTAAGCAGCACCTCTGTCAATTGCTCCCCCCTTCTCCTTTCCCCCACCTGTGCTAAGGCTTGGCAATCATTAGCCTGAGGAAAGGAGGAGAGGGAAGCATGTGACAGAGGTGTTGCTTGGGGAAAAAATTCCATTGCCTGATTCCCTCTCCTCCTTTCCCCAGGCTAACAATCACCAAGCCTTAGCTGGGGGAAAGGAAGAGGGGGAAGTGTGCTACGGAGGTGATGCTTGAGGGGGGGGGGATTGCCTGCTTGGTGCTATCCACAAGCTGGAAAGGAGACCCACAAAAGGCATGAGAAGGAGAGACTCTTCTTCCCCTCCCCCACTGTTCCCCCAGGACCTAGCTCCCCCTTGCTTGGTGGGTGAGACACGGTTTGGGGGAAAGAGAGGATGCAAAAACTGCCTTTGCCCTGGGCGCTCCAAACTCTTGCTATGCCCCTGCTTCCCTTTCCATCATATTTACTGCTGCCCAGACCTGGCCTGCCTGCTGCACCCTTCAGAATTGAAAAATGAGAAAAGAAAACATTGAGTGGTGGAAGAGAACATTCATGTTCTAATAGATTTGGTTGAGAGAAGTTGATTGTATATTTTTTATATTTGCCCCCTTTTGCCTTCTTTCTTTTCTTGGTTTTTGGGAGAGGGAACCATTGCTATTATTTGTCCTGTGGGTACAGGGGACTCTACTCGTTTGATTGATTTTTTGTATTTTTAAATTTTTTATCTTGTATCTATTCTGTTAATTTTTTTAATTTGTTGAGATTGTATGATTATATATATTTCTCTCTTTGTCTTTATTTGGAGTGGACTTGCTACCTGACTTCTGTTTTTCCCCCCTCTTTTTTATGGCAATCAAAGTGTGATATAGTGGATTGAATAACAACTAGGATTCCAGAGGCCTGGGTTTGAATTCCTACTCAGATATAGTAAATCACCAGGGGCATGGAACCAAGGGTGTATCTGGGCGTGGGGGTGGAAGGGTGCATTTGCCCCAGGGTGCAGTGATCTAGGGTTGCCTGGAGGGGGAGCAGGAGGAGGAAGCTGTGTGCCCTCTCACCAGCAGTCCTCCTTTGCCCCAGCTAAGGCTTGGCAGTGGGACCCCCTGGCTGGGGCACCCTCCTCCTCCTCCTCCTCCTCCTCCTCTTCCTTGGCATGTTTTGGGCCTCCGCGGGAGAGTTGTAGGACATGCACACACGTGCACATACCCCGCCCCATGCTCACAGGATTGGGTCCCCATTGCTGGGTGGGTGCAATGCAATGGGGGGTGGCAGGAGGGGCACAAAAATGAAAGTTGTCCCTAGGCGCTCCAAACTGGAACAAGGAAAGTTACTTTTTCAATATATCATTTACTCTTAAAGCCCTGTTAGTTTCCCCGTAAGTTGTGGTTCTGACTTGAAGGAGCATCACCACCACCAGGGCTTTTTGGAGTGCTGAATGTATGAATGGGAAATCCAAAAGCGGCTTTCATGTCTGTGTACAAGGAAAGGAAAAATAACAATGAAATAACCTGAAACAAAGGAAATGTAAAAAAAAAAAGCCATGCACATTCCTAACAAGAACTACTGTACATTATCAAGAGAGAGAAGTAGAGTTAACTTACTTAAAGTGGAAAGTACATGATAATATGATGAGGGGGGAGGGGGGAATAAAAAGAAGCTGTATATTATATCAAATAAAAAACTCATCTGAATTATCGAGCTATAATTCCATCTCGGGGCCTAGATGAATGCATAAACCACCAAAGCTTTGCCCTTGTGGTTTATAATATCAATGGGGTCCCTCTGGAGTATTGCAACCTATAATTTATGTCTTTGATAAGGTTTTTTCTGTGCCTTACAAGTTCAAATGGCTTGCATGTTAATGAATATCTTCGACATTGCTAGCAGCCTTAACCAAATTCTCCACGTTGCATATTCATTTTTTAAGTCAGGGGTATTGTACTAATCTGAGAACCACATGTGGCCTGGTGTTATTTAACATGCACAGCAGCTTCATGGTTCATCAACTTGGACCCTGTCATAAACTAGCTGATCCTTAGGAATTAACATCCAAAAACAACATCATTTTGCTTGCAACACCTTTAAAGAAAAGTTCAGGTCAAGCAAAGTTTTATAATACCAGTCTTTAATAATACTAATCTTTCTGTGTACTGCCTATCAGTACGAAGTGAAAAGAAAGGAGTTTTCTTTAGGGGGGGAAAGTTGCTAAAAATATTCATGTAGTGGGCACATGATTTTACTGGTGCCAAATTTTTTTATATATGTTAAAGACAACCTCCCCTTGTCCCACAGCTTTCAACTGCCTCCCCACAATCGAAGGATGCCAAGAGTGTCTTGGGACCTTCAGCAAGAGGAGGGGAAAAACAGAAATGTTTAGTTATTTTTTTAATTAAAAAAATCTCAAGACAGCTGACAATGTCATCAGCCTTACATGAATGACCTCAGTTATGCCTCTAGATCAGGGGTGTCCAAACTTTTTGCAAGAAGGGCCAGGATTGGGTGAAATGAAAATGTGTGGGGGCCATCCATTCAGCCACAATTGTCCCCAGGCCTGACTTTGGACAACCCTCTAGGACAGGCCTGTCCATAGTCCGGCCCGGGGGCCAAATCTGGCCCATCAGGCCATTCTGAGTGGCCCGCGGCTGGCTGGCCCATCCCTCCCTCCCCCTCCTTCACCCACACATTCCCCTGTGGTGGCCACGGCTCCCTGTGCTTCCTTTGGTCCCCACCTTCCTTCTTTCCTCCCTCCCTTGGTCCCCACCTTCCATCCCTCCACCCTCCCTCCCCCCTCCCTTCCTTTTCCCCCACCTTCCTTCCTTCCTCTCTTGGTTTCCACCTCCCTCCCTCCCTCCCTTGGTCCCCGCCTTCCTTCCTCTAGGTGGGGTTGCAAGGGGTCAGTGGGTGGGGCTTATGGGTCAGTGGGTGGGGCTTGCAGTGGGGTGGCAGGGTCGTGGAGCAACCAGCCCCTGACACATTCTCAGCCACCAAATCTGGCCCTCCTTACAAAAAGTTTGGGCACCCCTGCTCTAGGACATGCATAGAGGCGGGGAGGACATTGCAGCAATGGAGCTGAGGGCAGGTGGGCTGGGGGGGGGTCAGACAGAGGCAGGGAGGGGGCCAGCTGGGGGGGGGGATGCATGACAGGCTGAGCTGGTGGGGAGAAGAGGCTGTGGGGCACTTGAAATTTGAAAACAGGCCATATTTGGCCCCCGGGCCTGACTTTGGACATGCCTGCTCTAGATTATAGGCACATATTTCAGCCATGGTGGAATCTGAAAGCAACAAGAATGTTCTGACTTGGTGCAAGGCAGCTTCCCAATGTCATATAATCAACATACCTTTGAATACATATATTGCATGCCAGTGGTATAGCGATAGTGCAGCATAAGCATTTGCAAATGCCTTTTGCCAATACAAATGGTGGGGGGAAGGAGTCATTTCGAAGTCAAGGGGCATACTTATCCAGAAATTAATTAAGGGAGAAGACTTGAGTAAGACTCACTTTGATTAAATGCAAATGCCATGGCTTGTTTGTTTGGTGGATAGTGCTACTCCTTGAAGGACTATTGATATGGTTAATCCTAATTTAGAGGGGGTTTTTCTGAGGATTTGCACAATCCCCCAAGGAAATTTCACTAGCTCATCTAATTACGTTGGTTGCCCACCTATGAGCCTTGTGTGTTGGCTTTCCGCCTAGCATGCTGGAGGCCCAGGAACAGGCGTAGGAACAAGTTTCAGGCTCGTACATCCACTCCACTGCACAGATCATGTTGTTAAGTGCTGCCAAGTTGTACACTGCCTATGATGACCCAATTAGTAACCCTGCCCATAGGGGCAGGGTGATGGATCAAAAATACACAAATAACCCACATTCAGAAAAGGCCTTTCTCCCCATCCCGCCACCCTCACAGATACACCTCATGGGAACACATGAAAGGTCCTTCTCGGCTGCTGTGCCCAGACTCTGGAACTCCCTCCCGCTAGAGGCCAGGACTGCCCCATCTCTGCTGTCGTTCCAGAAACATGCAAAGCCCTTTCTCTTCAGGCAAGCTTTCCTGATTACAGTAGTACCTTGTATAAAGGAATTAATTCGTTCCAAATGAAATTATGTTAAGCAAAAATTCCTTTATACAAATTTCCCATAGGAATGCATTGAAATGGAGTAATCCCATTTTTATGTTGTACAGATTCGCCCCGTAGGCGATTATGTTAATCAAATTTCCCCTGTCTCAGAAATTTTTTTATGTTGTACAAATTTAATGTTATACAAACTCTTTGTTATACAAGGGTCCACTGTATGTGTCTTTTATATGAATCTATCATACATGATCAAATAGACTTTGTGTTTATAACTACTTATAACTTTGTGTGATTGCAATGACACTATGTTTTTCATTGTTAGTTTCCATCACTCATAACTCATGGAATTTTTACTCTCTGTTTAACGGCTCACATTCTCTTGTAGCTTTAATGTTCTCCTTCAATTCCCTGTTCTCAAACTTGAATATGTCTTAATTGTACTAGACTGTATACTGTCCCTCATTACTAGAGATGGGCACGAAATGAACAATTTTTCATTTCCGTTTTCGTTTTTTCATTTCATTACGCAACAAAATGACAAAACGAATTTTGTCTCTAAAATGAAACGAAACAAACAGAAACACCAGAAATTTTGTCGTCCATTTCGTTTTCGTTACGGCAATACATTGAACTGCTTTAAATGCTAAAAAAAATCACAAAAATTGAAATAAATGGTAACGAAACAGTAACAAAATGAATGAAAATGAAAATGATTTTTTTGCAAAAATTCACGAAAAACGGGAAATGAACCGAAACGGACCCCCTAAACGACAAACGACAAATGACAAACGAAACACCATTTTTTTATTCGTGCCCATCTCTACTCATTACTGTAAGCTGCCTTGGGTCCTTTTCCAAGGAGAAAGGTGTGGTAAACATACTCTAAATAAAATAAAATAAAATAAAATAATATTCACTGCAGTTGATGACCTCCCGAAGGCCCTATCATTATCAGTCCTGCAGAAAAGGACAGGGTGATGGATCATAAATGCACAAACAATCCACCTTTGGCTTCCTCACTTAAAACCTTCAAAAGCCAGCTGAAAACATGGCTATTTAGGGTAGCTTTCCCATGATCTCTATTATTTGTTTGTTTTTTTTTCATATCAGAAATTGCCTTTCTCCACCTCTTGCTATATTCCCTTGTTTTCCCTTGTGGGGTCAATCCGAGTTCGAAGGAAAGGAATCTCACGTCCTTGTGGGGTCAATCCGCGTTCACCCCGACCACGCCCCCTGAACTGAGGTGAGAGATTCCCGTCCTGGAGCTCGGGAATCTTTTCAATCCGCTTCTCGCTCCACCCCCCAAGGGACGTGCGGTTCCTCTTAACCCGCATCGAGAAAATACTTAGTGCGATTACTTTTTTTTTTTTGGTTGAGAAGGGGGGAGGAACATCAGTATTTTGATGTATCAAACAACAGGAATTATAACTCCTTCTTATGAATCCATTTCCCCCACTTATTGACCAAGATTCTTCCTCGAACAGTTCACCCTGGTTTGTGTTTGTTCCTTACCGCCAGGTAAGGATCAAGGACGTGCGGTTAAAGTACTGCTGGTTTCAATCAGCATGCCCATGAGTACAGAGAAACAGGGGCAGAACCAGCATTAGGTCACATGACTAAAACCGATTTCAACACGGAGGCAAGTTCACCTCGGCTTGAGGAAGGACGTGAAGTAACCGTCTTAAGCACATTTTTGTGTTTTGACTAGAACAGGCATAAAGAGTCTCATTAGTAACATTTACATCAGAGAAGGGTAAGGACCCTATGGCCCTCTGACTGTTTTTCATCTATGAGCCCTACCAATCCTAGCCAGACTAAATGGTAAATGATATGATATCCTTGATGTAAATAAATACAGGGACTTTGACAGTTCATTGGGCTTGAGTCTCAAGTCCCAAGTCCCTATTGTGTGGTTTCCAAGTCATGAGTCAAGTTTGAGTTATGGGAGGCAACAACAAGTTAAGTCTGAATTGAGTCACAGAGTCCAACTTAATAGTGGGTCTCAGTTCAAGTCTGTATCCCCAAATAAGGATATACAAATCTTCTTCTGCAGATCTAGCTATTATTACCAAGATCACCTTGGCCCTTCAGATGCCATTGGACTGCACCTCCCGCTAGTGCTTACCACCAAAAGTAATGAAAAGAGTTCAGAGAGGTGGCAACATCTGGAAATCTACTCAGACCCCATCACTGCTTTTAGCTTTCTTCGAAACTTCTCAACCTCAGTCTGAAGAAATGTTAAATTCCTTTCAAGCTTCCTTCCATCAAACTTTCAGCAATAACCCCTTCTGAAATTGTGTAAGATTCATGCCATATTGCATCACCACAAAATCTCTAACCTCTCTCTCATTTTGTTTCTCCCCTTCCATTTTTATCATCTAATCATTTTATGCATAACAGCCATCGACCACTGTAAAGGCCTTCCTTGCTTCCTTGCTGACTCCAGGAGGTTTTGTTTATAGTCTAATTTACGGACCTGAGGAGAAAGAAGAAAATTTTTTCCAGGAATTTTTTTTAATGGCTGCAATATATATTTCCCCACAACACATTCATGCATGGAGAGCTTCTATCAGTTTTCTGTTTCTTGCATATAAGTACCAAAAAGATTATTATACTATGTATTATAACAAGAGAAAATGGGAAAGCTGGTATATAGCTATAAGCTGGTGTGTAGTGTTTTTTTAGTTATGGTTTAACTAGAGGTGGGTACGAAACAAAAATATAGTGTTTTGTTTCATTTCTTTTCTTTAGTAGTTTCATTTCGTTATGTTAGTAATGAATTTTTTTTTGGAAACAAAACAAAACAAAATGATTTGGAATTCTATAAATAATGGGGAGCACCCTTGGACTCTTCCCTGAAAGCTCCCAAAATTTGGAATGGTTTGGGGTTCAGGGGGCTGACTTATTAAGCTCCAAAATGGGTCCCCCCAGGTAATTTTAAATGTGTTTTTTTAAGTAGAGGTTTTGGTGAGACAGTAAGGGGAAAGGTGGCAGAGGAAGCAATTACTCATCCTGCTTGAACCAGATAATTAAGGGCATTTATACACGACCCCTAAACTCCGGGGCAAATGGCTCCCTGCTCCGGAGCTTTAAAAATGTTTCCCCACCAGCTCCGGAGTTTACAGGAAATTAAGTGCGGCCACGCCCACTTTAGCGCGTCCCAGCGCACTTTTCAAGTACCTGCTCTTCCGGGGTGAAAATTGCTTGATGCGGTGTAACGATAGTGAGTGCAGGGCTCTCCTCACTTCTGTTTGTTGTTGTTTTGGCTCCCTCCCCTTTAAGAGCTACTTTACAGAGACAGGAATGTTGCTGCGGCGAGAATGGAGGCAGAACGGAGGTGAGCCACGATCTTTTCTTCCTTTTTTTTCTCCCTCCCCTCACGCAGCCAGCAGCCAGGGTGGGGACACAGGAAGAGTGACAAGCCCCTAAGATCTCTGGTCCGAATTTAAGTGGCCAGCGGATCTTAGGGGTCGTGTAAAAGTGCCCTAATTGCTTCCTCCTGTGCTAAGTGGTAACTTAGTGCTCTTACTACCATACTTTCCGTGTTGAAGTTCAACCCAGAAAGTATGACACGGTGGAATCAGTAGCACAGAAAGTGAGAATAGCTTTCCAAACCTAGGAAAAGCAGTCTGATTTGTTTCAGGCTCAAACGGTTTCAATTGTTTCATTGCCTTTTGGTACCCATCTCTAGATTTAACTTCAAAGTATTGGGGCTGGTTATGCCACCTCTCTAAAAAAGTTAGGGCTTTGTGAAATTATAAAATATTGGTTGCACAAAGTGAACAATTCTAATGCAAATGAGAAGGAAAATAATTACAAGAGGTACATTCTGGTGTAGTAGTTCTAATAGATTGTATGGTCGCTCAGTTCTTTTAAAAAAAATCTTGGGTTTATGAATGTGGGATGTTGTGTTTCTGTATGCATGATTCAACATGCCAGGAAACAGCCCAATATTACTACACAATATTCTACCCACTTTGCCTGCAGGAAAAAAGGTGGCAGGCTTTACATAGCAAAGGGCAGCCTGAATGTTGAGGACACCAATGGAAGCAGTCACGATGGTCTACATCAGTGTTTCTCAACCTGTGGGTCCCAGAAACCCCTTCCAGCACAGCAAGTGGTGGAGGCTCCTGGGAGTTGCTGTCCAGGAACATCTGGGGAACCCACAGTTTGAGAACCAATGGTCTACATGATATCTTTTCCTCTCTAGCATTCACAAAATGACACCACACAAGGAGAAATCCCAGAAGCAGACTCTTTTTTTCCCCTCAAACACCAAACAATTATTGGGACTTTTTTTCAACACATGTGAAAAAATATAACAGAGAAACATGTGTGTGTGTGTTGTGTCATTACAGTCGTGACCGACTCTTTGTGACTCCATATCCATGGAGTTTTCTTGGCAGGAATACTGGAGTGGATTGCCAGTTCCTACTCCAGGCGCCTACAGCACCTGGCATTCCTTGGTGGTCTCCCATCCAAGTACTAACCAGTGCCGACCCTGCTTAGCTTAACGAAATCAGGCGAGATTGTATGTGCTTAGGGCATCTAGGCAACTAACAGAGAAACATATGCATACACATCTTTTAACTTCTTAGGTAAACTAATGTTGCCATGCCCACTCTGTAAAAACGGACTAGAAAGCCACATTCCAGCTTCTAAACCCTTTCCTTGGGATAGGCACCCTGAGGAAGAAAAGCTATATTGAACCAAAACCTCTACGGATGTGTTTTTAAGGGTTATAGTATAGAAGCATAAAAGTGGGTGTTTGTGTCTCTTCTAACCATCAGCCTGACATCCTGGGCTTCCTATATGTTTGTGAATGCATTGTTTCTCAAAAGGAAAAGGCAATGCATTCACAAATATATAGGAAGCCCAGAATGTCAGGCTGATGGCTAGATTTTGAAAAAGGCCTTGAACCAGCCTCAATCTTTTTTCAGGTGAGTGAAGTGAAGGTGTTGGCAGGTGTGTTTGTGGGAATGCCTAGAATTCTACAGTATCTAAGAAGAATGTTGAGTTCTAGAATAGGTTGTATCAAACTGCCTCATGTGAGCTTCACCTCTAAGAGCTATCACAACTTGGGGCAACTTTGGCAGGAAGTAGGATCACATGCACCTCCAAAGATCTCCTCCGAGACACACATGGACTAATGCTCAAATTTGCAGTAGAGGAGCAATCAAATTAATGTTGCAGTGCAGTGGTGGAGAAAAACAAATAAGCAACTTTGGTTTAAACAATGTATGCCTAGTTTCAAAAGAGAAATGATTCCATCCAGTGATGCAAACAGCCTCTTTTACATCAGACTCTCTTCCTCCCCTCCTTGTTTTTGAGCAAAACTGGGAGGTTATCGCCACTAAATTCAGCAGGAGCATTGCAACAGCAAGCGATAGGTGCATGTGACCCACAGGAAATATATTGTCGCCTTTGAATTATATTCTGGAAATGAATCAATTAGCTGAGTATTAGCAAAAAAATAATAATGTGTTTTTCTAAATGGAACTGTTTGTTAACCCAAGACACAACTAGCTTTACAGGCCCAAAGCTTTTCAACAATAGCTTCAGATCAGAATATGCAGATGTAAGATATATGTAGGGCATGGCATACTTAAGCAAATCTGGATGCTTAAGTATACCATTATATCAACTGTCTTCGTAACAGTCTATATGAGCAATTGGCAGCAATTGTCAAATCTTCGGTGTGCATCAAATCATTATTGCTATCCTTTCAGGCAGGTCACCCTGACTATAATGCCTGAAAAGTAGATAAGGCCTTGATTTAATGTTTTATTCAAAAGATGGACAGTTCTTTCTGCAGGCTTTCATCAAGCAACTTAATGCCATGCAGTTGCTGCATTTGTCAAATCACAGTTCAAGAGCCAAGCATGTCACTTCTTCCTGTATAAGGTGGTGATTTCAATGATGGCTGCTACCATTGTCATCCTCTGCTTTTCCCCACCTCATATTTGTACTAGGGTGGGCAGCACTGGTGTCCCATTTCCTAGTGAAAAGGTTGGCAGGGCTGCTTACAACACTCAAATGTCAAACACTATCTTCCATTCAGGTCATTATTAATTAGAGATAGGCAAGAAATGAACTTTTAGTTCGTTCCATTATTAGTTATTCATTTTGTTATGTAACAAAACGAATAATGAACCCCAGAGTGGATTTAGAACGAACCGAACCAAACAAAAAAAAATGGTTCGGTTAGGTTCGTTTCATTAAGGGCGGCACCGGAGATGTCTCCTACCTGGTGATGGTCCTTCCTAGTCTTCCTGGCTGCAGGGAGGGGTGACCAGAAAAAAAAGCCAACCGGCCCACACTATAGCTGTAGCACAGGCCACGTGGTCGCCAGTAAAAAAAAAATGCAATAAAAATAAAATAAAAAAAATCAAACAAAGGAGCACCGACCCGGCCCCAGGGGTGTCCAGGGTGGTGCCCTAAAATGAAGGGGAAAGTATAAAAATAAAAACAGCACCAACCCGGCCCCAGGGGCTGCACAGTCAGTGCTTGAAAAAAAAATCCAATCCGGTGCACGGGCCCAGCCAAAAACAAAAACAAAAAAAACCCCAATCCTGCGCGTGGGCCCAGTACCCGCCTGCGGGCCGTGGAACCGACCTGCAGCTGGCAAAAGGAAAAAAATAGCCAACCAGCCCATGCTACCGCTGTAGCTTGGGCCACGTGGTAACAGTAGAAAGAAAAAAAATACAATAAAAATAAAATTTTTAAAAAATGTAAAAAATTTAACAAATCAAAAAATAAATAAAAAGAAGGAATGCTGACCCACCCCCAGGGGTGGCTGGGTTGGTGCCCTAAAATAAAGAAAAATATAAAAAAAAAAAAAATAACACCGACCCGGCCCCAGGGTCTACACAGTTGGCCCTTGAAAAATATATATTAAAAAGCCCCTGCCACAGGAGCCAGGGTCGCCACGCTGCCGCCGCCAGTAAGGATGATGTGTTGATGATTGAAGAAGAAGATGATGATGTGGATGATGAGGATGAGGATGCTGCCAGTCCAGTTTGTGCAGTTGTTTCCAACGTCTATGTTTTTTTTTTTTTTTTTTGAATATTTTTTCCCACCCATGTGCTGTCAAATGGATTAAATCACGCAAAGTGGGGGGAAATGAATAACGAAAAACAATTTTTTCAAAAAAATAGTTAAAAATGAAACCAAATGAACCAAACCCTAAAACAAAACGAACCAAAACGAATCACCATTTTTGTTTGTTTGTGCCCATCTCTATTAATAATACTTCACACCCCCACCAGCAAGGCCACAGATAATGACCCATACTTAATGGGTGTTGGGAAGGGTTGCATAGATGGAACTTT
Organism: Phrynocephalus guinanensis; assembly: GCA_037367245.1. Taxonomy (NCBI): domain Eukaryota; kingdom Metazoa; phylum Chordata; class Lepidosauria; order Squamata; family Agamidae; genus Phrynocephalus; species Phrynocephalus guinanensis. Next base: position 122,010,353 of record CM074736.1, read on the forward strand.
CATGCACCCCAGGCCATTGTCCACCTAACAAACGTATTCAAACAAGGGTGATGCGAAAAACGGTGGAACTATAAATTGGAGGCCTCGTCACTAACTATCCTCAGACTGATTAAGCTGCTTGGATGAGTAGTGAAAGGTTTCGAACTCACAAGAGAAGTCCTGTTGTTATGACTCAGCTGCCAGATAACCTCATCTGGATGACTAAGAATCTGCACAGACTCATTAAAAATAATAATATTAAAAGTGGTGAAGACCTGGCCCATTAGACCAATGCATGCAAGGTGAGCAGGAAGTTCAGAATTGTTCAGCTTGAAAGAGGGATAGGTAGGCAAATGGAGGCTACCATGTCTTCTGATTTATAAACCACCTCAAGTAGGCTTCAGTTTGATATATGGTACAAAACAATTTTTCAAATTAATTGAGAACAAGATAAGCAGGTTTTATCCCTCCTCTGAATGATAGATGTGTATTCTAACACTGTAGCCTTGACTCTCAGAAGCAAGCCCAGCTGATTTTAAAGTGCCAAGAAGTGAAATGCTGTATGTTAAAATAAGGTGGATATAGAAAAAGTGACCCTCTGCTTTTACTTTGAAAAATGAGGCTTGAACAATAGTTTACTGTAAATATTGCAAAACAATTAGCTGGCTCTCCAGCCAAGCAAGGTCACTCTACAATAACGTTCCTGACAGTTGAAGATACTTTACAAATGGTAGCAAAGCATAAAAGGGGAGCAGGACTCTTTGTAGTTCCAATATTTTGGAGCTCCATATTTTGTGCATAACTTTCATAGGAAAATGAATAGAATTCCAAGCCAGGGAATGTGCCAGGAAAGGGAAAGAGGGAATACTAAATCTTATCTCCTTTAGGACATATATCAACAAGCAAACAAGCAATAAAGAGAAAATGTAAAAGAAGCAAAGGGAGAAACACTTGACAATGGTTAAGGCCAATGGTATGAGATGGAAATAAGTGTAACTAAGACACAGCACATGCACAATGTATTAGGGTTATCTACTCTTATTCACGGGACAATGGGAAATGAAGAAAAACAGAGACACAAGAGTAATAAACAATTCCCCACCTTGGGTTCCTTCCTTGGGGGAAAAGAGGGGTATGAAATAAGAAAATAAATAAAATGGAACAGAATAAAATAAATTATGTTATAATGACAAACCTAACAAGTCGCCGTCAACTGACAGCAACCCTAATAGGGTTTCCAAGTTGAGTGAAGTGTTTAAGGTGTAGTTTTATCAATGCTGTTCCCTGGATTCAGTGGTTTAGGTTTTGGGCTGCAGATTTTCCACCATCGACTTGACTGGACTGTACAAAGAAATTCAGCAATATCACTAACAGCACTTTACCTAAATGCATTCACCCACTTTCATTATAATAGCGACAACCAGTATATCCCTGCAGCTCTTAAAGTTTTACAGGTAAAGACTGTGAGCCAATTTTTTATGGTGTCCAGATTTGGATCAAAGAGGCCAATGAGAAAGTAGACCTGGTTATGGCCTCCTTTTTAAGATGCATTTTAGGTGTCCCTAATATGATTAAACTATCAACTATGAACCTTGAATTGGGTATCCACTTCAGCCATGGCATGGTCTTTGGCTTTCAAATAGTGGTTAGGCCTTTACTATAATACTCTCCGTAGCTCCTTACTGCTTCATCTCTTAAAATACTCCTTTACTTCTACTTGGGGCATCCCTTTTGTCACTAAACTTCAAAACTTAAATTTTACTCTAGAATCTTTCGCAGATATTGAACTTAACAGAGCTCATTTGATCATAAAGATTACTGGAAGTAGAAACTCAGTCACTTACCTGTAGTCTTAATTCAATCTGTTCTCCACGGTATTTTGATCTACCCCGTTCTTTTGGACATGGTTTGTGCAATTTTGGTAAGTTAGTAAATCAAAATAAGAGCCGGGCCTTTATGTTAGCTACATTTAACATCTTTCCTTCTTCAGTTCTGTCTAGAAGATACTGTAATATCCCCCTTGCTCAGAGGATTTGCAATTTTTGCCACCTAGAACCTGACACAGTCTCTCACATCTTGTGTCACTGTCCGGCACACAATGAGTTAAGCAAACTCTTCCTGGAGCAAATCCTCCTCGGTCTCCCAGGCCCTCCTGAAGGATATACAAGCTTTCTCCTTCATGACAATTCTGAACTAGTCACTGCCCAGGTGGCTGTCTTTCTAACAGCTGTATTAGAGAGAGAGAGAGAGAGAGAGAGAGAGAGAGAGAGAGAGAGAGAGAGAGAGAGAGAGAGAGAGAGAGAGAGAGAGAGAGAGAAGCCCTCTGTGAACTTTAGTTAGAGCATTGATGAGATTTAGTTTACAATGTTCCGTGTAACCGTTTAGCTTTTTATTTGTGTACTTCTTTTGTTTTAATGCCATTAAAGGTTTATGGAATGGAATGGATGGCCAGAGGTTGAGGATTTGATTCCCCACTGGGCCTCCCAGGAGAAGAACCAACCTGTGTAGTCTGGAGCAAGCTGCTCAGTTCCAGGGTGTCCCCCAAAGAAAGGTAATTGTGAACTAGTTCTGTGTATCCTCTATCTAGAAAACCCTCAAAAGGCCACTATAAGTCAGAATTGACTTTGCAACCTGCAGTTATCATTATTATTTATCAATGGCAGATCCTAGTGACTTTCAGTGGCCAAGCTGAGATTGAGCCCCAGGTCTTCCGAGTCCACTACATCACACTGAGAAGATGTTCATTCCTCCACTAATCATTAATGTGATTATTTCGCGTCCATTTTGTCTCTGTTAGTGTTACGCTTAGGAGCAGTACAAAACAGTGTTACTTCACATCTGTCATGCAACTACTGAAATTTGTCTTGACCACGCCCCTGGAATGAGTGTTAAGTGCAACAATACTGTACCTGGTGCTGGAGTAGGGATTTCCCTTGTCACTCTTTGTTCCCACTTTCTCTTCTGAGACAAGACACCATGTAGTAACGACTGTCATGGAACAAAACATTCATTTCTCTCAGAAAACTGTGTCTGAGGTGTTTTTAATTTTGACTTTTCAGAAGCAAAATATCGAAAAAGAATTTTTAAGCCCCCCCCAAAAAAAAAAAAAAAAAGGAAGCTAGATAAATTCAGTGTTTGTCACAGTACAAGACAGTGAGGTAACACTTGTCACGAGACAAGTTATCATGACCGTGGGAACACTGAAACAAGGACAAAACCACGTGATCGTGACCAATGCTGTTATGGTACAAAACTAGTCACAGAACAAAGAAAGATGTGAAGTAACCACCTAAGTGAAGGAAGCTCTGAGTGAGAGAACTTCAGTGACCTTAAACAATCCCTTCCTGGAGGCACCAGGAGCAGATTGACTGACGTGTGACAATAGATTTCTTGCCTTTAGGTGGCATGTTACAGCTTGTGAATGAGCAAAGTTCAGCTTCACTTCTTCCCTTTCCTCTTCTCCCAATCAGAGTCCACACTTGGGAAAAGGTGTCAGTAACTTAGGGATGCCCCTTTCTGCAGCCCAAATAGTACTATATGTGTTTGATTTCTCTCAAAACTTGGTGCAATGTTCCATCCGAGCAGAAACCATAAAACGTCTGTGTTTTCCTTTCAGCATGCATTTTTAAAATATAATATGGTACTTAATGAAACTGAATTACAGCAGAATATAATGGGAACAGTTCACCCTGTGTGCCCTTGGGAAACATGAGGACAGACTGCAACTTTGAATGGACATTGTAATAAGCCTTTATATATGCTACTAAACATATGTATTCAACTGTGCCACATCTGCTCCTGTTTTGGAGCTCTCTCTTTCATCCAGCTTCATGTTGTAAAGCTCTGTGGCTGGGCATACAACTGAAAAGAACTTCACAGTTTACCTACCAGTGAAAACAGATAGATAGGTGTGGGAAAGCATTTTCTATATTCTTAGTCAAGCACTTGTTTTGCCATGTTGCAATGGAACCAAAGCAACTCAAGAAGAGGAGGAGGAGCGGATATTTTATCACAATATCTCTGAAAATGCTAACTGGCACAGTTCCATCCATTCTCAAAAATTAAAATGTAATTAGACCAGAGGAGGGGATGGGTGTGTACCCACAGGCACACATACCCTAGAGCAGTGTTGGCAAACCTATGGCATATGTGCCAAAGGTGGCACTCAGAGCCCTTTCTGTGGGCATCTGACATCGCCCCTTCACAGCCACCTGTATTCAGGTTAAATTGCTGTATTGGCACGTTGCCAAAAATTAGTGGGTTTTGAATCACAGTTTGGGCGCTCAGTCTCTCAAAGGTTCACCATCGCTGCCCTAGAGATTTGAATATCACATGTCCTTTGGCCAAGGAAGTATTGTAGGGAGCAATATTGCCATCGTGCCTGCTTAATATCTAGACCTTAGAAAGGGATGAATGGATAAAATTATACCCGGACTTTGGAAACTGATAAATTGGCATACATCTATGAAGCCCAATGCTGGGAAGGGGTTTAAAAAGAAGGAAGGTAAGTGTTATATCAAAACTAGTTGCAGCATCTGTGCATTGTCCAAAATTTGCATTGTGAAATAGGAGGTGACAGCTGGGAAAAGGAAAAAAATCTGCTATGAAATGTGGTGTTGAAGGAGAGATTTGTGGACTCCAGGGATCTCCAGAAACACACAAGCCAATGGGTTATAGAACAAAGCAAGCCTCAACATTTATTGCGAATATCCCCATGGAAGTCCATGAGCAGGGGAATGGCAGAGGGCTTTGTAGGGGCTAACTTAAAGACACATGACGCCAATGTTTAATGCAACTTATTTATTAACTAGACTTGAGGTACAGACAGTCAGAGGGGCTCACTCTCAACTCCTCTCTGTCCTTTTTTCAGGCCCAGTGGCTACAGCACCTAGGCCTTTTCCGTCACCATTTGAAAATAGTCTTTAGGTATAGGTCCAGTCACAGCAAGTCTGGTCCCCAGGGCAGTTTGGTTCATCTCCTCAGTCCCTTATCCTCCATCACCAGGTGTCAACAGCTGTCTCTTAACTTCAAATACCCATAGGTCCTTGCAGTACAGCCAAGTTCCCCTCTTAGAGCCCTTTTACACGACCCCTAAAATCTGCTGCAAAACACTTGCAGATCCAGAGCATAAAATTGTTTTCCCACCAGCAGCGGGCTATATAAAAAAAGTATGCCCACGCCCACTTAAGCGCGCCCCAGTGCACTTTACAAGTACCTGGCCTCTGGAGGTAAAAAAAATTCTGATGTGGATTGTAAAGCTGTGGATGCCAGGCTCTCCTCGCCTTCTGCTTGTTTTTGTTGTCTCTGCCGCCCCTTTAACAGACAGGAATCCCTACGGGGCTGCTCCGGGGCTGCTCCGACGGAAGACAGAGGTGAGCAGAGGTGAGCCGGCATTTTTCTCTTTCCCCCCCTCCCCTCACCACAGACAGAAGCAACAGAGTGTGGAAGGGTGAGAACACAGGAAGAGCAACAAAACCCACATGATATCTGGCTGGGGGGATCCAAATTTATACTACCAGCAGATCTTAGGGGTCGTGGGGCCCACTCTAACTGTCAAAGGCATTGGGACGTCACCATCTCCATCTATGCAGCTGAGTGGGGCCATCCAGAACAGGTCCAACATGCGGTTCTTGGTCAGGGACCACCAGCAGACATGAGTTCCAGCCCAACACTTCCCCAGGCCTCTGGTTGTTGGGTTCCAGGCTTATGCATTAGCTAGAAAAGTAAGCTAGAGCTAAGTATGTTATGAAAATCCTAAAGGACCTTGACAGATTAGAATGCTGGGCCAAAGCTAACGGAATGGATTTCAACAGAGGGAAATGTAGGGTGCTACATCTAGGTAAAAAAAAAATGAATTCCACAGATATAGGATGGGGGACACTTGGCTAGAGAATAGTACTTGTGAAAGGGATCTGGGAGTCTTGGTGGACCACAAGTTGAACATGAGTCAGCAGTGTGATGCGGCGGCCAGGAAAGCCAATGCGATTCTTGGTTGCATCAACAGAACCATAGTGTCTAAATAAAGGGAAGTGATAGTGCCACTCTATTCTGCTCTGGTCATACCCCACCTGGAGTACTGTGTCCAGTTTTGTGCGCCTCAGTTTAAAAAGGATGTTGACAACCTCGAGCGGGTGCAGAGGAGGGCGACCAGGATGGTTGAGGGTCTGGAGGAAATGTCTTATGACGAATGACTTAGGGAACTGGGAATGTTTAGCCTCTCTAAAAGAAGGCTGAGGGGGGATATGATAGCTATGTTTAAATATTTGAAAGGATGTCATATTGAAGAGGTAACAGGTTTGTTTTCCATGGCTTCAGAGACTAGGACTCGGGGCAATGGTTTCAAACTACAGGAAAAGAGATTCCATTTGAACATTAGGAAGAACTTCATGACAGTTAGAGCTGTTGGGCAGTGGAAAATGCTGCCACGGAGGGTGGTGGAGTCTCCTTCTTTGGGGGTTTTTAAGCAGAGGCTGGATGGCCATCTGTCGGAAATATTGTGAAGGGGTTCCTGCATGGCAGTGGGTTGGACTAGATAGCCCTTGAGTTCTCTTCCAACTCTATGATTCTATGAATCATGACAACTGGAGTTTTCTTGTGGGATCAAAACGCTTTGCTACTCATCCAAGTAGTTTCTTCAGTTGGAAGAAAGTGAGTGGGAGGTTTCCAATTTATAGTTCACCTTGGTTTCACCACACCCTGGTCTGAGTAGACTTGTTAGGATGACAACAGCCTGGGGTGTATGAGAGTCACAGCTATGCAACACTTCCCAACACCCATTAAGTTGTTCCAATCTGTCAGCAGCATCTTTCTTGAAGTGCAGTGCCCAGAAGTGAACCCAAAACTCAAGAAGAGGCCAAACCAGTGCAGAATAGAGGTGGAATCACATGATAGGAAACATAATTGAAGCGATAGGGTTTTTAAAAACTATTTTCAGGCAGCAAATAACTGAAACTGCAGGAACGGATCCTGTGGATATGGCAGTCCTACTGGACTGCTTCCTCTTCCCAAATGTGTTTTTATCTGTATCAAAATACAAAACCCAATGACTTTGACTTTCCTGCAGGAGGGGACACTACCATTAGATGTGGTCCTCCTGACCCCTTCAATGGGTTGAGCCATAGAACTAGCAATCTTTGCAAAATCATCTCCCCTACACAATATTCCATGTCCTCCAGCCCTCTAGCATCTCTCAGGTGCATCTCACAGATGCCAACTGGATTTGAATTGGGGTCATAATTTGCATTATTTCTTATCCTCTGCAGTAGACATGGGCACGACCAGAAAAAATGATGTTTCGAGTTTTCATTTGATGGAACGGGTCCGTTTCGGGTCGTTTCCGTTTGTCGCGAAATTTTTCAAAAATTTGTTGTTTCGTCATTTCGTTTGTCGTTTGTCATTTCCACCGCGATTTAGCGCGATTTGACTTCCCCCAGAGCATAGTGGCGTCCCGCAATCAGGGCTGGCGCTAGGTGTTTTTGCACCCTAGGTGGCGGGCGGGGAGGGGGCGGGGGGGTGGGGGAGGTGCGGGGGGGGGGGGATGGTGGCAGGGGGCCATGGGCGGGCGGTGACAGCGGCAGGGGGAGGCGCGGGCGGGTGAGCGGGCGGGCGGTGGCCGCGGGCACGCGAGTGGGCGGGCGGCGGCGCGGGCCGCAGGCAGGTGGCGGCGCGGGCGGACGGGCGAGTGGGCAGTTAGGATATCACTTAGGATAGAGGTTCTGTTCTTGGCTTGCACCCCAAATGTGTGTGTGTGCAAGCAAATTGAAGTTGGGAAAATAGAAAATAAATGGTAGTATATAATATATTTTTAAAATAAATCCACACCTCCCACTCCCAGTTGAACCTCCCCCTTTGTCCAATATCAGGAAAAAATCCTCACAAACTGCCAGAGGAGAAATAAAGAATAAACTGCTATTCCCTTCAGCAGACAAAGCTGCAGGGAATCAAAGAAAAGAAATTATTTTCTAAATTCAATTCCCTCCGTGCCTGCCTAACTTAAATCCTAAAGCCTCCAGCCTCCCTCCTCAATCTCAATCGGATCACACCAGCACCAGCAGCCAGCCCTCCTCCCTCAACCACATCCATACACCCGACTGCGATTTCTGGAAGGTGCCTCGGCTTTTTATGTCCTCCGAGACATCCAGAAGTGTTAGTCAAAAACCTGGCAATGCCATTGGTGGAATGGTTCAAACAATTTGCATGGTCCCATCCCATGCCCAGCCCAAATGGGCAGGTCTAAAAAAATAAAAAAATAAAATGAAATGAAATAAAATCAATACGACGTTTTATTGCTATAAAAAACCCACTGCTGCTACTATTAAAATTCACACATTTAAAATAAATAAATTTCACATGTTTCTGTGGTGATTTGGTGTGTTTTTTACCACGATTTCAAAAGAAAAATTGCGGTCACCATTTTGGATCCCCCCACCGCATGGCATGGCGAGACGACGAGGATGACCCCCCCCCCAGCCTGGTGCAAGCAGCCCAGGACAGGAGAAGAGGGGGGGAAAGGCCGGGGACCCCCCAGAAACCACCCCTCTGGTAGGTGGCAAAGCCTCAGGCAGGTATATTTTTGCCTGCTTTTTGGCCTGGAGTCGGGGTTTTTTTTAAAAAAAAAACTTTTAAAAACTTTTTCTGTGCTTCGCATTGCACGATCGCCACAATGCCACAAGCGAAAACGAAAAACCCAACCAAATTTTTCTTTTTTCGGTTCGAGTTCGAGTTCTGACGGCTTAATTATCGTTACCGTTTCCGTTACGTAACGGAAACGAAAAACGGAAACGGAAACAAAAATTTTGCCGAGTCGTGCCCATGTCTACTCTGCAGTATTCTGGTTGGTTCATATAGTATTTACAAGGTTAAGAAAATGAGATTGCAAAGCAGACCACAAAGTTAAGGTAATAAAACATGGATCTTTATCCAGGACTGTTGTAACTTAGTCATTTCCATAAATGATGTTGATCTCAAATAATCATTTATAAAAGTAGCAGCCATGTTTTTATATTAGTAAATCTTTATTACACAATTGGAGAAAATGTCTGCCAGCACATATTATTAACTTAAGCAGTGCAGATCAATGTATTTTTTTAAAAAAACCAGTGCATTCTCTGTTTTTCATCCATACTAAAAGTCCATTTCATCACCCCCTGCAAATTCTTACAGTTTTAACTCCTCTCAAATGTTTATGATCCCTTTCTTCCTGTGGTTCCATTTTTCAGCAAATGACATTTTCATTTACTACAAAACGTTGACAGCAATAAATTCTTAAGATCATGTGTATAGAAGGGAAGATTGTGGTGATGCATAGGAAGAAAACCCTGCAAGAAAATCTTCACCGGCATGATGTTTTTTGAGATATTTGGAGTTATGATCTCCCTCAAGGCCACCTAACAACACCAATGCAGATCAATCAGGGAAATGAAGAATCAAATCTTCTACATTACACTGTGTCAGTGGTATTTAGGTTTTGAGGGCTACTAACTGGAGTTAGTTGTTCCCTGGTCCCATTCTGTAATATTTTAGGACAAACAACCTGAGGCCTAGAGATGTGACCTTGTGATACCACAGGGATATGTCTTTCAGCAGCACTAGACTTCCTCCTAGGGTTGTAGTGTGGATTATTCTTTACTAAATATTTTTAAAGCAGAATTTGGGTGGCTACCAAACAGGATGATCAATCTGTGGATTTCTTGCAATGGCACAAGGCTGAACTCAGTCATCCATGGGTCGCTTCCAGCTCCATGTGACTATAAGAATTTATTTTGAAATAAGAAAGTTAGTAGGGAGATGGCAAAAAGTAAATCTTCAGATATGGAGCAAAAATGACCTTCATATTATTTTTCTCCGGGACAGAAACACACACCAGACTAAACAGATCACAGTCTCTTACACAGACTCTTAACTTTGCAGGCTAGTTCCCTCCAAACCACTCCTTTTGTATCTCATCCACATTCATTCTTATCAGCCAATCAGAAACCAACACTGTACTTAAACATTCTTACACCAATCTGTCAACCATCCCACCACTTTTCCCATCCATGTGACCCCACACATGCACCCATTCATTTACATAAGAAGTACAACACACCAACATTATAAATCATAGACACAGACACAGACACAGACACAGACACACACACACACACACACACACACACACACACACAGAGAGGAGGGAGAGGGAGGGGGGGGGGGACAGGGACAGGGAGAGACACACACACACACAGACAGACAGAGAGAGAGAGACACACAGAGAGAGAGAGAGAGAGAGAGAGAGAGAGAGAGAGAGAGAGAGAGAGAGAGAGAGAGAGAGAGAGAGAGAGAAAATGAAAACGAAAATGCGATCAGGTACAAAAATGAGAAGAGGTATGATTTAAAGCAAAAAGTGTTCTGCTTATATACCGCCTCGTACCACTTCAAGTAGTCTCTGGGCAGTTTACTGTTCAATTACAGTATGCTGGCTACACATTGCCCCCCCCCCGCAAGCTAGGGTACTCATTTTACCGACCTCGGAAGGACGGAAGGCTGAGTGAACCATGAGCCTGCTACCTGGGATTGAACCCCAGGTCATGAGCCCAGTTTTACCTGCAGTGCAAGCATGTAACCACTGCTCCACAGGGCTCCTTCAGAGAGAAATGTAACAAAATAGATGAGAGAGATGTATGTCCCTGTGCACAACTGGCCTGGATGATTTTAAAAAGGCAATCCAATGGCATTGAGAAAAGTTAGTAGACTATATGTTAGTAGACTATGTCTTTGTTGTAAACTGCCCGGAGTACCGCCCGGAAGACCGGCGGTATATAAGCTTAAATAATAAATAAATGAATAATAAATATGGCAGAGAAGCCAACAGTTCCAAAGGTCTTCCAGGCTGGAACTGATCAAAACAGGCAGTCCATGGTTAGCTCAAGTTAATGCAAGCATTCCAAGTGCTGGTGACTGTGGATTTCCCCTCCTTAAGGAAGCAAGACAGATTCACAGAAAATGTGTCTGTTGGCAGAGACAGAACCAAAAATGCTGCCTTGAGCACATTAGTAAGAAAAAGTGCAACCAAAAAACAAATATGCTTAGTTAACAATTCTGTGAACAGTTTTTCAAGCAGAAGATATACTGTATTAGTCCTGATCCAAAATGTGACCCTGATGGAGGAAGGATGTAGTCCTAATACAGATCTTTCCCCACTTCCCACCTTCTTGTTTACAATGAACAATGCATGAACACAATTGTCAACACACTGATGGTGCCATGTTTAGTTGGGCCTTCCTCTTCAGCTCATGGCTACCCTCCCAGTGCATGTATATCAAGCACACCAGTGGACAGCTCCAGCCAGGCTAGCTTCTGCCCTTTTGACCTGGTGTGTTTGTGCTTTATGTCTATAATTCAGTGTTTTTCAACCTTTTTTGGGCAAAGGAACACTTGTTTCATGAAAAAAATCACGAGGCACACCACCATTAGAAAATGTTAAAAAATTTAACTCTGTGCCTATATTGACTATATATAAAGTAATTCTCTTGAATAGGAATCAAATAAACACAAAGAAAGTATTTTATAATTACTTTATTATGAAATAGTAAACAGAAATATGAAAAATTATAAAATTCTTTATTCAGTGCGCAACCTGGGCCTGTTTGGCTGAACACAAAGCTGATATTCTTCATCTTTTCCAACGGCACACCAGGCAACATCTCGCGGCACACTAGTGTGCCACGGAACAGTGGTTGAAAAACACTGCTATAATTCATTGTAAATGTAAACACAGATGGCATCCGATACAGGTAACATCAAGGGGACATATGATGGGATTAAACAGGCCTTAGGGCCAATGCAAAAGAAAACTGCACCCTTAAAGACTGTTTCAGGCGAGATCATCCAGGATCGTGAACAGCAGATGGCAGAACTAGTGCAGGGAAAGCGCCCCAGAGGGAGACCACAGCTGCGGTATAAGGATATCTGTAAGAGGGACCTGAAGGCCTTGGGAATGGACCTCAACAGATGGGAAACCCTGACCTTCAATCGCAAGGGGGCAATGACAATAAAGATTCCTATTCCTATTCCTATTCCTACTCTCTGGAGGCAAAATATACAGCAAGGTCTATATAAATTCAAAGAGGCATTTGTCCAACAGGCAGAGGAAAAGAGGCAGGCACACAAACAACAAAACCCGAGGACTGGGCAAGAAACAGAATATATCTGCCCCCAGTGCAGTAGAGACTGCCATTCCTAGATTGGTCTATTTAGTCACACTAGGTGTTGTTTTTAGGCTCTCTACTCCAGTCATGATACCATAGTCTTTCGAGACTGAAGGATGCCAACGATGATGATGTAAACACATATAAGGGGAACGACAAGGACAGCTTGTGGTCTAAACAGCAGCACATCTCACTCTCAAATGGTAGGGTGAGAAGACTTCTCCTGGTATCATAAGTTGACAGGACATGGAGAAAAATCTTATATGTCCATCTTAAAATCTTCAGTGTACATGCATCCGCAGTGTCCATTACTGAACAACTGGAACTGTTTTGCACCTTAAACTTGAAAATTTAATAGGAACATGGTTAGTCTCTCTGCAGCATGGGCACTTGAGACGAATTCTTCAGCATTTTCATCATGGTTTCAGGGACTACCCAAATTATTCACCAGGGACTGCTAGTGATTCCTCTTCCAACCATAAGTTAAGACATTCTCAAATTTACCATTTTCCTGTTTGCAGCATATAGAATCCTATTGGTGTTCATGTAAAGTTTGTTTAACTTGCTGCAGCTAATTGCCTTTAATTGACAAGGTGTCAGGACATGTCTCAGTCACATGCCTTATCACATGACTAACTATGCAACAGAGGTGCATCAACTATCTGCAATTAGGTATAGCAAAATACACAGACCTTATTTGAATACCAATAGGATCCCAAGCATTGACAATTTTACTTTCTGAGATTAAAGACAAGTTTATGTGTCTGGAGATCTATACATTTTAAATTACAAAATAAGCTTGGTGAAGAGCTCTGTTCACCTTTGGTAATAATCCTTATTGCTTTTACAGTTTATCTTATGAAGTTTAAGCTTTATTGATTTAGGCTCCTGGATGGATTAATGAATATATGAAATATCATTCCCTAGAAGAACATATGTCTGAAAGAGGAAACAAACTAACAAAATATGAAGAACTGAATTATAATTCCTTAGGGCAGTCCATTGCAATTGATTTCTGAAACATTAAATGGAAATTATTTTAAAAAACTAACCAAGTGCTCCAGTTACAGTTTGAAACTGTGGCAAAGAATTTAAAATTAAAAGCAAAGTCTTACACAATAGACAGTTCTATGTTAGAAGTTGGAGATCATAGCAATGTATGAATATTCATTATCCCATTTTTTGCTTTTCCTCCTGGGAGGAAGCAAAGCAGGAAAGAAAGATTGACATTGACAAGGAAGAAAACAAGGAAGAGAAAATAGCTGAATCAATTTCATGAAGCTGCAAAGGATGGCTTGAAAGTCTGAGCCTCTCTGGCAAAATGTGTACATATCTTGAAAAATTATGTTTAGGGGGGGAAACAGATCTTTGCTTCCATTAAAAGCAAACACGAATTGCAAAGCTGTAGTACTTAAGTAGTTAAGTTCACACTTGTGACTGTGGGACTGGCCTGAGGTGTGCAGAAGACTCAAAAATTTATTGCAATGAATTCTGATGAGAGCTGCTACTGGTATCTAAAGAATCACACTCCAGTAGATATGAACCTTAAAAAATGTGGTCCATAACAGTTTGCGATTAGTGGCTTGCCATGAGCCATCAATGACCATGAAGCAACCAGAAAATTGAAATAAGGCAGGCCTGTCTCCTGCTGTTGTCACCACAATGGGCTCAGCACCTGGAATAGAAGTCAGCTGTAGAGATGGGCATGAACCAAAAAAATTGTGATGTTTTCCGGTTCGGTTTGGTTCATTAATTACGAAATGAATTTTTATGAAAAAAATTGTTTTGTAATTCATTTTAGTACAGATTTTTTTCTTTTCTTTTGAACCCCACTGGTCAGTTTTTTTTATTATTTTATTATTTTTAATTGTTTTTTAATCCTGCCAGCCTGCGGGCTGGATTGGATTATTATTATTATTATTATTATTATTATTATTATTATTATTATTATTATTATTATTATTATTATTATTATTATTAGAGATGGGCACAAAACGAGCGATTTTTCATTTTTGTTTTTGTTTTTTCGTTTTGTTACGCAACAAAAACGAAACGAATTTTTTTAAACAAAATGAAAACAAAAATGAAACGACCAAATTTGCCGTGTTTTTCGTTTTCGTTACAGCAGATGCATTGAACTAAAAAGAATGCTAACGAAACAGCAATTTTTTGTTTTCGTTTTCGTTTTTTCATTTCGTTACCTAACGAAACGAAAACGAAATTTTTTTGCAAAAAATGTCACGAAAATGAAAACGAACCGAAACGGACCCCTAAACGACCAAACGACAAACGAAACACCATTTTTTTGAGTCGTGCCCATCTCTAATTATTATTATTATTATTATTATTATTATTATTATTATTATTATTATTATTATTATTATTATTATTATTATTATTATTATTATTATTATTATTTTACTGCTATCCACTTGGCCCACCTACCAGCTGTAGTACGGGTTGGTTGGCTTTTCCCCCCCTCCTGCCAGCCCATCGGCCGCTTCGGTGACCCATGGGTTGGGTCGGAGGCCCGCAGGTCGGTTCAGCAGCCCTCAGGCCAGATCAGGTACTTATTTATTTATTTATTTATTTATTTATTTATTTATTTATTTATTTATTTATTTATTTTTATTTTATTTTTATTTTTTTACTGCCGACCATGTGGCATGCCTACCAGCTGTAGCACAGGCCAGTTGGCTTTCCCCCCCACCTGCCAGCCCATGGGTCGGTTCCGGTGCACGTGGGCTGGTTCGGTGGCCCGATTGGTTTTTTTTTTCTCCTGCCACCCCACGGGCCAGTTTGGTGACTCGCGGGTCTGGTCCGGTGCTCACGGGCTGGATCGGTGGCCCGCAGGCTGGATCAGGTAATTATTTTATTTTATTTTATTTTATTTTATTTTATTTTATTTTATTTTTACCTCCAACCACATGGCCCACCTACCATCTGTAGCGCGGGCCTGCTGGCTTTGTTTTTTTTTTTCATACCACCACGCTACAGCCAGGAGGAGGACCAGACCAGAAGAACCACTCCACCCAAGTAGGAGACACCACCAGAACAAAAAACAAAACAAAACAAAATGGAAATTTCCGTTTCATTTTGTTTCGTTTTTCTTAGAGGGGGCAGTTCAGTATTTGTTTTGTTACATAATGAAATGAATAGCGAATAATGAAACAAACCAAAAGTCAGCTGCTGTCCCTGAAGATGGTGGTAGAGCAGGAAGCAGGACCAGGTATATAGGCAATGGAGGGGGCAATAGAAAGGTGGTAGGTGGTCATCTGTATTGGTGAACCAAAAATCATGCACAAAGCAGAAGAAATTATGGAGCTCTGTTTCTTAATGGCAAAATGAGTTGCATAAGCTGGCTTTTTTGTTTGTTGTTCAGTTGGTGCCCATATCTACCCTCCAGTTCTCTCAGGAATGACAGTGCTACACCCTGCACCTTTGTCATCCTTACGTAAAGGTAAAGATTTCCCCTGCACACGTGTGCTAGTTGTGTCCAACTCTAGGGGTGACGCTTATCTCCATTTCCAAGCCATAGAGCCAGTGTTATGCAAGTCCGAGGCCATGTGGCTGGCATGGCTGAAAGCGTTTCTGCACATGGAACATTCTTTACCTTCCTGCTTTTTATGGTGGTACCTATTTATCTACTTGCATTTACATGCTTTCAAACTGCTAGGTTGGCAGGAGCTGGGGTTAACAGCAGGAGCTCACTCTGCTGCTGCATGGCACCTGGGATTCAAACCAACAAGCTGCTGACTATGCAGCTGACAGTTCCGGTGCTCTAGCCAGCTGAGCCACCAAACCCCGACTTCCTTCTCAGCTAGCTTTTTAGGCAGGAGATCACATTGCACTCCATGACTGGTACATCATGAGAAGAAACAATGGCAACACTCTGGCTTTGTTGATACGAAA
The DNA here is from genome assembly GCA_037367245.1 of Phrynocephalus guinanensis. NCBI lineage: Eukaryota > Metazoa > Chordata > Lepidosauria > Squamata > Agamidae > Phrynocephalus > Phrynocephalus guinanensis. The sequence continues at coordinate 122,026,432 of CM074736.1, forward strand.
GAATTATACATGAATATTAGCTGTAAAACTGGTATCTACTCCAGGCAGATGGAGGATTCTGTAAACAAGAGAGTTAAAGCACAGAGTTCAGTCATGTAAGTTTTGTTAATCACATTTCTATCTTAAACTTCCTACAACGATGACTTCAAGCCACGTTTTGGAGCTTCTTGGAGGCACACAGTTGGGTCTCTGCATGAACTCGGGAGCTGGTGTAACAAATATTTCTATATTGCTAGAAGGTTCATCCAAACTGTGTTTTCCCTACTTTTCAGCTCTAGAATAAGCACTTTGCATAAAATGAATCTGAAACACTGAATTTTAAAGAGTTTGATCAGCACGCCTGCATGCTCTGAACCCTATGAGAGCAGTAACAATTAAATAAATGTTATAACAAAAATTAGGATACACGATTGACTTGTATCAGAGGTTGAAGTAAGAAAAAAATTGCTTCTTCTTCTTGTACTTCTACTTCTTCTTTAACCTGCTAGGCAATACCTCCTGTGGTGCTTAATTATGTCTAGTGATTCATTAGGGAAGGGAAATGCTTCTGATTCAAGCAAGGGCATTTTTCATACTGATGAACAAGTTGTGTGCCATCTGGAGGCTATTGGAACAGCCACAATCATTGAGAAAGGTTTTGAAACTGCAGATTGTTCTGTAGAGAAATATTTGCCAGTAAAGGATCAATATGTGTTCAATGTTTCAGCTGAAGGACAATTTTCTTTGTTCACTGTGCTGTATCTGAAGGACCACCTTTTTCCATACGATCCTGCCGTCAATGGCAGGGAAGGTCCCTCCCTCAGTACTGTCCCCCTCAAACATCTCTAGGGGCGTTTATACACGACCCCTAAACTCTGGGGCAAATGGCTCCCAGCTCCGGAGATTAAAAATCTTTACCCACCAGCTCCAGAGTTAACAGGAAATTAAGTGTGACCCCGCCCACCTTAGCGCGTCCCAGCGCAGCTTTCAGGTACCTGCTTTTTGGATGTGACAAATATTTGATCCGGTGTAAGGATAGTGAGTGCGGGGCTCTCCTGGCTTCTGTTTGTTCTTTTTTTGCGCCCCGCCCCTTTAAGAGATCTGAATGCTGCCGGGAACAAAACGGAGGTAAACCGGCATTCTTTTCTTTCTTTTTTCTCCCTCCCTCACGCAGCCAGCAACCAGGAAGTGCGGAGGGGGTGGGGACAGAGGAAGAGCGAGGAACCCCTAAGATCTCTGGTCTGAATTTAAGTGGCCAGCGGATCTTAGGGGTCGTGTAAAAAGGCCCTAGGATGAAATGAAAAGAATGGGTTTTCTTGAGACTTGCTTCAAGGCTACAGAACTCCTTGATTGGTTCCTGCCAAGAGGCAGTTTTTCTCCCTATTCCCTTGGGCTTTTGGCCACTGATGAGTTGTAAAGGGCAAGGCTTATTCCTTTTGTTATTTATTGATTTGATTTGATTTGATTTGATTTATACACCACCCATTGTAGGAATGATTCCACACATAGGCACATTATTGGGTTCCGCAAAGCCAGGCCTCATGTAGCAACTTCCTCTGTGAGCACGAGTCCAGACTCTTTATTGGTATAATGGCAGGGCATCAGAGAGGGTGGAGACAAGGCTTACGTGTCAGGATGATAGGCTGATGAATTCCTGGCGTAGCAGTGTACGTAGGACTGGCCACGTAGGAAGGGGTTTTGATGAAGGATTAACAGACAGCTTGTTATTTCCTATGTACCATCCCATGGCCTTGGTGGATAATGTGGGGGGAAGAGATAAGGCAAGCTGGCTTCTTCTGCATCAGGCCAGATGGGATCCATTGTCCTCTCCGGGGTGTCCCCGTACAAATGGGGTTCAATGATTCCCAAGAGACCCTGCAAAAGAAGCTGCCTGGGGTGCTTATTAATCTTCCAAGAGGATATCACTATAACCCATCTGGCCTCAAGGTCACTCTGGGCGGTGAACAATAAACATTATAAAACATCAACCAGCAAAGATACATGCAATACTATAACATACCAAATAGACACAGACAACCAAAATCACATCCAGTATAAAGTTTTAAGTAAGGATGGGCACCTTACGAAAAATGACACACTGTTTTTTGTTGTTTAAGCTTACGAAACCCTTGGATCCCCAGATGTTTCTAGGCTGAAACCCTAACCCTTGGATCCCCAGTTGTTTTGGGACTAAAATTCCCAGGAGCCTTCACCACTAACTGTGCTAGTCAGGATTCCTGGGAGTTGTAGTCCAAGAACAACCGACGACCCTTGTTTGTAAGCACTGCTGTATATCGCTACTTGGAAAAGATGGAAACTAGAAAAGCATTCTAGTCATACAAGCCTCCAAATCTCTTGGGAATGCAGGAGAAAAAGATTCTGGCTAACCCACCTGCAAAATTTAACATCCCAGTATGTCTCTCCACTGACAATCATCGCTCATCCCAAGCATGGGATCAAATGGACATGTAAAAAAGAGATATCTGCCTGCTGGAGCTATCACAGCTGCCTCATGCCCTCTTCTGGCAAAACGCATCATAGGGAGGCCTGGGGGAAAAGCTCAGGGAAGCCGCCATATAATGCAGTGTGCAGGACAAGAGGGCATGCTGCTCTCTTAATTAAAGCCGGTCTTCAGGCCACCACCGGAGGTGCATATGCGCATCGGGGAACACTACTTTCAGAAGATGACTCTCCTGGCCTTTCTAATTAAAGCTGACAGGAATGAATGGGTTTAAGCGGACTCGATGCCTTCAGGTCGCGGGGGTCAATTGAAAAAGACTAGATACCTTGCCCTTCTCATTCACCTCTCATCTCCCTCCCACCCACCACCTACCACAGTCCTCTAAATTGGGTCTAGAGCAATGCTGCTGCCATGGCTGCAAAATGAAAATTGTCAAGCAACCTCTCACGCCGGCCGGAATAATCGTATTACCAGGTCACCGCCAGAGAACACATGAGAGTATTCATTGCTGCCAGCCTGTATTGAGACCAACGGCGTCATTTCTGGAAAGACACCAGGCTTCTTTCCAGACTAGCCCAGGACATATTGCTGCCCAAGGCCATCTCCATGGCTTGAGATTCCTCCGTCAAAAGCTGAGACCAGGGGCAGGTCCTAGTAATGGCACAAGGGTGCAGAGTCTTGCATAGCAACGGCAAAAGTAAATGTGTGCTTGATTGTGTCAGTGTGAGTAGAAGACAGACAAATAATTTGCATTTCCTGCACTACCTCCTGGAGAAATATTATGCACACAACACACCTTCAAACAAAGACCACTACCGCACTTTAGATTTGAAATGTGTTTTCCTTAAAGACAAATTGCACAAAAGACAAAAAGCACTGTCTGCTTTTCAAATCACTTTTTCTGAAGAGCCCCCTTGGCAATGCCCATTTTGTACCCCTGTGTCGGTTTTTCTTGTGATGGCCAGTGGTGGTGGTGTTTTTTTAAATCAGTTCCTGCACCTCTTTTTAAAATGATTTGGTTGTATTTGCAAACATATTAAGTCACCTTTTTTCGGTTTCCCCCTGTTTCTGCCATTTCTGTGTTATAGTTTAAAGCAGTTCCACCAAGTGCGAATGGGGAAGCCGATTGCTAAGCAACCACTGAAGTGTGGACTGCTGAACCGCTGTAGCGACCACATGACCACAGGAGGAGATAAGGCGATGCAAAATAAAAAGCAGCTACTCAAGGAAGTGTGATAGCAGCCAAAGATGAGCCTCGTGGCAGGTACAGTGGTTAAACTGCTATACTGCAGATATAATTGTGTTCACGACCTGGGGTTCAATCCTAGGTAGCTGGCTTGTGGTTGACTCAGCCTTCTATCCTTCCAAGGTCAGTAAAATGAGTACCCAGCTTGCAGGGGGTGGGGCAATGTGTAGCCTGAGTGAATAAATTTTAAACCTCCCAGAAAGTGCTTTAAGCACTATGGGGCAGTATGTAAGCAGAACACTTTGCTTTGCAAACACTTGTGTAGGCTTACAGAATTTCTGAATATTAGGTTTACTCCAAAAATGATGCAGGAAAAGAATATTTATTCCCTGGGAGATTTTTAATACCATGTGCAAGCATTTTATCATGCCTACCAGTTCCCACGAGGAAGAACAAAAGGATGCTATGGGCAAGCTTAGCATACTCCCAATTTTGTGGATTACAACTACAGTAGGACCCCGGTATCCACTGGGGATTGGTTCCAGGCCTTCCCATGGATAATGAAAACTGTGGATAAGAGAGAACACCAAAAAATCCCCAAACTTCTGTTTTGTGGCCGTACCTTGCCTTACAGCTGCTGTTTTGTGACATCTGCTATTTGTGACAGTAGCTTGCTTTACGGATGCTGTTTTATGATAGTAGCTTGCTTTACAGCAGCTGTTTGTGACAGTAGCTTGCTTTGCAGCTGCTGAATTATTTATTTGATTCCCCCCCCCCCGCCAACTGTGGATAACTGAATCAGTGGATACGGGAGTCCTACTGTACTCTTATCCCAGACTAACTGGATCTTATGGGGATTCTCCAGATGTTGCTAGAGTGAACGGAACCTTCACCATTGCCTTGGGTGGCAAGGGTGGCTGGGGAAATATAGTGCAGCCACATCTGGAGGATCCCATCTTTCTTTTGCCCACCCCACCCCACCACGCTCCATCTCTTCACCATTAATAATTTTAGGGAATGGCACCTCTCATTGCATGGCACATAGGTAGATTGAAAATCAGAATTTAGAACTGATCCTGTCTCATCCTAAATTAACAAATGCTGTAAACTGCCCAGAGTAGCTTTCAGCTAGATGGCCACAGTATAAATAAATAAATAAATAAATAAATAAATAAATAAATAAATAAATAAATCTGCACTTGCATAACCTTATATGCCAAGGAAAGAAAGGAGCGGAATTTGGTTATTCTTGTTTAGTGTTGTGTGATAAACCTTTTTCACACTGCAGTCAATAAGACTTTAAAATGCATCAGTCTCTCCTGCCCATCTCTCAAAATAGCAAGTACTGACCTACAAAACAACAATAAAAACAACAATGATGTAGGAGATAATTAACTGGTGGTTTGTTTGTTTTGCAAGAGCATTGACAGACCCCAGACCAATTATGAGTGCTATTTTTAAGATAACACCTAAATTAAGTCTGTATATGTCTAATTGATTTCAGCAGGAATAAGCCAAGTATCTGCTGAGCTTTTTATCACTGCAGTCGATAAGCCTTTAACATCTCATCTGTTTCCTACTACTAAGGCCTTTCCCTTTATTTGCTGTTGCACATCCGATCTCTCCTGATTTTGGAAACTAAGCAGGGTCAGCCCGGGTTAGTACTTGGATGGGAGACCACCAGGGAATACCAGGTGCTATAGGCGCCTGGAGTAGGAACTGGCAAACCACTCCAGTATTCCTGCCAAGAAAACTCCATGGACATGGAGTCATGAAGAGTCGGTCACAACTGTAATGACACAACACGCACACACAACTGTCCAATCCAAGCTACAGCCAGTTGCATTTACCCATATCTGGGAATTAAGGCTTTCACAGGAATCTGAAAACACATTGGTACCAAGATTTCCCAGCCAGGGGTCACATCAGAGTGTCTCTAAAAGGGCAGAGAGCAGCTTGAACACCATACTATAAAACTCAAGATTCCATAGGCTGGAGTCATGGCAGTCAATGCAAGGATCAAACCTTAAACCTGGATGTTAATTTGCTTGAACTGACTTCACTTCTTAGTCCCAAAATGCAGTAGTGTAGTCCCATTGAGTTAATCAAACCAATTAAGTCAATACTTAATATAAGTTGCATTGATCCAATGAGTGTGTATGTTGAATTTTTACCCTGGTCTGAGAAGAAATGTTTTGGTTATACACAGATTTTTTTAAAAAAAACAAAACACCAAATAAATTTTCATTAAATCAATACTAAATAAACAAATATTCTATAAGTACTGTGCCCAGAACCCCCAGGCACCCAGAACCAGAGGCATGAATGCAACACCAAAAGTGTTGACGTAGTCTACATGCCTCCAAACACAATTCAGCCTCTAGATTGGGGCATTGTAAGGACTGTTAACGTTCATTACATATGATTCTGTCTGGAAAGGATTGTCAACACTATGGAAGAGAACCCCAAGAGATAACTGCTCTCTCTCTCTCTCTCTCTCTCTCTCTCACACACACACACACACACACACACACACACACACACACACACACACACACACACGCACACGCACACGCACACGCACACGCACACGCACACACACACACACACACACACACACACACACACACACACACACACATTCATTCATTCATTGGATTTAGTCCCCTGTCTTATTTTTATTATTCTGCTTGGAAAGAAACATTTGGTCTCTCATTATAAAGCAGAGTTTTGAAATTACTGAAGCAGCTAAAAGCAACTACAGAGAAAAGCTCTCCGGAGATTGGAAGGGTGTTAAATACTACAATCATTGTAATTTGATGGTAATTTAATTAAGGTTCACGGTTGGAAATCACACAGAAATCATTATTACCTCTGTACAAAAGTCATATTGTCTGGGGCATCTTTTTCTTAAAAAAATAAGTATTAAATACTGAGTATTACCTAAATATCTCTCTCTCTCTCTCTCTCTCTCTCTCTCTCTCTCTCTCTCTCTCTCTCTCTCTCTCTCTCTCTCTCTCTCTCTCTCTCATGCATTTTCCATATAAGCCAAAGACTTAATCCTTTTCAAAAATCAAGGTATGAAATGCTGCCAATACAAAAGAAATAGGAGAAAACCTTAATTGGCCAGAATCCAAACAGCAACTTATTTTCACTCTGCATTGCATATGGGAAATCAGAATTTTAAGGATCTGCACTTTCTGAAACCAGTGTGATGGCTACTCGTCCTCTTCTTTCCCACATTAGTTGGAAAAATGAAGGCACCAAACCAGCATCTGAAACAGGCGACTGGGCTAGTTCTTCCATCAAGGATTGTGTTTCCCGTTATCATTCATGCATTCCTTGATTATGCAAGGCCTTTTGGTTAGGACAGGCAATTCCTTAAAGGCCAAAGAGTTCTTTCATGGCAGGAAATAAGTGATAGATGCACACCTCCTGTAGTTTAGATATATTCTTCTTTTGCTTTCTGATAGGTCATTGAGACATGAACATAGCCTACATTTTTCATGGATGATTACTCAATCACACAGAGCTGCCTGATCCACATCTCTTGAATAATAACAGATACTGATTTCTCATACCTATCTGTGATTTATAAGTTAGCCCTCTGTTAATGCATAATTTAGTCATATAATCTGTAATGCATAATTTAGTCAGATGCAGAGGAAAGGAAAGCCAGTGCGATTCTTGGTTGCATCAACAGAAGCATAGTGTCTAGATCAAGGGAAGTGATACTACCACTCTATTCTGCTCTGGTCAGACCCTACCTGGAGTACTGTGTCCAGTTCTGTGTGCCTCAGCTTAAAAAGGATGTTGACAACCTCGAGCGGGTGCAGAGGAGGGTGACCAGGATGGTTGAGGGTCTGGAGGAAATGTCTTATGAGGAACGGCTTAGGGAACTGGGAATGTTTAGTCTCTCTAAAAGAAGACTGAGAGGGGATATGATAGCTATGTTTAAATATTTGAAAGGATGTCATATTGAAGAGGGAACAGGTTTGTTTTCCATGGCTTCAGAGACTAGGAGTCGAGGCAATGGTTTCAAACGACAAGAAAAGAGATTCCATTTGAACATTAGGAAGAACTTCATGACAGTTAGAGCTGTTCGGCAGTGGAAAATGCTGCCACGGAGGGTGGTGGAGTCTCCTTCTTTGGAGGTTTTTAAGCAGAGGCTGGATGGCCATCTGTCGGAAATACTGTGATGGTCTTCCTGCATGGCAGGGGGTTGGACTAGATGGCCCTTGAGGTCTCTTCCAACTCTATGATTCTATGATTCTATGATTCTACAACAGCACCGCTCTAAGGATGCAAGTCTCCACACATACCATTCTTGCAAATTACAAATATGCTTACTGGGTGAGATGACAAGACCTTTCTTTTGCAAATAAAGTAGAATCATAGAATCACAGAGTTGGAAGAGACCTCAAGGGCCATCCAGTCCAAACCCCTGCTATGCAGGAACCCCTGTCAAAGTACTCCTGATAGATGGCCATCCAGCCTTTGCTTAAAAACCTTCAAAGAAGGAGACTCCATCACCCTCTGTGGCAGCATATTCCACTCATGAACAGATCCAACCATCAAAAAGTTCTTCCTAATGTTCAAATGGAACCTCTTTTCCTGTAGTTTGAAATAGAGATGGGCACGACTTAGCGGTATTCCTGTTTCCGTTTCCGTTACTCGGTTCCATTACTCTACGGAAACGGTAACGGGAATTACTCCGCCAGACTTCGAGCTCGAACCGACGAACGAACAATTTTGGTCTGATTTGTCGTGCTCGTTACTTGCATCGCGCGATTGCGCGACGCGGCACAGAAAAAAAGTTTTTAAAAGTTAAAAAAACCCGGTTCCCGGCTGAAAAGCAGGCGGAAAAATGCCTGCCATGCCTCAGGGCACCTACCAGAGGGGTTGTTTCTGGAGGTCCCCGGCCTCCCCCCTCATCCCTCGTCCTGGGCTGCTCTGGTGGGACTCGCCGCAGGCTCGCAGCCAGCAAAAAGCCCAGTCTCGCCGCCGCCCGCCCGCAATTAAAGCGCAAGCAAGCGGCACGGACGGCACAGGAAAAAACTTTTAAACTCTCCCCCCACCCATTCCCGGGCCAAAAAAGCAGGCGGAAAAATGCCTGCTTGACTAAGGGCGCAGGGCACCTACCGGAGGGGTGGTTTCTGGAGGGGGGGTCCCGCCTCCCCCCCCGTCCTGGGCAGCCGGACTCGAGTTGCCATTTTGCCATGCCATGCGGTGCGGGCGGGGGATCCAAAATGGGGCGGCAAACGCAATATTGTTTTTGAAATCGTGGTCCAAAAACACACAAGCAGAACAGAAACACGCGAAAATTTATAAACTGCCAGATTTTTCACAGTAGCAGTGGGTTTTTTCTTGCAACAAAATGTCTCTCCTCTCCTCCTCTGTCCTCCATTGATTTTATTTTATTTTATTTTATTTACACCTGCGCAGTGCGCAATGATGGGCTGGCCGAGTGGCCAGCCATGTGGGAGTGGACAACCATGCAAATTTTTGGAGCCATCCCACCAGTCGCATGGCCACTTGGCCATGGAGACTTCTGGGATGTGCCAAAAAGCCCCCCCTAAACCTGCCCTAGCCCTAACCCTAACCCTTGACTCCGTACCCATACGTCACAGACTGTCTTCTTAGTGGGTCAGAGAGGCACCCAGAGGTGCAACCCACTAGCCCACCGTAACCTTACCCGTCACTAGCCTAACCCTAGCCATTGCACTAAGCCACCTTAAAGCCAGATCTACTTGCTTGCATTGCACTACACGCAGCAAGTACAATTCCCTTCTGTGTGAGACATGGTGGTGCGGGAGCCTTGTGCAGGGAAGGCATGACGCTATCACTCTCACACTGGTCTCACTGTCTGCACATTATGTTATGCAATATCCATATGGTTATTGCATAGCATTTTGCAGCAGCAGCAGGTGAGGAGGGCAGACCCCCATGTAGAGGGGTCTCTCTTGGAGCCTGCTTCCCCTTCCTAGTGGCAGGAGGCACCCACGGGTGCCTCCAGGAGCCCACTTTCCCTTTATAGCGGGCCAGAGGAGGCACCCACCCCACAGAGGTGCCTCCAGGAGCCCGCTCCCCCCCAAAACCAGTACTAACGAAAACGAAAAAATGAAAAAACGAACCGACTAATTTTTGCGAATTTTCGCGAAAACCGGAAACGACCCGAAACGGGACCGGCCCGACTAACGACAACTCGAAAAAAATTTTTTTCAAGTCGTGCCCATCTCTAGTTTGAAATAAGTCCTAGTCTCTGAAGTCATGGAAAACAAACCAGTCCCCTCTTCAATATGACATGCTTTCAAATATTTAGACATAGCTATCATATCCCCTCTCAGCCTTATTTTTGTACAGTAAGGCTAAACATTCCCCGCTCCCTACTACACTCTTTGTATGACATTTCTTCCAGACCTTTAACCATCTTGGTCACCCTCTTCTGGACCAGTGGCGTAGCAAGGTTTTGGGGTGCCTGGGGCCAAAGTTATTTTTGCTCCCCTTCGGCCCTCCCCTGCGGGTGTGGGGCAGGCACGGTGTGCATGGGCATGCGGGCATGTGCGTTGCAATGAAGAGTTGGAGGAGAAGGGCTCAGTAGCCACCACACACGCCTGCCTGCCTGCCTGCCTGCAGCCGGATTCGGAGATGGCAGGTGGGGAGGTGCGGGGTGGTGGTGGTAGGCAATTTGGTGCCCCCTAATTGCTGTACCCAGGGTGCCCCACCCCTTTGCCCTTCCCATGCCATGCCCCTGTTCTGGGACTGTTCGAGGTTGTCAATATCCTTTTTAAATTGAAGTGTGCAGAACTGGAAACAGTACTCTAGATGGGGTCTGACCAGTAAAACAAAATAAAACAGGTTTTATTCATGCAAAAAAGTATTGGTTTTCACATGAACTGGGTTTTATGCACAGTTAACACAAGGGTGTTAATGCAAATTGTAGTTTTTGCACACAGAATATCTCTCTCTCTCACACACACACACACAAACTTTTTTGTGGCCAATGCTGCTGGTAGTAGTGAAAAAATGTGGTAGTATTTTCATTCTTATACAGGAGGGAGCCATTTCACCAGTTGACTTTTTTTTAATGGGGTATCTTAAGGTATCAAGAACATGAGCACATATTTGTTACATACTTAGCTCATGTCAAGTAGGCAGATAATTCCAGAACGGGTCCTGCCATTTGACACAATGATGTCAGACACTATCATTAAAAGCCAGCAAATTGTTCAGTTTACATGTTGACACACAACTGCACTATTTGCAGATCCTGGCTCTGAACTGAAATGTCATTCCCAGGTCATTCTTTTACTGTATAACTTTCTCCAGATTTTCCCAGGAAAATCTCCAAATAAGACTGAAATATATGTTCTGAAAAATATATTCAAATATGTACACTAAATAACAAGAAAAAATTGCATAAAGGGAAATATGAAGGAAACTTGCAAACAATTGTATATGTACTACAGTAGGAGAAATGTGAACAAAAATACATAGGAATTCCATGCAGACCTGTTCAAAAGCCAAAATTATTAACATCTAAAGAAATTAGGATTTCAGTTCTAAAACTGAAAAATAAAGAGAACCCAGTATTGAGAGAATAATTTATTCTGAGCCCATATAACTGCAAACTCAACTTTACCATACTTCCTGCTTGTGGGAGCTATGTAGGTGTATCCCCAAAAGTTTGCAAAAGTCTCTGATGGTGCCAGCTGAATGGAGAGACAGAGGAACAAAACCTATTGCATAACCATGTCCCCACCATCACCACCCATTGTGATCTTGTTGTTGCCGCCTCTGTAGGATAGAATTTGAGCATTTGTGAAACAATTTGTTTATGTGTGTGTGTGTGTGTGTGTGTGTGTGTGTGTGTGTGTGTGTGTGTGTGTGTGTGTGTGTGTGTGTGTGTGTGTGTGTTTCTATGAAATTGCATAATTTTAAACAATATTGATAATGGTTATCTTCTGGTGCCAGCTAGGGATGGGCACGGAATGGAAAAATTGTGTTTTGTTTCATTTCGTTTTGTTTCCACCGTGATTTGTTTTGTTTTGTTCGAAACAAAAAAAAATTAAAAATGTAATACAAAACACTAATTTGTTACTCTATAAAATGGTCCCCTGGGTCCTAGAGGCACCAAATGTAGTGGGTACCTTCCTTGGACTCTCCCCTTTAATCCCTCCAAATTTGGAGAGATTTCAGGTTCAGGGGGGCAAGTTATTCAACTCCAAAGGGGGTGCCCATAGGGAAAATGTAATTTAAAGTATTTGAAAATACTGATCCCAGGCATCTAGCAGCATGGAAATCACAGTGAAGCTTCCTCAAGCTCTTCTCTTTAAGCCCACCAAGGCACATTGGGCTGTATCAGAATTGCATTCCAACAGGAAGGCAGGAAGGCAGGCAGGCAGGAATTAAACATTGGGCTTGGGTCATACAACCCTCGGGTATGAAGAGAGTGTGAGTGGAACCCCCTTGAATGTCCAAGGTATAAAAGACACCTCTATTCCAGGGCAGCTCTTACAAACATTATGGGCCATTTCAGATCCTCGGGTATGAAGGGAGCCTGTGGATCTCCCTGGCATTAGAACAAATCGGGCTGATTAATCTCTACTCAGGTGCCCTCTAAATGAATTAACCTCAGCCAGTTAATGCAGAAACCTGGGGATTGAAGCCCACGTGGGTCCTTTTCTTGTCTCCCCGCCTGTCTGTTTTATTGCTTCCAAACTTACCAGAATAACTTGTAAGGCACCACCACTTTAATAATGAAAGGCTTTTATTTAACTAATAGGAATTGCACAGGAATATAGCTCTTACTACAAAATAACAAAGTACGGTTCCTTCCCTGAGTCTTCCATCCCTCAAGATCCTCAAGGCTGGTAGCCAGAGAGCTCTTGATGCAAGGATCAAAGATCACAAAGGCATGCCAGCTGTTAGATCCTATCACTGCAAGTGGAAGCAGGCTACTCTTCAAGCCAGCCTGTAATCTCATTATCAAGGCCGTGTTCCTCAGGAGGAGCAAGGAATCATCCTCATTAAGAGCATTTAGGCCTCGGTGTAGGGCATGGATGAGGGGGGTGATGTGTGCCAGGCTGGCATCAAGACCTCAGAGGACCTTGGTGGTTTCCTTGAAGGGCTTTAGGATATCCACCATTTGGCTGAGGGTGAGCCAATCGGTGGCACTGATGTCCAACTCCCTCCCCCCAGGCAAAATGGGAGTGGTGGACATCATGGCCTCGAGCACGCCCTTCTGCTCCACCAAGCAGGCTATCATATCTAAGGTGGAGTTCCACCTGGTGGGCATGTCCTGAACAACGATGTAGTCTGCCATCCCCATGTCATCCTGCTTCTCACGCAGCTGCCATGTTCAGCATGGCCAACATGTTACGGCCAGCATCTGTAATCATGTAACCATGGTTCTTGCCCCAATGGGGTGCCAAGCCCCACTCCCTCTACCCATACAGAAGTTCCTCCTCAATGTTTCTTCCTGTCATGGAGTCCTCCGTGATCCGTGCCTGCAGCAGAACCACCCTGTACCCTTTAGGTTGGCTGGGGGCCTCCCACTGCGGCCCCGCCCATGATACCACAATGCCACCATGCATATCCTTTGGCTGCCACCAGTGAGCCGTGAGGGACAAGTAAGTGTGGTGGCCACCAGTCCACATGTTGGATGTGAAGTGGACCAACCGACCTCTGGTCTGCACAAGCTGGCCATGGACCATCTCCCTGACTGACTCTTGCAGGGAGGGCATTCACCTATGGCTCAGGGTTCTCCTGGATGGAGGCTCGTACCAGGCCAGGTGTTTGAGGAGGTGCTGGAACTCCTGGGGACTCCACAAATGATAGCAGCACCCCACTCAAGGCAACCATCTCGCCCACCACATGAGTGGTCATCTCCTGTGCCCTGACCCTGGCCCACTGGCTCAGGCTTGGGGCACCACTAAGGGGCAGCACGTCCTGCAACATGGGCTGCCTTTTTCTTGCTCCCACAGTGTTGCCAGCAGCTCTTTTGCCTGCTGGAGCATCCATCTGCCTGCCCGGTGCTCCCCTCTTCCTGCCAGCTTGGGGGCACTGCAGCAGCCTGGGGTGGTGCCTCTCCAGTGAGTCTTCAGGGCAGTTGAGGACAGGTGCCTGGGGTTGGTGCCTCTGTGCACCACCACCTTGCAGACACTGCAAGATGCCATCTTCATGTCTTCCTCATTGCATGAGAAATGATCCAACTATACGCCTCGAGGCTTGCTCTTGCCTACAGCTGTTTGTCCTAATCCCACTGCCAACCTCGAATGACTGGGGGTGCTGCTAACACTGGAGGAAGGAGCATAGAGGGAGGTTATGCTTTCCTCCTCTTCCTCTTCCAGCTGCTGCTGCTGCTCACCTACTGTATCCAATCCTGACAACAACTCCTGGGATTCCTCTAAAAACAGGAGTGGTTGAGAACTTGGTCCACAAAGAGAATACTGCTGCCTGACTTCCCCAGCCTCAAGCTCAGTGGCCTGGCTTGTGGCAGTGCCTGATGGGCCTTTGCCTGCCTCACTGGTGGCTCTTCTGCTGATGCCTCCAGCAGAGAATAAAGTTCTCCTAATTTTGATAGAAGTTTTCTTCATTGTTTTAATTTTTATTTGTACTGTACACTAATGTACAAAAACAAGCATGGGGGTATGAAGATTGGGGGAACTGGTACTGGTTAGTGGTGGGAATAACAATGTGTGAGGGGGAGAATAATGTAGAAATAATGAAAGCCAGACTAAATGTTATTATTATAACAAAACCCTACCCATTATCCCTCCCCTGATAAAACCCTCTCAAACAGAACAGAACAGAAGCTGTGTGCTTCTCGAAGCACAGAGAAACACACAAATGAGGGGGTAATGAAGAATGGGGGAAGTGGTGCAGGACAGGTGAGTGATGGACTGGGAATAACAATGTGGGTGGGTGGGAAGGAATGTAGTTTCAAAGGGATAGGAGGGGAATATATATATATATATATATATATATATATATATATATATATATATATATATATATATATATATATATATATATATATATATATATATATACATATATATACATATATATATATATGCATGTTAGGGTGGATTCGGGTTTCTTCCCGTGTAGAAATCTGGTTGTTTTGGCGACGTTTCGACGAGGTCTCACTCGTCATCTTCAGGCTGGTGTTCTGGCTTCTTTCTTCTTGAAGCAAAGCGTGATCTCAGTTGAAGTCCTTCTATAAATACTGCTGGGGGTGTGTGGTTTGCTTGCTCTGTTGCTGATTGTAGGTTCGTTTGTTCTTTTGTGATCTGCTGTGTGGCTGAGGCGATTGTTAAGGGCTTAACTGCTGGTGGGTTAGATGGCTGTTTAGAGACATCATGTGTGGGTGAGGTGCTGGATGTGTGTCTATTAGCCTTTTGTTTCTTAACGACCTTGGTGATGGGTGTTCTGGCAGCATCCTGGGCTTTGGTGGAGTGGGGTCCTGTGTCTTGTGAATTCATTTTGGTCTGGCTGCGTGTCTGTGGTCTCCCAATGTTTTTTTGGCGTGTGTAAGTGTGCTCCATGTGGTGGCTGGAGTGGGGAGTAGCGGTAGATGGTGCAGTCGTGGTTTTGTTATTGGATGGTGGTTTCGTTTCATCTGTGGGAAGGGTCTGGGTTTGTGTTTGGTGTGGATGGAAGGTGGTGGCATCTTGTGTCCTTTTGGACCTGGTGTCAGTCTTTGTGACAGAGGCTCGTCTGTTGACCAGGGCCAGTTTCCAGATGTCAGGCAAGCGGGAGGTGTCATCACGTTTATTCATGTTGTTTGGGTGTTTCTCTATTTCAATGGCTTCCATGATTATTCGACTGTTGAAGTGTTCAGTTTTGGAGATGAGTTTGGTTCTTTTAAAATCAATTTCATGACCTGTTGTTTTTATGTGCTGGAAGAGAGAGGAAGATTTTTCTTCTTTTTTGACTGCGTTCTTGTGTTCTGCGATGCGTGCGCTTATTCTCCTGTTTGTCTGTCCGATGTATGTGGCTGGGCAGACTTTGCATGGTATTTCGTAGACTCCTTGGTTTTCTAGCTCAATCTTGTCTTTGGGGTTTCTTAAAATGTTGGCTATTTTTTGTTCGGTGCAAAAGGCTGTCTTGATATTGTGTTTGTGGAGAATTTTGCTTATTTTGTCTGTGGTGCCTTTGATGTAAGGGAGGAGGGCAGTGCCGTTGTTCTCTTCTGTTTCTTGGTTCTTGGGGGGTGTTTCTTTTTGGATTAGTTTGGTGATGGTGTTTTTTTGGAATCCGTTCACAATTAAAGCATTCGAGAGAGTGTGTAATTCAGTTTTTAGGTGGTCTTTGTCAGCGAGGCGTTTGGTTCTGGAGATGAGGGTTTTTGCTACGGAGTTGATCTGTGCAGGGTGGTGGTGTGATTGTGCATTTAAGTAGCGGTTTGTATGTGTTTTTTTCCGGTAGATGGTATGTCCTAAGGAGCCGTCGGGTTTTTTGTAGATTAGGACGTCCAGGAAGGGAAGTTGGTTGTTGGCTTCTATTTCCATAGTGAATTGTATTTTGGGGTGTAGGCTGTTGAGATGTGTGAGGAAGTTGTTCAGTTTGTCTTTCCCGTGTGGCCAGATAACAAAGGTGTCGTCAACATATCTGAGCCAGAGTTTGGGTTTATGTTCGGACTTCTGTAACGCGTTGGTTTCAAAGTGTTCCATATATAGGTTTGCGATGGCCGGTGAGAGGGGTGATCCCATGGGTGCTCCTTCTATCTGTTTGTATCTTTGTCCATTGTGGATGAAGTATGTGTTGGTTAGGCAGTGGTTGGTCAGATCTAGGATGTGCTTGGGGGGGTTGTATTTGTTGTGGATAGCTGTCAAGGCTTCTTGAATGGGCACTTGTGTGAAGAGCGAAACAACATCGAAGCTCACGAGTAGGTCATTGGGTTGTAGGTCTTGTTTCTTTATAATTTCTATGAAGTGGAACGAGTTTTGTACGTATGAAGAGATGGATTCTGCATAGGGCTGGAGTTGTTTGGCAAGAAATTTGGCGAGGTTTTGTAGGGGTGAGCCTATGGAGCTGACTATGGGTCTGAGAGGTGTTCCTTCTTTGTGAATCTTGGGGAGGCCGTAGAGCTTGGGGCATCTGGATGATTTCTCTCTGGGGATGATGCTTGGCTTGATTTCTTCACTTAAGGGTGAGGCTTTTATTTTGGCTTTGGTGGTTTTTTCCAGGTAGGTGGTGGGGTCTGTGTTCAAAGGTATGTAAGCAGGGTCTTGTAGTAGGTTGGATAGTTTGGCTTGGTAGTCAGATGTGTTCATCACCACTGTGGCATTGCCTTTGTCTGCTGGGAGAATGATTATGTTGTTGTCTTTCCTATATATATATATATATATTTGTTTTCGTAGATTTTCACGGGTATAGGTATGCATGTTAGGGTGGATTCGGGTTTCTTCCCGTGTAGAAATCTGGTTGTTTTGGCGACGTTTCGACGACGTCTCACTCGTCATCTTCAGGCTGGTGTTCTGGCTTCTTTCTTCTTGAAGCAAAGCGTGATCTCAGTTGAAGTCCTTCTATAAATACTGCTGGGGGGTGTGGTTTGCTTGCTCTGTTGCTGATTGTAGGTTCGTTTGTTCTTTTGTGATCTGCTGTGTGGCTGAGGCGATCATTAAGGGCTTAACTGCTGGTGGGTTAGATGGCTGTTTAGAGACATCATGTGTGGGTGAGGTGCTGGATGTGTGTCTATTAGCCTTTTGTTTCTTAACAACCTTGGTGATGGGTGTTCTGGCAGCATCCTGGGCTTTGGTGGAGTGGGGTCCTGTGTCTTGTGAATTCATTTTGGTCTGGCTGCGTGTCTGTGGTCTCCCAATGTTTTTTTGGCGTGTGTAAGTGTGCTCCATGTGGTGGCTGGAGTGGGGAGTAGCGGTAGATGGTGCAGTCGTGGTTTTGTTATTGGATGGTGGTTTCGTTTCATCTGTAGGAAGGGTCTGGGTTTGTGTTTGGTGTGGATGGAGGGTGGTGGCATCTCGAATGCTTTAATTGCGAACGGATTCCAAAAAAACACCATCACCAAACTAATCCAAAAAGAAACACCCCCCAAGAACCAAGAAACAGAAGAGAACAATGGCACTGCCCTCCTCCCTTACATCAAAGGCACCACAGACAAAATAAGCAAAATTCTCCACAAACACAATATCAAGACAGCCTTTTGCACCGAACAAAAAATAGCCAACATTTTAAGAAACCCCAAAGACAAGATTGAGCAAGAAAACCAAGGAGTCTACGAAATACCATGCAAAGTCTGCCCAGCCACATACATCGGACAGACAAACAGGAGAATAAGCGCACGCATCGCAGAACACAAGAACGCAGTCAAAAAAGAAGAAAAATCTTCCTCTCTCTTCCAGCACATAAAAACAACAGGTCATGAAATTGATTTTAAAAGAACCAAACTCATCTCCAAAACTGAACACTTCAACAGTCGAATAATCATGGAAGCCATTGAAATAGAGAAACACCCAAACAACATGAATAAACGTGATGACACCTCCCGCTTGCCTGACATCTGGAAACTAGCCCTGGTCAACAGATGAGCCTCTGTCACAAAGACTGACACCAGGTCCAAAAGGACACAAGATGCCACCACCCTCCATCCACACCAAACACAAACCCAGACCCTTCCCACAGATGAAACGAAACCACCATCCAATAACAAAACCACGACTGCACCATCTACCGCTACTCCCCACTCCAGCCACCACATGGAGCACACTTACACACGCCAAAAAAACATTGGGAGACCACAGACACGCAGCCAGACCAAAATGAATTCACAAGACACAGGACCCCACTCCACCAAAGCCCAGGATGCTGCCAGAACACCCATCACCAAGGTCGTTAAGAAACAAAAGGCTAATAGACACACATCCAGCACCTCACCCACACATGATGTCTCTAAACAGCCATCTAACCCACCAGCAGTTAAGCCCTTAACGATCGCCTCAGCCACACAGCAGATCACAAAAGAACAAACGAACTTACAATCAGCAACAGAGCAAGCAAACCACACACCCCCCAGCAGTATTTATAGAAGGACTTCAACTGAGATCACACTTTGCTTCAAGAAGAAAGAAGCCAGAACACCAGCCTGAAGATGACGAGTGAGACCTCGTCGAAACGTCGCCAAAACAACCAGATTTCTACACGGGAAGAAACCCGAATCCACCCTAACATGCATATATATATATATATATTACACACAGTGGACCCTTGTACAACAAACAGCTTGTATAACAAAATTTGTACAACATAAAAAATTCTGGAGACAGGGGAAATTTGCTTAACATAATCACCTATGGGGCAAATCTGTACAACATAAAAATGGGATCACTCTGTTTCCAAAAATTTGTATAAAGGAAAATTTGCTTAACATAATTTCATTTGGAACGAATTAATTCCTTTATACAAGGTACCACTCTGTGTGTGTGTGTGTGTGTGTGTGTGTGTGTGTGTGTGTGTGTGTGTGTGTAAAGAAACCTGCCCAAAATTCTTCCTCTAATAAAACCCTCCCAAAAAGAACAGAAAAGCAGTGCTTCTTTGAGCACAGAGACACACACACAGTACACACACACAGACAAAAAGGCTCTCTCTTCTACATCCACACGAACCACTCTCTCTTTGTCCATTCACAGAACACACAAAGCAGCTTTGAGCACACAGGGACAGCAAAAGTGAAACTGGCAATAGTAAGACAGCAAGCTAGCCGCACTGCCAGAGCCAACTGTAACAGACAACAAAGAAAATGAGACCAACCAACCTCGCCCTAGCAGGCAGTTAGAAACTACCCCCCCAAATAGCACTTTAAAATGGATTCCTATGGGCACCCCCTCTGAAGTTGAATAACTCGGCCCCCTGAACCTAAATTTCTCTAAATTTGGAGGGCTTAAAAGGGAGAGTCCAAGGATGGTTCACACTACATTTGGTGTCTCTAGGACCCAGGGAAGCCATTTTACAGTGAAATGAATCAGGTCGCTGTTAGGTTTCGTTACTAATAATGAAACATTGCTTCCCCATTTCTTTTCGTATTGTTAGCTAACGAAATGACAAAACAGCATTTTGTTTTTCCTTTGGTGCCCATATCTAGTGCCAGATATCAAAATCTAGAAGTAGTATACAGCTGGTCTGTGTCTTTGTGAACAGTCAGTGTATCCTCTGTGGTTGTTCTTTTTATGAAGGCTTCACTTTAGAGAGATATTTTGCACAAATTGTATAAAGCATTGCCGTCTCAGTCTTGCACTGAGGCAAGACAACTCACAGAAAGTTGGGATGCTGAGAAA
The DNA here is from genome assembly GCA_037367245.1 of Phrynocephalus guinanensis. NCBI lineage: Eukaryota > Metazoa > Chordata > Lepidosauria > Squamata > Agamidae > Phrynocephalus > Phrynocephalus guinanensis. The sequence goes on from CM074736.1 coordinate 122,046,356, forward strand.
AAGGAACGATTCTTTGGCCGCTTGTCTTGCCATTGTTGAAGAAGTCTTATTTGACTATAGATTATTATATGTGAGCTATGCCCAAAATCTCTTCACATCCTTAGTCCTACAGCACCCAAGGCAGTGGTTCCCAACCTTCCTAATGTCATGACCCTTTGATACAGTTCTGCATGCAGTGGTGACCCCTGTGCCCAGCTTGGAAGAGGCCACAAGCCCCCTTTGGCAGGCCACTGCTGCAGGTGCCATAGAGAACGTCCCTCTGCAGGCACCTTCAGCCAATTGCAGCCTCTGGTGCCATTGACTGACATCCCCTCCAACCTATCAAGCTGTAACTCAATGTTTCCTCCCCTCCCTCCCTCCCTCCCTCCCTCCCCCCTCCAGACCCAAGCCGTTGGGGCCTTTTTCTTCACTGGCTCATGGCAACCCCTGTGAAATGGCCGTTCGACCCCCAAAGGGGTCCCAATCCCCAGGTTGGGAACCATTGCCGTAAGGCTTGAGGCAGAAAAGTACTGATTGATTATGAACTAGCCTTGCTTTCTTTACTGTTTATAATTGGCATCTTCTGTTGTAAACCACCAAGAGTAGCAATCAGGGTAGATGATGTGGTATAAAAATCTGACAAATAAATAAATTTCCAGTGTTATACCTCTCAAGCAAACGTAGCATGAACAGATACTTCTTCTGTTTCAAGTGCCATATCCTCATAGATTGTTGGCGATCAGTAGCATAATCTGTTTTTTTAATCTAAAGCTATTTTAAATAGAGAAGCTGTGCCCGCTGTTAACCATTGGCTTAAATTCTTAAGCCAGAATGTTCTTTGATACCCCAGGCCATGCTTCCCATCCATTTTTCCTTGAAGGATAACCTGCAGCAGATGGTATTTGTTATAACACATGATGTGACCGAAATATTGTAATTCCCTTCTCTTTACAGTATTGAGAATTTCTAGCTTTTTATTCATGCACTATAATATGGCCACATTAGTGCCTCTGGCTGTCCAAGGTATCTTCAGATAGGACAGGTCTATGGACATTTCGTCTCTAGATTTCTACAGGCTTCGTCTGCTTTGGTATGACAACATTTGCAAGGTGGTTTATCCGTGACTCCAAAGTATCAAAAGATCTGGTTTCATTCTTTTCAAATGCAGGCAGTTGGCAGCTTGTTCCTGAGTACTTTCATACAGTGGTGACTAGATAGATCTTCTGATTGTATGCATTTCTTTTTGATGTCTGGCTCGGCATCAGATACCGACAGAGAACATTGTTTCTTTAATAGCTGCTGTTGCCTTTTGATGATAAGAAGTGCTGACTGTTGAATCAAAGTAAGCAACTCCAGGAGTATGACATGCTGTGATGTGCTACTGGGAAGGCTTTAATCGCCGCCAAAGAAAAAGAAAGGTATTCCACTTTTTAAAGATGGTATGTAATAATAATAATAATCATTAAAAAAGAAGGAACAAATTGAGTTGTTTCTTTTTTTTTCTTGCACAGAAAAGCAATCTCAGATAGAGCTCTGGCGCACACCACACGTTTCTGGCAAGTGCCGCTCAAAAGTAACATCCCCCCCTTAACAAATAGCATTATTCACAGCGGTGACTCCCCTATCTAAGTGCACAAGAAGTCTTCCCAGCAAGTAAAGCATTCAATCAAACAGAAACCGCCTTCTTGATACCTATTAAGTCATCACCTGGAGACCTTTCAACATGGTCCACAACAGAATTAAAAAAATGCACTTTAGATGAGGGAGGACACAGTGTTTATTAAAGACAACTCTCTTCTGCTGTGACTGGGAGGGAATGCCTTTGAAGACTCAGTCAAGATGCATCTGGGCTACAGAACTGCAGACAACAGTAGAGTGCCATTGTAACTGCCAGGAATCCTGGAGTTAAGTTAGGGCAGAATGGTTTGGTTTACAGCCTGATTCGGATCTGACCCTCATTCTTTTCAGAGCAATTAGAACCCAATGGGATTTGGTGCAAGTTATGAATCTGAATTATGATCTGAAAAATCTGGGTTAAAAATGTTCTTCCTGTTAAGTCGGTGAAGAATCATCCAGGCAAGGTTATCCAGAGGCTGAATCATGGCAACTACACTTCTTTTCTTGTGAGATCAAAACATTTCACTACTCATTCAAGTATCTTTGTCAGTCCAAGGGAAGTTGGTGAGGGGCTTCCAATTTATAGTTCACCTTGTTTTCCCACCACCTTGGTCTGAATAGGCTCCTAAGGTGGACAGAACAGGCTCATTAGATGTACAATGGTCTGGGTTGTGTGTAAGTTTCACCTATGCAACCCTTCCCAACACACATTAAGTATGGGGCATTAGCAGTGGCCTTCCTGGTGGACATCTGAAGTCCTTCTAATTTGTCTGGAGATCAATGAAAGGGCAGCATGATAAGTTGAAGACAGATTGTGCTTAAGACACCCAAGGATTTGTGAGAGGGGCTTTCAATGCTCACATGAATGGCTTCCCTGACTCTTCTCTCAGACCATCTACCTTCTCAGTCAAATATGTGTACATCCTCACATTTGAAAGAGTGCCCTTTGTCCTTCCAGTGGAGGTGTACTGCTGATTCTGGTCCTGAGCTTTAGCCCCTCCTATGTTGGGCCATCCTCCTGTTTAATGGCTGTTTAGTTTCTTCAGTGTAGAGCTCTGTACTCTTCTCACTGCACTGGACCACAGATTTGTCCCTCTTATGTTTTGGTGTCTGGTTTTAGGGTGGACTAGGCTCTTCCTTAGTGTGTGTTTGGGTTTGAAGTAAATTGATATGTGGTGTTTGCCAAAAAGCCCTTTAAGCTTCTCAGGCACACCAACCATGTAAGGAATGACCAGGTTTTTCCATTGGCTCTGGGTCTCAGGCTGATTCATTTTTCTTCAGGGTCAGGACATTACCTTGTTAAAAGCCCACTTTGGATATCCACACAGACTTTAAGTGCTGTCTTCAGATGCCTGTCTCCCTTCTTCTTGGTTTCTGTGGAGGTGAGGAAGTGCTCTCTGCTCTGTGGTTTAGAGTCCAGATGACTCCTATTTTGTGTTGTAACACATGGTAGGAATCAAACAGTAAGTACTGGTCGGTATGTTAGGATTTTCTGTAAACTTCTACTCCGAGGCCACAGTTTGATGACTGCACAATTCAGGAAAGCCAGCCAGTTGTCTTTGGTGTCTTCCTGATGAACTTGATCTATAAAGCCCTGTACTTCCTGAGTCTTGATTTTTACCCAGGTGTTGTCTACATACCTGAACCAGTGGGTCAGTGTCATCCCTGGGAAGGGGTTGAGTGCCTTCTTCTCCACTGCTTCCATGCATAATTGGGCAACCATGGTTGATGCTGGAGAACCCATGGCACAACCATGCTTCTGTCTGTAAAAGTTCCCTCTCTACTTGAAAAGGTGTGTCTTCTCTTAGTCTCTTCTTTACCATTGTTAGGGTATCTGTGGTGAGAAAGCTCATGAAGAGAGGAGGAAAAGAGAGACATGCATTTGAGCAAGTGAAATCATACTCCACCTTGCTCAATGGTGGAGTGGTCTGAATGGCATTCATTAAACTCTGTTTTCTAGCCCATGTCACTATCAGTTAGTGTTTAGTAGTCACTGGTAGCCATATCCCCTGTCCGAAGCTTCTTTCAAAAATAAGCAGGTGGCCATCAACACATCTTGTCTAGTCGTCGTTGTATGGGTTATTTTCTTTTGTCCATCTGACACTCTCAACAGTGGCCTTTAAATTCACACAGACTTTATTGATCCATTCCATTGTATAAATTATATGAATTCTAACACTATTCACTTCCCTGATGGTGCTAGCCATATTCCAAAGTTCTCATATCTTAGCCCTACACAAGGACTTGAAGAGTGTTATGTTTCTGAACAGGGCTGATGTGCACCTTTCAGTAAGCCAAAAGTTTTCATTCTCTGAAGATAATTACTATGGCAATCTATATTTATGGAGTGGCAGACCACCTTCTTGCCAAGAGGGAAGGTTAAACACATAAATTGCAATTAATGAATTTGCAGCCTCTTGACTTCCTAGTTTATATTTTTGAATGTAGATACACTGATCAATAAATGTTCATCAGATATGCACAGGAAAATTTTGATTCACCTTTCTTTCTTTTACAGGTGGTGATGGTGGAAGCTTTTCACTCTTGTTTTTCACCTGCTCATAATATGCAACTGCAGTGAACTGTTGTTTTGATTTTTCTTTCTCTGTTTCTTTCCAACCCCTGGCCTCAGTTTATTGAAATAACACATGTGTGTATATGCCCTACTGTAGGATATGGTTTATGGCTTCAATATTCATAGATTATTACTGATGACCTATGTTCTCTGACAATGGAATGAGAACCTTGGCTTGGTCTCAAAAAGTGGCAAGGTCCTTGGTTCTCCTTGTCCAAAGCGGACACTCCTTGGCATGAACCTTGTGTAAAAGTTGTCTACCAAAGATAGCATGTTTTTCTCTCTCAAAGAACTCACCACTATTTATGTCATTGAGACTCCAAATATATAATGTCAGGAGCAAAAGAACATTAGTTCTGCTGCTTCAGACCAAAGGAACATAGCAGATCAAGCTTCATATTTCTCATCAAGAAAACATCTCCAAGAATATCCCAAGAAAATTCTCAAAGGTGTTCCGGATGTTGTTCCAGCCTGGCCTGACGCCGGTGATTCTGGAGCTAAATTATGACTCATAGTCATGAACATTGTTTTTCTGAAAGAAAGAAAACATTAACTAAGTACATAGGAACATAAGAATTATCTTAGTATTTCCTTGGGATGGTCTTCAAATATCCCTCTCAATTTGATAACCCTTTTCTGTGTCCTAAATGCTGAGGCTGAGAAGATGCAAACAGAACTGTTCCACCTATGGGCATTACTAGGCTCCCTGTTCACCCTCCTCTCAAGAGCTCTTCCCTGGTCATCTAGAATCTAGATCACTGAAACTGTAGGTGGTTGTGATGTCAATGTGCCTATTTCAATTTAAAATACTGTATAGGATGTCTGCGTGAGTATGAGGAAGTCTGGATTGAACCCACAGTTGTTCAGTTTTGCATTCTTCAATTATAATTCCAGTTTACTATCACCAACAGAAAAATGTACAGCAGTTTGCATAAATCAGGATGAGTGGTTATAGCCTTCTGCTGCTGTCCATTTGTTTTGCTTTTGCCTACATTTCCCATCAGAACTCACAAACAGAGCTGGTGTCGACAAATTACTTTCCAAAACTCGCAGAGAATTACAGTTACCGAATCCTGACATAAATGACTAAAAACAAGCCTCCCTGAAGTTTTGAGTGGGGGTCTCAAAGTCTCCAAACAAGTCAACTTTCTTAGCATCCCTACAGGGAGGGGGGAGGGACCTCTACCAAAACTCTTTCAGTGATGTTACCGATATACCTTGAGTTCCCTTTAAAAAACACACCCACACATACACAACATATTTGCTGCCACCTATATAAGATTTGTCAGCTGCCTGAACATGTGAGCTCATGGGTTTTAGTTCAAAGTTAATCTACCCAAGAGAAATGTAGCTTTGTAGATGTTCCTTGTTCCTGCCTGGGTGGAAGATTTCCGTCTCTCCTTCTCAAGAACCCAATCTTATTCTTATTTGATCTATGACAACCTGCCAGCCATTTCTGTTTGCCTACACCTTCGCAAGCTGGCAACATCGTGTGTCTCTGGTGCTGTTGTCAACTCTGGAGGGGGAAAAATATCACTCAGACATTTCAAGGGCATGGAGGAGAGCATGCTGATTCAAGTGCACGGAAGAAAGTTACTTGCTGTTACTTCTTAGAATTGTACAGAAAGACGGTTCTCTCTCTCTCTCTCTCTCTCTCTCTCTCTCTCTCTCACACACACACACACACACACACACACACACACACACACACACACACACACACACACACACACACACACACACACACACATGCATGCATAGACACACACACCTGCCTCATGGGATGAATTCCTGCTCCACTTGTGGAGCGATGCATGGAATTCCTACTTCTCCATGATACGCACCAGCGATCTGAGAAGCCAGCTTAAGGCTCTGCAAGGCGTCTTGTGCACAGCATTGTGAAAGGACTGCTTATTCTATGAGTTGAACTGCATGTTGCACAAGTGGTTCAGCCACAATGGCCCACGGAATTTGAGACTTCTGGGGGGGGGGGAACAGAAGGCTTCCCTCCTGCCCCAATAATGCTTGTTATACATGCACACATCCTTAAAGGAAGACAGTCAGCTTACATTTGGGAACCCACTCACACATGCATACAGCTGGCCAGGGACTTGTCTTGAACATCACACTCCAAGCCCATGGTTGAATCTTGGCAGAACTGCCATCACTATGCAAATCAGAGAACTGTTTGATAGCTATCTCCTCCAGACCACTATATAGTAGGACCCCCGTATCCACTGATTCATTATCCACTGATTAAGTTATCCATGGTTGGCAGAGGAAAAATAAATAAATAACTCAGCAGCTGCAAAGCAAGCTACTGTCACAAAGAGCAGCTGTAAAGCAAGCTACTGTTGTAAAACGGCAGCTGTAAAGCAAGTTACTGTCACAAAACAGCAGTTTTGGGGACATTTTGGCATTCTCTCTTATGCACAGTTTTCATTATCCACAGGAAGGCTTGGAACCAATCCCCAGCGGATACTGGGGTCTTACTGTAATTAATTTGCCTTACACAAAGCTTCCCCTTTCTGCTCAGACAAGATCTTCCTATTCTAACGAGTCCTAGAGACGGGATTTTCTGATTTTCTGAACTACAGCTCTCATGATTTCCCCTTCTGGGAGTTCTTCTGGAGAGATAAATTCCTAAATGTGGCTCCCCTGGGAGAAAGACGGGAAGGCTTTGAGTCTAACTAAGTCTCGCTCCACCCAGCTTCTTCCTCAGAAAGAAAGTTCCCATCAAGCAATGGGACAAGAACAGAAGGTTTGGGGAGACCTAGTTCTGGCTAAACTTCAGAGTCTTCCAGTTTAGGCTTTTCTCCGGAATGATTCACATTCAAATATCTGTAAGGTGTGAGTTGGTCAGGTAGAACTCACAGAATGAAGAAATATGGGATGTGTAGGACAAAAATAATAATCCCATCCCCAATACATGTAAAGATGGAAGTTATCTGGGGCTATGTACAGGTGATGTCTAAGAAATTCTTTTTAATAAAACTATGGTCCTCTTTCAGACCCCCTTGCTCTAATTTTTGCTTAGCTAGTAATGCTGGACATGTTTATTTTAACTGGATTTTAGATTGCTTAGACTCAATTATACCATCAGGATGTTCCTTTCCTTGATGAAATCTTGCAGTGTCGGATGCCCCTGTTAAATCAGAAAAGTTAATACAAAACCAGTTCTGCCAGGCTGTGCCTTGTCTACTGCCCTCCTGATTGACTTCATCATTCTGGTCCCTCCTGAGAGGCAGTGATATTTGCTTAAATCAAAAAGTAATCCACAGAAGGCATAGGGTACTCAGTTTCAGATGCAGGCATAGAGACTGTCTCTCAGTCACTAATCAGATGGATGGTTTAATGGTATTGCTTTATTTTGCTCTAAGGATTTCTAAGCAATTTTAAGTTGTTATATCAAGAACAGTGACCAAAAAAATGAAACTAGTTGGAATATGGAATGGGGTATAAATTGTCATCTGTCTCATCTTCATGAGTGAAGATGAAGAAGCACAAATCTATCCCCCACACCCCATAAAAGGGCAAGGGATTTTGTAGCACCATGAGTGAGAGATGAGAACATGAATGAGAAAGCCTTTTCATAAAAGTTGAGGAAATAGTGCCAACAGTGCCAACATGTTTCAACTTTTGAACAAATTCTAGCGTGCAGCAAAACTCCCGACACACCACTGAGCTCTTTTGTCTAACTCACAGGCAAAGACTCTCACAGTGTCTTGATAGCCCACCGTGTAAGAATGGGTGACACCTTATCCTGGACCACTTAAAAAAAATCAAATTGCAAGCTCACTTCATCAGGCTGATCTCAAGCCCTTCATGGACAGTGCAGGGAAATTGTAGAAAAGGGTCCATAAAGTGATGTTTCATGACTGAAGCACGGCTTGAAATTTTTCTACCCCACTTTTCTGAAGGTTGTCCTTAGCCTGATGAAGCGGGGTTCCTCCACAAAAACCTACAGTTTGTTTGATTTTCTAAAGTGGCGCAATAAAAAGTATCTCCAAGTCCTGCATTTGTGTAATCTTGGGGAACTACATGGTCTTGTTCTTGTAGTACGAAGGCCACCTAAATCAATTGGAACAAAAGGGGTTAGTGCATACACTTATCATTGCCCTATTAGCCAAAGTTACCTCATTTCATACCTGTCAACTTTTCCCCAGCACCAGACGGGGTGGGAGGGGAGAGAGGAGAACGTGACTCTGACAAGGCTGTTGCTGGGTGAAGGAGAGCTGCCCCCTCCTCCCCTCCTTGGAGAGCTTCTGTCGGTTTGAGTGGTGCTCAGGCCATCCTTGCCTGGCAACTGATGACGGCACCTGGATGCCAGCGCCAGTTGGTTTTTTGAGGGCTGGAAGCTTTTTTGTCCCCTGATGGCGGATTCCAGAAAGTCTCCTTACATTTCCACTCGGTGTGAGAGAGCCCCCCCCTTGCAGAATCCAGTAAATGTCCATGATAAGAGCAAATAAGGGAAGACAGTGGAGCAGAGTGCTTAATCCATGAGTGTCCTGGCAGAAATGGGACACTTGACAGGTCTGCCTCACTTTCTGCAAATGGGAAGCCATTGTCAAATACAATCCTGTGATCTTACACTGAAAAACCATGATTTTCAACACTATTTTAATAAAGCTTGGTTAATAATAATAACAATAGTAACAATAATTTGCATATTTCAACGAAATATGTCAAGGGACCTCATTCTGAGCTGTTCTGTTCAGATAAAGTAATTCAGTAATAGCAAGCTGTTTTTTGTTTCTGCTGGGACTTAAAAACTCCCTGTTTCTTCTCGTCCTCATTCCAGAAGGGCTCCGCAACAGCCTTTCCATTTTGAAGGCATAGATACCTCAGGGATCAGCCCTCTGTTGGCTTCATCCTCAGGTCAGTACGAAGTAACCTTCCAGATGCTATCTTGCAATCCCCGGGCTCTTGTTAGGTGAGAAAACGGCATACTTCCATACTGCCGCAACATCTGGAAAATAAGACAAAAATTAAAGATCCTACTCCACAAACTAGTGGACTCAAAATGCACACATTCAACTTCAAGGCAGTTCAGTTTTGGTGAACTCTCCGAGAAGCTATTGGGAGCAAATAAAGATTTCGTCTTGACTCAACTGAAAACTGGAACCCTGGAAGGAAGCAGGGGCCAAAGATATGCGTGACTCGCCAACACTTGCAATTAAATTATAATTCTGTTTAAGGAACACAGCAGTAACACAGTCAGAAAATCATAGACTAATTGAGTTCAAAGGGGCCTATAAGTCATTCAAGTCCTCAAGGCAGGAATCCAAATCAAAGCAGAGCAGACAGCCGTTCAATTTTCCACTGAATGCCTCCAACACTGGAGTGCTCACCACCTCTCAAATTAATTGGTTCCATTGTTGTGCTGCTCTAACAGGTAAGAGGCTATACCTGATATTCAGCTGAAATCTGCCTTCCTGTAGGTGGATCCCATTATGACATGCACTGCACTTAGGGATGATCCAGGACAAGTCCTGCCACTCCTGCATATAACTACCTTTCAATAGAGATGGGCACGACTAGGGAAAATGACGTTTTCGAGTTGTCGTGTGTCGGAGGCAGTCCGTTTCGGCTCGTTTCCGTTTTTTGCAAAATTTCGCAAAAATTAGTCAGTTCGTTTTTTCGTTTTTTCGTTGTCGTTAGTACTGGTTGGGGGGGTAGCGGGCTCCTGGAGGGAGCTGCAGGAGTCAGCCAGAGCCACAAGTGACAGACTGGCAGACTCTTTGCACCCGCTGTGTCTCACGTACTTGCATGTAGTGCAATGCAAGTAGATCTGGCTTAGGGTTAAGACGGGTTAGCGCAAGGGCTAGGGTTAGGCTAGCTACGGGTGAGGTTAGGGTGAGTATTGGAGTGCACCTCTGGGTGCCTCTCTGACCCACTTAGAAGGACAGTGTACTGGCGTATGGGTTAGGCTTAGGCTTAGGGTTCGGGTTTGGGCTACGATTAGTGGGCTGTTTATGCCCGATTGGCACATCCCAGAAGTCTCTGTGGTCAACCTGGCCAAGTGGCCATGCGATTGGTGGAAAATTTGCATAGTCCACTCCCATGGGCCCATCATTGCGAATGTGCAGGTGTAAAAAAATAAAATAAAATAAAATAAAATAAAATCAACGGAGACTTTTTTTTTTGCAAGAAAAACCCACTGCTGCTACTGTAAAAACTCAAGCATTTAAAATAGCTAATTTTCGCATGTTTCTGTGGTGCTTTGGTGGGGTTTTGGGCAACAATTTCAAAAAAAATATTGTGGTCGCCATTTTGGAGCCCCCGCACTGCAAATGGATGCGCCCTCCCAGCCTGGTACAGTCAGCAAAACCTGGCCATGCGATTGGTGGAAGGGCTCCAAAACTTTGCATGGTCCACTCCCATGGGCAAGCCCATCATTGCGAATGCGCAGGTGTAAAAAAATAAAATAAAATAAAATAAAATCAACGGAGACTTTTTTTTTTTGCAAGAAAAAGCCACTGCTGCTACTGTAAAAAATTCAAGCATTTAAAATAGCTAATTTTCGCATGTTTCTGTGGTGCTTTGGTGGGGTTTTGGGCAACAATTTCAAAAAAAAATTGCGGTCGCCATTTTGGATCCCCCGCACTGCATGGCAAATGGATGCGCCCTCCCAGCCTGGTACCAGCAGCGCAGCAGTAGCAATAGCCAAGGAGAGGGGGGCGGGGAAACCCCCCCCCCAAAAAAAAATAAAACACCCTTCTGGCCTGGTAGGTGCCCTCAGACAGTTTTCGCCTTTTAGGGCCGGGAATTGTTTTTTTTAACTTTTAAAAACTTTTTTTCTGTGCCGCTTGGCATTGCGCGATCACCGCGATGCAAGTAACGAGCACGACAAATCAGACCAAATTGTTCGTTCGTCGGTTCGAGCTCGAAGTCTGGCGGAGTAATTCCCATTACCGTTTCCGTAGAGTAACGGATACGAGTAACGGAAATGGAAACGGGAATACCACTAAGTCGTGCCCATCTCTACCTTTCAAGCTATCAGTCTTCTTTTCTCAAGATTAAACATATCCTGCTCTTTCAGTCTCTCCCTGTAGGGATTGATTTCCAGCCCCTTGAACATCCTTACTGCCCTCCTCTGGACATAAGAACATAAGGACAGCCTTGCTGGAACAGGCCACAGCCTGTCCAGTCCAGCATTCTGTCTCACACAGCGGCTCACTATTTGCTTCAGGATATTCCCAAGCAGATTCTTCACCTGCTTACGATTCCCTGCAAATGGCATTGAGCGATATCCTGCCTCTCTCTCCAACCTGGAGGTTGTCCTTAGGCATCCATAATGATAGCATTAGCCACTGATACCCTTGTTCTCCATGAACTTGTTTAATCCTTTCTTAAAGCTATCAAGGCTGACAGCTGTCACCACTTCTTCTGGCAGGGACTTCCACAGAGCTGTGATCCTCTGGGTGAAAAAGTACTTTCTCTTATTTGTTTGAGATCTAGCACCCAAAAGTTTCATGGAGTGCCCCCTAGTGGACTTGTTCCATTTATCAGCATCCCTCTTGAAGTACAGTGTTTCTATACATTTCTTCCAACATAGCTGTTTTTGTGTGACTTTTCCACTGATATTTACACTGTTGCAGTTCGATTTCACTTACATAACAGTCTCCCAAGCATTGCTTCCACAAATATATCCATTTAAGGCTCCCCCCCACCCCAGTCTCCTGATAATCCGTGTTGCCCTCTTCTGAACTTCCTCCTGTGTGTTTGCATTCTTCTTAAAGTGTTGTATCCAGAACTGGACACAGTACTTTAGATGAGGTCTTACCAGTGTGGAACAAAGGGGGACTGGTACAATCTGATCTCCCTCCCGCAGGTGGCCAGGCTAACCCCATCTTTGCTGTCCTTCCACAGGACAAAGGCTTCAAGGCCTCAAGAAGATAGATAGCTTGTCCCACAGGGATTGCAAATATCTATCTATCTATCTATCTATCTATCTATCTATCTATCTATCTATCTATCTATCTATCTATCTATCTATCCACATATATATTTTCTATCTGATATTTCCAGACACAGCTTGCTCTGCAGCCACATCTGATAAAATGCCTGTCTCTATTTGTAGAGGGAGTTAGCTGAATGGTTCAGTGAATTTGGTATCTAACTGCAAAGCCAGTGGTTGGGGTTCGACTCCCCACTGTGCCTCCCAGGAGAAGAACCAGCCTACTGTATGTAGCCTTGAGCAAGCTGTGCAATGCCAAAGCCATGCCAGAAGCAGACAACAGTGAACTATTCAGGAGTGCTCTGTATCTGGGATGATCACCATAACGTCAACTTGCCTTGATGCCTAATAATAGATTGGTACTTACCGTATCTTTCTGTCAATAAGGTGCCCCCATGTATAACACAACCCCCAAATTTCCAGCCCGAAATAACAGTTTCCCTACTGTGTGGTTCTCTCATTGGCTTTCTTCCATGTACGGCCCTAAATTTGTAGTCTAACAGTTTTAGTACACACACACACACACACACACACACACACACACACACACACACACACACACACACACACACACATGCATAGACACATGCATAGACACACACACCCGCCTCATGGGATGAATTCCTGCTCCAGTTGTGGAGCAATGCATGGAATTCCTACTTCTCCATGATACTCTCTCTCTCTCTCTCTCTCTCTCTCTCTCTCTCTCTCTCTCACACACACACACACACACACACACACACACACACACACACACACAGTGGTACCCCGACTTAAGAGCAGCTCAACTTAAGAGCAATTCAACTTAAGAGCGGAATACTGTTGGCCTTTATACTGCCGCCTTACAAATTTTATATATAGTCTGCTCGACTTACAATTTTTTTTAAACTTATTTTTTAAATTTTTTTAGATAGGTGCCCTGACTTAAGAGTAGTTCGACTTAAGAGCATGCATTTGGAATGGATTAAATTCTTAAATTGAGGTACCACTGTATATATACAGTGGACCTTCATATAACAAATGGTTTGTATAACATAAAATCTGTACAACATAAAAAATTCCAGAGATAGGGGAAATTTGCTTAACTGAATCGACTATGGGGCAAATCCGTACAACATAAAAATGGTCGCGATCAGGGATTATTCTGTTTTCAATGCACTCCTATGGGAAATTTGTATAAAGTAAAATTTGCTTAACATAATTTCATTTGGAACGAATTAATTCCTTTATACAAGGTACCACTGTATATGGAAAAATAACAGTATCCTTTTCCTCCTTCCAGTAATGAGGGATAGGTTGTTATCCCCATTCTTGATACACTAAAAAGTAGCAATTTGAAAGAAGTGTATGTACACACACACACACACACACACACACACACACACACACACATACATATACACATACACATACACACACCTGAAAGTTCTGGTGTGGTGAAAGCTGGGGTGTTTCTTCCTGACATTTCTTTAACTCTTCCCAAAGGCACGTCATTTAAAGAAACCTTCCCTTTTAAATACCAACAGAAGCTTCTGTGAAGATCAAATGCCAGCTGTTCAAAAAACAAATGGTAACCAATTTGCCATTCACATCCTTTCAGGATCAGGATCAATCTAATGAAGAAGTGAGGAAACCTGTGTAGTGTCTTTGAAAGGGAAAGGCAGACCTTCTTACAAGCAGCCTGGATCCCATTTTAATTCATCTACCTTCTCAAGGGGACAAAGAGAGGTAAAGGGCAAGTTGTTTTTTCGAAACACACTCCTGAAGCCCTTTTTATGTTCATTAAAAGTGGATATGTCCCATGATCTATTATGTCCTCCAAGAGTGAAATAGAATACAAATCAAAACAAAGTGTGCTGCTTAAATACCACCCCATAGTGTTTTAAGCACTCTCTGGAAAGTTTATGAGTAATTAAGCAGGCTACACATTGTACCTCCAGCGAGCTGGGTACTCTTTTTACTGACCTCAGAAGGATGGGAAACCGAGTGAACCTAGAGCTGGCTACTTGGGATTGAACCCCAGGTCACGAGCACAGTTATAGCTTCAGTATAGCCATTTAACCTCTGCAACATGAGGCTGAGCTGGCTAGGATGCTTGGGACCACACAGAGAGCCCCGAGTTTTGCCCCAGATTGTGGAATTCCCATCTATTCCCAATTAACTAACTCATTACTGTTGATTAAACAATAGAATGGAGCAACATTCTCAAGTACATTGTTTTTCAGAACACAAGAGAAATATTTCATTTCTGTGCATGGTTCCCCCAATCTGATGTTAAAGCCAATTCAGAGCTTTGGGGTGGATTCCAATCCTATACAGAGTGATTTGTGCCTAGTCTGATTCGAATGATGCTCTAGATCTACATTGGGTTGTAAACTTCCTATTGACGTGCATTGAACAACCCACATTGTGTATCTTTTCTTTTCTTGGATGGATATACATGTAACTGGTGTTATATATATATATATATATATATATATATATATATATATATATATATATATATATATATATATATATATATATATATATATATATATATATATATATATATATATATATATATATATATATATATATATATATATATATATATATATATATATATATATATATATATGTACTATGGATTTGGTCATTGACCACAATAAAGTATTCATTCATTCATTCATGAACACGTACACACATACCCATGAGTGTTTGGTGGGGACACAGAAGAGGGACTTCTCTGCTGTCCCTCTGGGACTCTGGGACTCCCTCCCAGAGTAAGCCAGGCTGGCCCCAACTTTGCTGTCCTTCAACAAGTAAGTGAAGATCTGCCTCTTCAGACAAGCTTTCCCTGAGTGACTGGCAACCTAAGTGGAACTTTTTAAAATTGATTCCTATGCCTTACTGCTTATGCTTTGGTCTTTTTGTTTGCTATTCCTTAGCATGGTAGTTGCTTGATCCTTTAAATATTTGCATACCTACTGTTTTTAGCTTTAAATATTGTCTAACCCATGGTGCAGTGGTTTAATGCCTGTACTGCAGGTAAAACTGTGCTCACAACCTGGGATTTGATCCCAGGTATCCGGCTCATGGTTGACTCAGCCTTCCATCTTTCCGAGGTTGGTAAAATGAGTACCCAGCTTGCTGGAGAGGGGGGGGGATGTGTAGCCTGCATACTGTAATTAAACTGTAAACCACCCAGAGACTACTTAAAGTGGTATGGGGTGGTATATAAGCAGAACACTTTGCTTTGCTTTGCTTTTAATGGTATAAATCACCTTGGGAGCATTTTAAGGAGAAAGTCAGGGCAAAAAAATATTTTAAATAAACAAATAAATAATGAGGTATCATAATGGCATAAACCTACCAAATTTCAGATAGCTAGTTTTAACACACAATTTTAAAATTTGCCTTTAAAAAGAAAAGAAAAGAAAATCAATGCCCTGGTTGATTTGATGTTTGGTCCGAATCAAAATCAGTTCGTAAATCAGCTTCACTCCTTCCCTGAACCAAATCTGGTCATTCTGCTTCAATACAGAGCTGATGCAAATTGATCCAGATCAGCCCCATTTAGATTTGTCTCAATATTTTGTGTCCAATCTAAAGGACATTAAATATGACCAAGGCTGCTGAGAAGTTACCGGTCCCGTTTGACTTTTCAACCAAGCCATCATTCTTAAAAATAGCTAGATTTTATTATAGTGCTGAATGGATGCCTACGGTAGATATACCACCCCCACCCCCCACCCCAAAAAAGAAATATGCAGGCAAGAGCACAAGATATACAGATTTCCCCTTCACCGCTCTGAGCAGTTTCTTTGAAGAAAGATTGCCTATTTTAGTGCTCCGTTGAACAACTGTCAGAAGAGTTTCATGGTGCAGATAATAATTTCTGCAAACAAATCTCCACCACTAATTTCCTTAGAAGAAAGATCAAGTCCTTGGTGACTTTTCCTAGAGGGTAAGCTGTTTGAGTCCAGTTTAGAATGCAGCCGATGACACAATGTCGATTTCTTTTCCAGCTGCCCGCCATGTCTGGAAATTAAGCAAGTAATTAGACAAGACTAAATGGATTTCATTTCCAAATTAGACATCGGCCAGTTCTTTCCTCCTCCTCCTTCTCCCCATACCCCAATTATGTGATAAGAGCCGTGTCCATTAGCTGAGAAACACAATCAAACATCAGCAGCTCATGTAACTACAAATGTGAAATTCCCCAGCCTTTAGTACATCAAAACATTGTGCTGGAACTCCAATATATTCAATAGACATGATGCAGGGGCAGTCAGTCACATGATAAAGTCTCTCTACAGCCTTCCCGACATTCTCATCCCCACAGCCTGGACCAACTGTGAGGGAGAAGGATTTCACTTTCATATCTTTTTCCTTCATTACACCCACCTAGAGAGTGAATTTCAACCCACGGGTCAGTGTGCATTAATTACACCACAACTAATTAGCATATATATTCTGTACCAACAGCCTGCTAATTGCTGGGCTGAACATTCAATTAATGCAGGCATAAGAAAATTCCATATCCTCTTATTCTGTTTATTTTTAAATGTCTGTGCTTGACCAAAACAACTAAGGAGGTTACTTCACATCCGTTTTGTTTCTGTTAGTGTTGCGCTTAGGAGCGGTACAAAAAAATGTTACTTCACGTCCATCGCACAACTACTGAAATTTGTTTGACCACGTTCCCGGAACAGGTGCTAAGTGCAACAATACTGTACATGGTGCTGGGGTAGGGCTTCCCCTTGTCAATCTTTTCCCCCCGCTTTCTGTTCCGAGATAAGACACCGTGTAGTAATGACTGCCATGCAACAAAACATTTGTTTCCCTCAGGAAACTGTGTCCGTTTTTTAAATTTTGACTTTTCAGAAGCGAAATAGTGAAAAAGAATTTTTAAGCCCCCCCCCCAAAAAAAAGGGAAAGGAAGCTAGACAAATTCAGTGTTTGTCACAGTACAAGACTGTGAGCTAACATTTGTCACGAGACAAGTTATCATGACCATGGGAACACTGAAACAGGGACAAAACCATGTGATCATGACCAACGATGTCATGGTACAAAACTAGTCATGGAAAAAAGAAGGATGAGAAGTAACTGCCTAAGAGTTGACCATTTCAGTTCTGTTCATCCACCAGCTGCCTATGTTAACATTCCTCCATGCAGGATGTAGGGTCAAGGGAGGGGTGGGGGAGCACTGAGTGAGCCTATATAAGGGTTTGCTTTCCCTGCCTTGGCTTCTTTCCAAAGCCAGAGATGCAGGACCTCCCTGTGATTAAGAATGGAATTAGCTGCCCGCTTTGGGGCTGGATGGGTACTTTTGATTTGCCCTGCAAATTGGAACTGAATGAAGCAGGTGTGTTTGCACCAGTCCCATTCTTAAAATCAGGAACTAAGAGCACAATGAGGAGTTGTCAGGTCACAACAGCAGGTAGTGCGAGGGTGTGAAAGAGAAAGGAGTTCCCTGAAAACACTCGGTGAGAGTGTAAGACATCCCAAATCCCAGAAATTGAGGAGCCAAATGGTCTTGACCTACAGCCAGGAAGCTCAGGTTGGCTGTGGCTTTTTGGGGTATTCCTATAGTTGGTCTATTGAAGATGTGCTGTACAGAAAACGGCATTATTGGACACCAGGAGCTCTACATTTGGAGAAAGGTCCAGAGGTCAAGCAACTGTGGATTCAAATTGATCTGGCACTACAGTTAGATCCTCTTGTGAACAGGGAATTTGTTGGTGAACTGTCCAATTAATTTGTGGCCCATGTTTTACCCCAAAACCTATGTCTCAGCTCTTTATTCCTTATTGCCACCCCTTTCCATACTCCAAAAGGGAGAAAACATATCTCCTGAGGAGACTGAGCCTTTGGAGCATGCAGGTCTATGTCAGGGATTTTTTTTTTGACTCTGTGGTAGCCTCAGCTCTGTACTACGCTGTAGTCTTTTGGGGTTCAGGTAGTACTGAGCAGGATAAGAAGAGACTGAATAAGCTGGTTAGGAGAGCTATGACTTGGGTTCCCCTCTGGATTCTATGAAAGAGAGGGGTGAGAGGAGGATGTTGGCCAAGTTAACATCCATTATGTACACTACCTCTCACCCACTGCACCAGACAGTGGAGGCTTTGTGTATCTCCTTCAGTGGCAGACTCAGGGCGCTTTTACACGACCCCTAAGATCTGCTGGCCACTTAAATTCGGACCAGAGATCTTAGGGGCTTGTCACTCTTCCTACTTCCCCACCCCTCCGCACTTCCTGGCTGCTGGCTGCGTGAGGGGAGGGAGAGAAAAAAAGGAAGAAAAGATCGTGGCTCACCTCGTTCTGCCTCTCGCTCTCTGTAAAGTAGCTCTTAAAGGGGCGGGGGAGCAAAAAAAAAAACAGAAGCGAGGAGAGCCCCGCACTCACTATCGTTACACCGCATCAAGGAATAGTCACCTCCAAAGAGCAGGTACTGGAAAGTTGCGCTGGGACGCGCCAAAGTGGGCGTGGTAAACTCCGGAGCTGGTGGGCAAACATTTTTAAGCTCCGGAGCTGGGAGCCATTTGGCCCGGAGTTTAGGGGTCATGTATAAACGCCCTCAGACATCCCCAGTGTGGGAAGGAGCACTACCATAGGTCTTTTGTTCCCACTGCTGTTAGGAGTCCACAACTCTACAGTCTAACCTGCTATTCATATGGGGTATATTGTAGTTGCTTTCTTTTTTCACATTCAATTTTATATCTAAATTTTATAGTGTATATTTGTATATTAGATGTTTTTTTATTTTGTTTACTCTCTGTTATCTTTTTCTTTCCTTTTCAATTTACACTATCTGTGCACTTACCTTTCTTGCTTGTTCTTTATATTGGGACCTGTGCAACAAGTGCATTTCCCCAACATGGGATTAATAAAGATTTATTTTGTCTTATCATGTAGAAAAGAGTCATTGTAGCAGATACTGGACACAGGGCCATTATCAGAAAGTTTGAGTTGCGGTGGCCAAAGTATAAATGAGGGTGACCAGCACAGCAGAGTTATTTACGCAGATTATTCATGACTGGGAAATACCTGTATCGGCAACATATCTAAAGTCCAATGACGTCAATGGAAAGTACATCCCCTAGCTTAGCAGTAAATTCATAGTACATCTGAGGTGATGTGAACTTCATGCTACTCATTGGGAAATGGATTTTTGATTTCTCACACTGTAAATCCCCATAATTCACCATTTTGTAAGTTCGACCTAAATGTGGTTCACATGGGATAAAGGCTTATACTGGAAGGCTTTGAGGCTTAGCTAAGCCTAGCTCTGCTCCAGCTTCCCTGTTCAGGCCTTTCTTCCAGGGGAGTCACATTTATCTGCCTGTCTGCTAAAGAGAACTCCCAAAATGGAGGTTCAACATAGGACTGAGACTCCCGGCATAGTGGTGTTGGCAATATCTTACTCCAGGGATCATGGAGACTAAACTTCAACCCCCATATATTGCCCCATATATTGCAGTTTGTGATAGCATACTTGAAATGAGCTGTTGTTGACATGTTTATTGTTTATATGTATTTCTGTTATAGGTTGTTGTTGGTCTGTCATATTGTGAGCCATCTGGAATCATCTTTGTGGGAAGACAGCATGTGAATTAAAATCTATTGTGCTGCCATGTTGTCTCCATCATATGGTAACCCTGATAGGGTTTCTGGACTACAGTGGTACCCCACCATTTTGTGGCTTATATACTGCAGGCAGTATATGAAAGGCAAGGCCCCCTGGGATAAGCTGTGTGTGCCTGTTTGAGGCTGCCTGCACTTACCCCAGGCCTGACACTGCCCTGATTGGGCCTCCAACGGGCCTCCAACAGGCTTCCTGGGCCTGTTTATGGCCCCCAAAGTGTTTTCTGGTGATCCAGGTGTCATGTCCGGTTTTCAGAAAGCACTTCCAGTTCACCAGAAACTACCTCTAGAGCCTCCGACAGGCCCGGGAAGCCAGCGCCAGGAGAAGGTAAGTCTAGGAGACCCTGAACACCCCCCGAGTCCTGACCCAACCCAGCATTTGCATATCACAGGCTTTCCATTATTGCTGGTCAGATCAGACACAATAAGCAGGGGGTTACTGTACAAGGGACATTCAAGGAGTTGTCTGCTAAGGCTTCATCCTTAATAAAAGTTCCATGACCAAGCAATGATTTGAAACAAGTTCTTCAGGTTCCTATTCCAATCTTCTGTCCACTAAATCATACCAGCTCTCAGAAATTAAATTCTAATCTCATCTAATTTAATATAATCAAAAACCCTATTTGGTCATTTTAAATGCTTATTATATGATCATACCATCCCAAATGCATTTATTGGTGTCTGATTTCAGAAACTTGGGTCCGGCTAGGAAAACTACCAGGGAACCCTATGTAACCCAAAGAAGGGGTTTTTGCTTGTATTCTAGAGAACAGAATATACAAGTGGTACCTTGTATAAAGGAATTAATTCATTCCAAATGAAATTATGTTAAGCAAATTTTCCTTTATACAAATTTCCCATAGGAATGCATTGAAAACAGAATAATCCCTAGTCGCGACCATTTTTATGTTGTATGGATTCGCCCCATAGGCGATTCTGTTAAGCAAATTTTCCCTATCTCCAGAATTTTTATGTTGTACAGATGTTATCTGGAAGTTGAGTCATGGCTACTGGACTTCTTTTTTTGAGAGAGATAGAAACGTTTCGCTGTTCATCCAAACAGCTTCATCGGTCTGAATACAGCTAGTGCAAGTCCTCCTTCTTATAGTCAGCTTGATCTCTTGTCACCCTGGTCTGATTTAGGCTCATAAGATGAACAATAGCCTGAATAGGCTCGTTAGGGAGACAATAGTGTCCATAGCCTTAAGGTGCTGAAACCCATCAAGAATGGGTCGTTAGCTATGGCCTTGGTGGTGAAGGCTTTTTGATTTGTCTGGGTACTTTGGAAAGCACAGCCTGATAAGTAGCAGATAGACTATGCTGGAGCCCACTACCTCTGTTGAGGGAGGGATTTTCAATGCTAACATGAATGGCTTCCCTTACTCCTCTCTCAAACCACCTCTCTTCTTTGTCTAATATGTGTACTTCCTCATCTTTGAAAGAGTGCCATTTGCCTGAGGACAAAGGAAGGTGCACTGTTGTCCTCAATACTGTGGACTACCACGAGAAGGTTATCACACTTTTAGATGACCAACACACATATGAAATAACTAAAAAGAGACCCCACCAGCAATTACAGAAAGAAAGTAATAGAATGCTTAAAACTCTTGGAGCAGGAAAACACAATTGACAGGGTGACCTACCACCAGTTATATCCCAGAGAGACCCTCCCCTGCTTTTATGGACTTCCCAAGATCCACAAGCAAGGAATTCCCCTCAGACCTATTGTCAGCAGTATAAGTTCAGTGATTTACAACATCACAAAATATCTGGCAACTATCCTAGCCCCACTGGTTGGACTCACGGACCACCATGTACACAATTCAGAGGAGTTTGTTTCTAAAGTCAGGGAGCTGAAACTGGATACAGATGAAACCATGGTATCCTTTGATGTTACATCACTCTTTACCAGCATCCCCACCACTAATGCTCTAACAATGGTAAAGAGAAGACTAAGAGAAGACAGCACCCTCACCTCCAGAAGGCACCTCAACCCAGACCAGATATACCTGCTCCTGGACCTGTGTCTGAACACCACATATTTCATGTACAGAGGGAACTTCTACAGACAGAAGCATGGTTGTGCCATGGGATCCCCAGTGTCACCAATTGTTGCAAACCTATACATGGAAAAAGTGGAGAAGAAGGCACTCAACACCTTCCCAGGGACAACACCATCCCACTGGTTCAGGTATCTAGATGATACCTGGGTGAAAACCAAGACCCAGGAAGTACAGGCCTTTACAGACCACATCAATGCGGTGGACCCTAATATTAGGTTCACTGGGGAAGATACCCAAGACAACAGGCTGGCTTTCCTGGATTGTGCAGTCATCATCAGACCTGACCGTGGCCTGGGAGTAGAAGTTTACAGGAAACCCACCCACACAGATCAATACTTACTGTTTGACTCCCACCATCCATTATTGTAATTTGGTCTATTGTAATTTGGTTAGAGTTTATTTTATTTCAGGTATCATCCTAGGATTTCCCTTTTTATTAATATTCATTAAGGATGGGGACGGAATTTATTTATTTTTATTACTTTTTCTTTGGTTTATACAGTTTGTCTCATGTTTGTAAACCACCTCCAAGTAGTGATCTCTCTGAGTGGTGTTTCAACTTTAGAAACAGGAATGTGGGCAAGTCTTTTGTAGTATGTCATCAGTCTGCGTCTTTGGTATCAAGTTCAAATCCCCAAATCCAAGTCACTCTTAAAAATATGGTGTTTTCCCCAGGAAAAAAGGAGAGGTTGTTGGGGTTTGAGTTAACTTACAAGTCAAGTCCATGTCATTGAAATACAGTGGCACCTATAGGAATGCATTGAAAACAGAGTCATCCCTAATCGTGACCATTTTTATGTTGTACAGATTCGCCCCATAGGCAATTCTGTTAAGCAAATTTTCCCTCTCTCCAGAATGTTTTATGTTGTACAGATTTTATGTTATACAAACTCTTGTTATACGAGGGTTGACTGTAATATTACAAAGAAGAACCCAAGGCAGGTCCAAGTCAAGTCACTGGTGTGACTTAAGTCTGACTTGACAGCAAGTCCAGTGAACTTAAGTCTCCATACCTGTAAACAAACAAAAGTTGACAACAGTAGGCTAAATGGACAAGGGTCTGACTCATTCTAAGACAGCCCCCTATAGTTGTAACACATGGATTAGAGGATAATAATAATAATAATAATAATAATAATAAGGGGAGAATAGCCTTACCGTATGCAGTTCTGCCTTTTACCTGAGTCAATTGGCCTTAATCAAATATGCATATGTAGAAGGCAGATTCCAGGCTGCAAACACAAATAGAAAGCCTCTACATACCTGTCACCCATCACAGGCAAGAAGCTGCAGATATGATGATAGAGGAGGAAGAATTATCATAGCTGAGGAAAGCAAAGCAAAGTGTTTTTCTTTTATACCGCCCCATACCACTTCAAGTAGTCTCTGGACAGTTTACAGTTCAATTACAGTATTCAGGCTACACATTGTCCCCCACCCCAACCCAGCAAGCTGGGTACTCATTTTACCGACCTCGGAAGGATGGAAGGCTGAGTCAACCGTGAGCCGGCTACCTGGTGGGATTGAACCCCAGGTTGTGAGCACAGTTTTAGCTCAATACAGACATTTAACCACTGCACCAGGGTCACTTCGCTCCTTCCTCACATGTTTTTACAGAATGTGTTCAACAACTCAATAAGGCTAAATCTTATTGAGGTTTGGGGTCAAGTGGTGGGCTGAATTCCAGCAAGGTTTCGTTGACTTTTCTTTAAAAACTATATTGCATGGGTGTCTCAGGTAACATTTGCCTGTCCATTCAACCCCCATGAGGCAATCTTCTTGTCATATAAGGATTGTCTGTTCCCCACCGCCATCCTGTTCTGGCTGAAGAAGCAACACACCTCATTTTATTGACTTTGATGAATCTCTGAACCTCTAGCAATGTTGGTTTAATACAGGCTCTTGGCAAGTTTTATTATTGACTGTCATTCTTACTCTTCTTATCTGTACTTTCTTAAATGCTTTGTTCAAAAGCAGCTTAAGCCTTCTCCCTACTTTTCTTTGTTTCTGGGAGTTCTGACAGCAATTGTCAAGTTGGTCTTACCTTTTCCCAATCTACTCTTGCTGGATCTTTGATTAATAAATAATCAACTAATTTACAATTCTTTTACATTTGTATTTACCAAGGCGCCTCATTACATCTTTGCTCTGAAATGCCTTTGATCCTCTCAATGTATTTACTGCAGCACCTTTTTGTTTTCTTTCTTGAAATCTATCCACCAGATTTGGAATGTATTTAGTCTCACAAATGATAGAATAAACAGGTGAACATAAAGTAGTTCATGCAGAACAGAAGGAAGAGTGAGGAAGGAGACATTGGCAAGGAGCCCTGGAATTAATGGTGGCAGTTGATTCCTGTTTTTTCAGGGGTGATGAATCTGTGCTGGGTTTGGCTCTAAACATTACAGCAGCAACCCAAGGTACAGAAATTGTTTTGGGGTCCAGGTTCATTATTATGATAGTCCTGTAAAATTCACACTGGAATTTGGAACATATTCAAGGAAATCGGAGTCATTAGCCTCTGTTTAAGAGATGATAAAGACCTCTTCTTTCTCTAATGGAACCTCATATAATAGTGTCATCTAAACAGCATCTGCTTTCCCCTTTGGAGTTTCTATTTGCAGCTTGATTTTTCAATATGCTGTTCTGCATTTTTCCCCTCTGGTAAAATACTTAAGTTTTCATTGCTGATCTGCATGCCTCCTTTGCAGTCTTGGTGGAAAAGAATCTTTGATTACACACACACACACACACACACACACACACACACACACACACACACACACACACACACACACACACACACACACACACACACCAGTTGTGGGAGCGCTTTTTGTTACGTCCACATCCTGAGACTCACCATAGTCAGATATATATATATATGCACTCACTATTTTTTATTCTACATGATGAGAAACTTTTATGTGTGCCTAATGGCAATTCAGGCTAAAGATGTAGCACACTGTTTGTGACAGGTTGTGGTGGTGGTGGTGGTGGGGTTAGAAATATTCTGCATATAAAGCAAAAGACTGTGGGGCAGAGTCCTCTTGTCAAACACGGACCACGATGGCTTTGTAGGCAGACAACTCCTCACAATTCCCAAAGTGGAGTTAAGTGAGCCAAAGATCCGTTTGTTGACAACAATTGGCCTTCCATGTGCACAAAGTGGTAATGACTATCCCCATGGCCAAACACCATTGGTCATGCAACTGTTTATGTAGTTGTCCATTGAACCCCTGGCAAAACTGGACCACATTTTGGCTCCAGAGTACCCCTATGCTACAAATTTGTAGCAGCTTGATAGTTTATACCTCTTGATTTGGCATGGCTCCGTTCAATAGAATCCCAAATTTTGTAATCTGGTAAAGTACGTAGAATTTGCTGTAGCACTTGACTTTGTCTCCTCTGAACCACAGCAGACAATTCTACATAAGAATAGCCTTGCTGGAACAGGCCACAGCCCATCCAGTCCAGCATTTTGTCTCACAAAGTGGCTCACTGTTTCAGGGTATTCCCAAGCAGATGTCTTCACCTGCTTACGATTCCCTGCAAATGGCATTGAGAGATATCCTGCCTATCTCTCCAACACAGAGGTTGTCTTTAGGTATCCATAATGATAGCCATTGATACCCTTGTTCTCAATGAACTTGTACAATTAGTGATCCTCTGGGTGAAAAAGTACTTTATCTTTTTTAAGATCTAGTACCCAAAAGATTGATGAAGTGCCCCCCGTTCTATTGTTGTGTGATAAGGAAAACAGCTTTTTTCTTATCTACTTTGTCCATACAGTGCATGATTTTATAAACTTCAATCAGGTCACCTCTTACGCGGCGTCGTTCGAGAGTGAAGAGGCACAGCAGTTGCAGCCTCAGAACATAAGGAAGGTTTTCTAGTCCCCTAAACATTCTGGTTGTTCTCCTTTTCAATTTCCATAATATCCTTCCGGAGGTATAGTGACCGGAACTGGACACAATACTCCAGATGGGGCCTCACCATTGATTTATAAAGAGGCAAAATGACACTTCCTGACTTATTTTCTATACCCTTCCTAATGATCCCTAGCATTGAGTTTGCTTTTTTCACTGCTGCAGCACACTGGGTGGACACCTTCATTGAGCTGTCCACCAGGATACCAAGGTCCCTTTCCTGGTTTGTTGCAGAGAGTTCAGACCCCATCAGTTTATAAACGTATTGGGTTTGTTTGTTTCTTTTGCCCCAATGTGCATCACTCTGAACTTTCGAATGTTGAAGCTCATTTGCCACTGGTTTGTCCACTCCCCAAGTGTCAAGAGAGCCCTCTGGAGCACCTCACAATCTCTGTTTTTACTACCCTGTATAATTTAGTGTCATCAGCAAATTTGGCTACCTTGCTATTTACTCCTAATTCTAGATCATTTATGAAGAGGTTGAAAAGTAGGGGTCCCAGTACTGAACCTTGGGGGACCCCACTCTTTACCTCCCCCTACTAGGAGAAATGTCCATTTAGTCATGCTACCCTCTGTTTCTTGTCCCTTAGTCAGTTGCTGATCTAGGACAAGATCTGTCCCTTGATTCGATCACTGGCAAAGTTTATTCAAGAGTCCTGGGTCCGGGACCTTGTCAAAAGCCTTATGAAAGTCCAGATAAACAATGCCAACTGGATCTCCCTTATCTACATGCTTGTTGACACTTTCAAAAAATTCCAACAGATTAGTGAGGCATGATCTGCCATTGCAGAAGCCATTTTGGCTCTCCTTCAGCAGTGCCTTCTCTTCTATGTGCCTATTAATTTTATCTTATAGGATGGTTTCCAGTACTTTACCTGGGACACATGACAAGCTGACTGGTCGGTAATTTCCTGGATAATCTCTGGATCCTTTTTTGAAGATTGGTGTTACATTTGCTACCTTCCAATATTCAGACACAAAGCCTGATTTGAAGGAAAGGTTATATATTTTGGTTAGGACATCAGCAGTTTCATCTTTAAGTTCCTTGAGAACTCATAGATGGATATTGTCTGGTCCTGGTGATTTGTTAGCATTTAGTTTAACAAGACATGCAAGGACATCCTCCCTGGTTATTTCTATCTGGCTTAATTCTTTGATTTCCCTCCTTGCTCTCTGTTTTCAGTGAATACTGAAGGAAAGAATTCATTGAGTCTCTCTGCAATCTCTTTCCTCTTTAATAATCCCTTGCCTTCCATTGTTTTCTAATGGTCCAATGGTCTTCCTAGTTGGGTTTTTACTTCTAATGTACTTTAAAAAAACTCCTTGTTATTTCTTTGAGTGTTTCTAGCTATTTGCTCCTCCAAGTCTTGCATTGCTTTCCTGATTGTTGCCTTGCATTTGTTCTGCCTGTTGTCCTCATTTGGACAAACCTTCCATCTTCTAAATGAACTTTAGTTGTTTTTGATCACTTCCTGAACATCTCCTATAAGCCACATTGGAGTCCTTTTGGACCTGGCAGTGCCCTTTTTCCTTTTGGGTATGCATTCCAATTTGGCCTCATACGTGTTCGAACTACAAATTATGGGTGTATGATGGATCCTTGACTGTTAAAGCATTAACAAACCACTATAATCATGCAGTAGAGGTGCAATGCTTGGTTCAAAGGAAAGTTAGAATTCAGTCACTTTCTTCAGGACCTAGGAGAGCTCCCAGGGAGCTCATAGCAGTCCTGCTGGGAAGTGGGTGACACCCCGAGCACCCTTTCTTCGCCCCAGGAGCTGTCCTAGCTCCTGAAGACCCTCTGACCTCTTCAACAATTTTGGAAGGCACTTAGCCACTTTCTCAAATCTGCTTTGGAATGGAATATACCCAATATGCCCAGAAAGGTGGCTGGCTGTTGTGGGAAGACCATTAACTTAGGAGAAGAAACAGAAGAGAGTGTTGACATTCAAGGTACGACTGGTTAGCAGACCAGGCTGTTGCCCAAAATCCTGAAAAGAACTACTCCACCATGTCACATTTTCTCACAATTCCTGGTTAAGAACTTGAAAGCTGAATATGTCGGTATCACAGGTGCTGAAAGCAGGGACAAAGATTGCTTGAAGTAAACTGGGAAGTAATTTTCTCGAGCATTTTCCCTCCCCATTTCTGATTGTCATAATTCATCTCCCAACATCAGCCCTTGCGAGTCTAATTTATAGTTCTCCAGACAAGCCTCCTATTGCAGAACCTACCAGCTTTTGCAGAGGAATTCTAAAAATGAAAGATTTAAGCCATTAAATTACTTTTCCCCACACACTTTTAAGGGTCAGAAAAGGTCAGAGCAACAATATTTCAAGCCAGAGAAGAGTCTTCACAGCCTGGTGGCACATTTATGAGAGTGAATGTCTAGTTTATGTTGAGGGAATTCTGGCAGAATCAGAGGTAACTCAGGGAAAGTACAGGTGTGTATGTACTAAAAGAAAGTGAGAACTCTCTGGAGCTGAGTGCCTAAAATACTAAAAGTTAAATGAAATCACTGGGAACTTTCCAATGGTTATAGGGCCCTTGAACACTGTTGTCACTGCCTCAGTTGGGTGCTCTGCTATCCATCATGGGCAACCATTCCTCCTCAGAAAACAAGCTCAAGTTTCCAGTGGTCATACGATTTGGGGCTCAAACCATATGCTTAAGGTTTTGAGGATGGGCTTACTGGTCTGTCACAGATTCCTCCGAGTACTGTATATGCAAATATTTCTGTGGAGTTGATTTATTTATTTATTTATTTATTTATTTATTTATTTATTTATTTAGTGGCACAGTGGTTAAATGCCTGTACTGCCGCTAAAACTGTGCTCATGCCCTGGGGTTCAATCCCAGGTCACAGGCTCAAGGTTCACTCAGCCTTCCATCCTTCCGTGGTTGGTCAAATGAGTACCCAGCTCACTGGGAAGGCAATGTATAGCCCGCATACTGTAATTAAACTGTAAACAAGAGCAAGGTGCACTAGAGACAGAGCAAAAAATAAAATCAAAAATAAAATGCATAATAGTGAATCATTATTAAAATAAATTAATAACTAGGAAAAAGCTTTTTTAAAATAGCCATATCTTTCAGTGTTTCTTGAAGACCGGGAGGGAAGATGCCAAACAAATCGCAGAGGGGAATTGGTTCCAGAGACGAGGGGCCACCACTGAGAAAGCCCAATTCCTTGTCAAAGATTTATAGGACCCCTTCAGTGACAGTACTCTCAAATGCCTGAGACGATTGGGTGTTATGGGCAGTATATTTTTCTGTGGCAGCCATTGTGCCAGATATACTTTGTGCTGGGAATTATGCTTCCCCAAAACCTCCAGGTAACATGGTCAGTGGCCCTTCTGTCTGAAGAGATTCTAAACCCAGCAGGTGAATGGTGATGGTCTCAGTTTTTCCGGGGAAGTGTGTTGAACTGGCCGTGAGTTCAAATTTGAACGTTAAAGGTATTCAAGGTGCTGAAGCTATTTGAGGGACAGGAGTTCAGCACCTTGAAATGCTCCAGTAAAGGGAAGAGTAAAAGCCATAACAGATTCAATCACCACTGTCAGCAGGAGTCAAGTCCCCAGCTTCCACTGAGGTCCACATCCATTCCTATGAATGGAAGGCAGAGCAACGCCTTGGTATTGCTCACAAGAGCTTATGTTTGCCTCCTGTTTTTGCCTCCCCTTCAAAACAATGGCTTCTGCTACTCCACGTGAGTGTTCCGTTTCCAGGTCCCAAACTATAAATCACATTTTTCACTCCTTTCACAATGTTCCCTGCCCGAAACACACACACACATATATAGACACACAGACATATTGGCCCAACCTTACTGCTACTGTTTGTTCTGAAATGTGCTGCTTACCAAAAGTCATTCATAGGGGACTGGTAGCTGAAGTTTATTTTTCAGCACAGTTAAAGGTATCAGTCTGGGTTGAGTCCCAAACAATAATAGGATGCATTATAGTATCCAAAACCTGTGAATTACTTTCTAAGAATAGATCACTAAGATGGCTAAAAATATAATTGTTTTCCACCTTGAAAAAAAAATAAAATAGTCTATCCCCAACCTCTTAGAAAGGCTTTTACCAGACTAAGATTTGAACTTCTGGATTCCGTGACCAAATATGGAGACTTTCACAAATTGCCTTATCATGAAAGAACCTGTATTTGTTGGGCCCCTGCTATCAAGGATATCACACCTATTTTATTTGATTGTGTGTTATATTCTGTTGCCAGGCAAAATTATCTATCAGCACTAGAGATGGGCACGAATCAAAAAAATGGTGTTTCGTTTGTCGTTTGTTGTTTAGGGGGTCCTTTTCGTTTCGTTTCTGTTTTTCACGAATTTTTGCAAAAAAATCATTTTCATTTTTGTCCGTTTTGTTACCGTTTTGTTACCATTTATTTCATTTTTTTGTGATTTTTTTTAGCATTTAAAGCAGTTCAATGTATAGCCGTAATGAAAACAAAATGGATGACAAAATTTCTGGTGTTTCTGTTCATTTTGTTTCGTTTTAGAGACAAAATTCATTTGTCGTTTTGTTAGGTAATGAAACAAAAAAACGAAAATGGAAATGAAAAATTGTACGTTTCGTGTGAATCTCTAATCAGCACTGTTGGGTAAAACAGCCCACTGGAATGTGGACCATAGACTTTCATATCTGCTCCTGAGTCCAAATACACAAGCTGTCCAAAATATAGCTAAATTTATATCTAAGGTAACTGGCAGAAGATCCCACTACATCGAACAAATAGGAGATTCCTGCAGGGGTGATTCATTTATCTAAATTACATTTATGTTTATTCTAAATTTTAGCATTTGTATTGTATTTTATCTATTTATTGTGCTTTTACGTGGTTTCGTATGTATTTTGATACGGTCAAAAATGGCTAATCAATAAACTAAACTAAACTAAACTAACAAACGAACTAACTAACTAACTGTGAAATATGTACTAGTCCCCCTCTATTTAGCACTGTTGGGACCTCATCTTCAGTACTATGTCCAGTTCTTAACACTATAAGTTTAAGAAGGATGCCAACAAACTGGAGCATGTTCATGGAAGGGCAACAAGGATCATCAGGGGACTGGAAAAGAAACCCTATGAGGAAAGACTGAAAAAACTTAACATGTTCAGCCTTGAGAAAAGAAGATTGAGGGGAGATATGATCATACTTTTCCAGTACTTGAAGGGTAGGAAACGATATGTTCTCATTAATCCCAGAGTTCGGGACACATAATACTGGGCTCAAGTGACAAGATACCAGATTTTGTCTGAATATAAGGAAGAACTTCCTAACTGTTAGAATAGTATGACAATTACCTAAATAGGTGGTGAGTGCTCCAACATTGGAGGCATTCAAGAGAAATTCAGACAACCACCTGGAAGATATCTTTTGTTCTATACAGTGGACCCTTGTATAACAAACAGTCTGTATAACATAAAATTTGTACAACATAAAATACTCTGGAGATAGGGGAAATTTGCTTAACAGAATCGAATATGGGGCAAATCCATACAACATAAAAATAGGATTACTGCATTTTCAATGTATTCCTATGGAAAATTTGTATAGAGGAAAATTTGCTTAACATAATTTCATTTGGAATGAATTAATTCCTTTATACAAGGTACCACTGTATTTCTGCCTTAAGCAGGGATTCAATGGCCTTATACGCCCCTTCCAACTCAATTATTCCATGATTCTATGATTTAAAAAATATATATAACTTTAGTGAACTCATATTCTAAAACAAAGATCCTAAATCTAAATTGCCCAGTCTTAGTTACGTTACAGCAGTTCCACTGGCTGCCAACCCAGTTCTGGATACAATTCAAAATGCTGGTTTTATTGCCTTCCCAGTGAGCTGGGTACTCATTTTACCAACTTCGGAAGGCTGGAAGGCTGAGTGAACCTTGAGTCTGTTACCTGGGATTGAACCCCAGGTCGTGAGAACAGTTTTAGCTGCAATACAGGCATTTAACCACTGTGCCAATAAATAAAAAAGCTATATCAGCTAAAACAGTGATGGTGAACCTTTGGCACTCCAGGCGTCTTGGACCACAACTCCCAGAATTCTAAGCCTGTATGGCCAATGGCAATGGACTGTGAGAACTGTGGTCCAAAATATCTGGAGCGCCGAAGGTTCGCCACCACTGGGCTAAAGCTATCTCAAGGACTGCTTCTCTTTTTATGAGCCAACCCAGGTATATTTGAAAGGATGTCATATTGAAGAGGGAACAGGTTTGTTTTCCATGGCTCCAGAGACTAAGACTTGGGCAATAGTTACAAACTGCAGGGGAAGAGATTCCATTTGAACATTAGGAGGAATTTCATGATTATTAGAGCTGTTCGGCAGTGGAATATGCTGCCACAAAGGGTGGTGGAATCTCCTTCTTTGGAGATTTTTAACCATAGGCTGTCTGGAGGACTGTCATAATTTGCATGGCAGGCGATTGAACTGGATGGCCCTTGAGGTCTCTTCCAACTCTATGATTCTATGATTCTATGATTCTATGAAGCAATTGAGGGAGGCTTTCCTCTCCATGTCACGATTCTCACAGGTGTGTTTGATGGGGAGGCCTTCTCTGTTGCCGCTCCCAGACTCTGGAACTCCCCCCCCCCCAGGAGGCTATCCTAGCCCCACATTATATGTCCTTCAGGCAGCCTTTTTCTTAGTGACTGGCTGTCTGAGAGTGGTGTTTTTTTTTTAATGGGTTGTTGAATCTTGTTGCTTTAAATGTATTTTACTACTGGTTTTATTTATGGTCTTTAATAAAACATTTGTTAGATTTTTTTTTAATATTTGTATGCTTACTGGTATTACCTTTTAAATATTATCTTTTATGGAGATAAGATTCCTTCAGCTTGTTTCAAGATGAAAGTGGAATAAAACTATTTAAATAAAAGAATATTATTCAATTTAGAACCTCCAGTTTAAAGACTATTTTTGATGTTTTTGTTGATCATGATGACATGGAAATTTTACTCTCTCTTTAACTGCTTGCATTCTCTTTTAGTGTTAATGTTGCCTTTTGTTGCTGTAAGATGCCCCTCAATTCCCTGTTCTCAAACTTGAATACGTCTTAATTGTACTGAACTGTATATTGTCCCTCATTACTGTAAGCTGCATTGGGTCCTTTTCCAAGGAGAAAGGCAGGGTAAAAACACTCTAAATAAATAAATAAGATGAATAATGTTCTTTGGACGTGTTCTTTTTTTCCCCCCAGACTGTTACTTTTTATTTTTCTCAGGATCACTCCCAGAATCTCCTAATGCCCATGGTGGTTAAGAAATCTTTTGAGTTATAATCCAAAAAAGCACATTTCCGTGAACTGCTCATTTCATTTGTTTCCAATGGATCTGACAGTAACAAAGGTTATAGGAAAGCAAGTACTTTAGACTGTGAATTTACTGCTTGACTGACTGATTATATTTATATACTGCTTTTCCAGAAGCATTGTCATGGCTATGTACACTTTCAAATAAAGACATCACAAAGGTGAAGTCATATTTAAAAGTATGAAAAGAACATTTAAATCATCAAGGAGTATAAGGTGAAATGACTATATAATATCCATACTTATAATATATGTTCAGTCTGGATTACACTGTCAGTCATTATTTTCTAAATCTACTTTTTCATCATTTTAAGTCGTGGGAACATGAGCAATGAAACGATGTTTCCCCACAACCTGCTCTTAATGCATATGTCATGTTCCAGGGGTGAAAAAAATTAGGTCATATAAATTTATGTCTCTAAATGAAAAGTTATAGCTGTCACACCACTCATAAATGTTTGCTAAACTAAACAGCCATTTATAACATTGGCTTGTTACTGCTCAGCTGAACAGAGACCAGTTCTGAATGGACAATTAATGGCTCTTTTCAAAGTGCTTGCATTTTATTTCAATCACTCTTTTTAGGATGGTTATTTTTTTTAAAAAAAAATAGCTGCTGGTTTAAGGCAACGTTATCTTTAAGCTGCATGGCCAATGCCATGTGCCTGCCCAGTGCTGGATCAAGACCGCCCATTTAAGAACATAGGAACATAAGAACATAAGAATAGCCATGCTGGATCAGGCCAAAGGCCCATCTAGTCCAGCTTCCTGTATCTCACAGTGGCCCCACCAGATGCGTCTGGGAGCGCACAAGACAAGATATCTGTCTCCTGATACCACTCCCCTGCATCCGGCCCTTGAAGTACCCCGGTTTTAAGCCTGGAGATGACACATCTCCATCATGGTTTGTAACCTGTGATGGACTTCTCCTCCAAGAATCTGTCCAATTCCTTTTTGAAGGCATCCAGGCCAGATGCCATCACCACCTCCTGTGGCAGGGAGTTCCACAGACTAACAACATGTTGGGTAAAAAAAAATCTTTTGTCTGTTCTCAGACAGACAAAAGTGTATGTCCCCTAGTTCTGGTACCTTGTGAGAGGGAAAAGAGCATCCCTCTATCCACTTTATCATGCTCTGCATAATTTTGTACGTCTCAATCATAACTCCCCTCAGGCACCGTTTTTTTCCAGACTAAAGAGCCCCAAATGTTTTAGCCTTTCCTCATAAGGGAGGTGCCCCAGCCCAGTAATCATTTTAGTCCCTCTCTTCTGCACCTTCTGCAAGACTGCACACATGGGGTGAGGGCCCTACTGAGCACTCTAGAAAACTCAAGGGAACGTTGGTTCAAGGTTGCAGGAAGGATGGGCAGAGAAAGCCAAAGCAAGTTGGGTTGCAACTCAAACAGGGCCTGTCTACACATTAAATGAAAACATTAAAAAAACTTGGTAAAACACAACTGAAAGCATTATAGACCTATTGGTATTGGCATCAAGTCTGCAGAGCCCGCAGCCTCTAATTGTCACTCACCAACAAGGTGCTGGCTTGCCTCTTGGTTGTGCGACCCAGGTACATTCCTGCATTTCCTTGAGACACCTCACTTGCTGCAGCACATGCACACAAAACCTACAGGAACACCAACAGGACTGCACATGGTATTAAAATTAATAAAGGTTCCCCCTGCATATGCGTGCTAGTTGTGTCCAACTCTAGGGGCGGTGCTCATCTCCGTATTCAAGCTGAAGAGCCAGTGTTGTACATGACCGTGGCCATGTGGCCGGCATGGCTGCAAGGAAACACTGTTTACCTTCCTGCTTTATACGGCGGTACCTATTTATCTACTTGCATTTACATGCTTTCGAACTGCTAGGTTGGCAGGAGCTGGGGTTATCAGCGGGTGCTAGCTCCGCCCGGTGGCACCTGGGACTCAAACAGCTGCGCTGCTGACTTTGCAGCTGACAGTTTTCAGAGCCTTAGTCCACTGAGTCACCACGTCCCTGGTATTAAAATTACAGTTAGATTAAAAGCCACTATGAGCCATTTTAAAAAAGTTTAGAGCCCAGCCTCTAAAAGCCGCTTCTTCAGCAAGAGTCTGCTGCCAATGGCCCAGATGGACGAAAGTTCTTTGCTTGCCAGGAAAGTAGCAAGAGGTAGAGAGCTTGGCTTAGCCTTCTCTAGAAAGGAGCTCCACCACCCAAAGGCAGCTACCGAGAAGGCCTTGACTCATTCTCACCGCTAAAAGAGAGAAGCACCACTCCTCCTGAGGATGTCAAACTGTCTGGCCTGGGACCAGAGTATCTGGCGGAGCGTGTCTCTCAAAGGTCAGCTGGGACCAGACCCACGAGATTGGTGCAGGCACGCTCACTAAGGGTGGCCACACCCAGAGAGGCGTGGAAATCGTGTACCCGTGACCACGCCTTAGGCTCTGGAACCACCTACCCAGTGAGCTGCGCCTGATTGAGTCCCTGCCAGCCTTTAAAAACGCCCTGAAGACTCACCTCTTCAGGGAGTCATTTGGCGACCTTTCTAGTTGGGGGGGGGGGTTGCCCACCATCTTGTTCCTTTTTCTTTGTTTGTGCTTGCTTGTTATCTGTTTCTTTTTATTTTTATTGTAAGCCGCCCAGAGTTCCCTTTGGGAAGATGGCCAGGGTATAAGATTAACAATAAATAAATAAATAAATAAATATAAACCCAGGCAGATGCATATTAAAGAATACTCTTGCAAACAGGTCTTAACTAAAAAAGTATTCTGCTTAAATACCATCCCAAAGTGCTTAAAAGTACTCTCTGGGCAGTTTACACTTTATTTATGCAGACTACACATTGCACCCCTCCCAGCGAACTGGGTAGTCATTTTGCTGACCTTGGAAGGATGGAAGGCTGAGTGAACCTTGAGCCTGGCTACCTGGGATTGAACCCCAGGTAAAGAGTACAGTTTTGGATGCAGTACAGCAGTTTAACCACTGCACAATGAGGCTCTTGCAATTTGAATGGTGCCAGGAGACTAACTAGTGTCCGATGAAGCTCCCTTACCAAGGGGGTCATGTAATAGACTAGTGTTAATAATTTGGACTCAGCCTCCTGGTCCAGTAGATATTTACAAACCACTTTCAGCAGGAAGGACTGCTTTGAAATGTTATGGTAATATTGGCAGGAGGTATTGGAGCCATGTGACCCAGCTGGACATGACCCATTTTGACTAAAGGACCTCCAAACGTCTTCCAGCTCTGAATTCTTATGTGTAGCTGTGTTATTGTTTGGGTAACACTTGTCTGTGCAAATGCTTGTACTCTGTCTTGTACTATACCCTCTTCATTACACTTGTCTCCATTCCTTCTTCCTGTCATTTTCTCCTCAATGGAAATGTGGATTTTGAAACTGTAGGGCAGGCATGTCCAAAGTCAGGCCCAGTGGCCAAATGCGGCCCGTTTTCAAATTCTGAATGGCCCGCGGCTTCTTCTCCCCACTGGCTCAGCCTGTCACACATCCCCACCAG
This sequence comes from Phrynocephalus guinanensis, assembly GCA_037367245.1. Taxonomy (NCBI): domain Eukaryota; kingdom Metazoa; phylum Chordata; class Lepidosauria; order Squamata; family Agamidae; genus Phrynocephalus; species Phrynocephalus guinanensis. The sequence continues at coordinate 122,082,947 of CM074736.1, forward strand.
CTGGCCCCTCCCCATACCGGATGGAAGCGTTAGCTTGCAGTTTTATGGTTTGCCTGCCCTCTCTGCCTCTGTCCATTCCCCCCAGCCACCTGCCCAGCCTACCCACTCCCAGCTCCATTGCTGCAGTGTCCTCCCCGCCTCCTTGCATATTATAGAGACTTGTCCAAAGTCCAGCCTGGGGGCCCAAAGCGGCTGAATGGTCGGCCCCCACACATTTTAACCTCACCAAATCTGGCCCTCCTTGCAAAAAGTTTGGGCACCCCTCCTGTAGGGGCAAGTTTTCGTTGTCCCTTCTTAAGCCTCTCTCTCTCTCTCTCTCTCTCTCTCTCTCTCTCTCTCTCTCTCTCTCTCTCTCTCTCTCTCTCATTCTCTGTGTGTGTGCCTGCATGCGTGCGTGCATGCATGAATGTGTAAGACAGAAAGAGAGAGAGAGAGAGAGAGAGAGAGAGAGAGAGAGAGAGAGAGAGAGAGAGAGAGAGAGAGAGAGAGAGATTGTTTTAATATTTAGAAGACACAACATAATATTTGGCTTTTCCATGTTACTACTTGCCATGTTGAACGCCATCCATGCTTGGCAGGATGCCCAAAGCATTGATGAGTTCTGTGCACCTGTTCTCGATATCCCATGCCTCTCATCTTTGAAGAGAGAGAGGCAAGTTTAACCCCTTCCTTATCTCAACTGCAGAAGCAACTTGGGCTTAACTTTTAGACATCTGGAAAGTTCAAACCTAGGCCTAATACCCTTTTTAAAAATCAGAAAAAAACATATTTTTATAATATGTTCTCCACAATCACAGATCTGATCCACAGCTCTTGTATCTAAATGTCACCGGAATTTAAAGACCAGATATTATCGGTTCAGGGATACTCTAAGATGCATTTAATGTTAAGCATGTACTGGAAAGCCTCATTCCAAACGCATTTCAGGGAATCACCATCAAATGCTGGACTAAATCAATCAGTAGCCCCCATTATGAATTTTATAGGTTCTATTCCATGCACCCATCCCGCATTGACTGCATATAAATCAATTAAATGATAACTCTTGAGCTAGTGACTTTATAGCTCAGACATAAAGGCTCCAAAGTTTTAATGACTAAGAATGGTGGCTTGATTTGCTCAGTCGTTGACAGAGGCCTGAATTTCCTCTTAGCGACACATCAGTGAGACAGGAAGAAGCAAAGTACGGTAAGTAGATTTCAACCCAAGACAGTGAAGAACATTGGGGACTGTAATTAAGGATGTATAAGCAATTTACACCCTTGAGTTCTTCCTAATTTATCCAGACCCTGCTGCTTGGGCAGAGACGTGATGTAGCATAAATTTGCAGGCAGAAATTTGTACAGTTTCAGGCTTGTGAGTTTTTCCACCCCCCACCCCCAAATAAACCAAGCAGGGAATTAAGATGCATCCATCACTATATACACATATTAAAAATCTGTGCAGGAAAAAAATGTGCACTATTCTAAAATACACATAGCTTTACTCAATTTAGATTGCATCACAAAATGTGTGCAATTAAAACACACACACGTTACCGACATTACATACACAACACTACCCAGCGTGTTGTTAGTCTGTGGAACTCCCTGCCACAGGAGGTGGTGATGTCATCTGGCCTGGATGCCTTCAAAAGGGGATTGGACAGATTTCTTGAGAGAAAAGTCTATCACAGGTTACAATCCATGATGGAGATGTGTCATTTCCAGGCTTAAAACCAGGGTACTTCAAGGGCCAGATGCTGGGGAGTGGTATCAGGAGACAAATATCTTGTCTTGTGCACTCCCAGACGCATTTGGTGGGGTCACTGTGAGATACAGGAAGCAGGACTAGATGGGCCTTTGGCCTGATCCAACATGGCTCTTCTTATGTATGTTCTGTGTTCTTATGTATTATTATGGTGGGAAATGAACAAAAAATGTAGATCAGAAATACATTGATTATTTGGAATCTACATAGGCTTGAGCACTGGTTAGGCCTTCTCTTGAATCCTGTGTCCAGTTCTGAACACCGTACTTCAAGAAGGATACTAACAAATTTGAACAAGTTAGAGCTCAAGATACTGGAAGCCAAGTTTCAGCTAAATACTATAGGAGAAAAAAACTTCCTAACTGTTAGAGAAGTACAGCAATTGAGCCACTTACCTCAAGAGGCAGTGAGTACTCCAACACTGGAAATTTAGACTCTTACCTGCACAGAGCAGGGGGTTGAACTTGATGGTCTCTTGGGCCTCTTCCCACTTCATGACTCTATTATTATAAATCACTCTTCAAGTATTTAAAGTAGGAAAACTGTGTTTCTATTTACAATGGCAATCAGTAGTTACAACTGGAAGAATAAAAGAAAATGAGATGTCATAATCTTTGCAGGTGGAAGAGACATCCTTCCATGACTGCTGCACAGAGCTGAAGCGGAGACAGTGAAAGAGAAAGAGAGAACAATGGGAAGAAAGAAAAATCAAGAAAAAGGGCAGAAGTTTGCCTCAAATGCTGGAAGTGGGAGTTGGAACAAAATAGGATAGTAGCAAGCAAAGAGCTCCTTTCCATTGTTATTCAGTGTTAGAAGCATGCAAGATTGTTATCATCCCAACACTAATAAGGCAGAATTCACACAAAACTGGCAAGGAACAAGCTTCATAGTGGTACTGCCCTTCTCTATTCAGAATCCTAGCCTTGTAGAGAGGCGAGCCTCGAAATCTAGCTGAGATTATTGTTCCTGAAACAGGAAGAGTGCACACAGTCACAACTGAGCTCCTTCTAAAAGCACCATAAGATCTGATGTTACAGGATGAAAAGTCTCGGCCTAGCGCATTTCCAATGAGAAAAGGATGAAAAACTGCCACTGAAAGCTAAAATGTACGTTACAGATAAGTCACCCTTACAGCAAAACATAGATTAGTGTTCCATAAATGTGATTCAGGCAGATCTTCATGTCTTAGAAATTAGCTTCAGAAACGAAGCCCATCTTAAGCTCCTAAAGACTCATTGTGAACCACCCCAATAGCACCCTCCACAACAACACCAGGACTTGAGCCAGCCTAAAATGTTTTATCAGTGAAACACAAGTTAAGCAAGCATGGCCAATAGGGTTTAGTTCAATTATGTCTCAAGCAGATACTTTAAAGTCCATGTCTGCAGTCTGGCTAGTCCCAAAACTCATTGGGAGGCAGCTCTCCAGTAGAAAAGGATGCTCTTCTTTTCTAACAATTCCAGCAGGTTGCAGGTGGTCCAAGCAAGGGGTGCCACAATAGGTATGTTGGATGGAGGAGGTGACTCGGCTCCACGTAGTATAGCTGTAGGATTCCCCAACAGGTCCTTCCATTCCATAGCTTTGTAAGGTCTTGGCAGTGGCATGGCTGAGTGTAGTGTGTACCTAGCTGGCTCCTTCTAGAACACAGAGCATAGAATCATAGAATCATAGAGTTGGAAGAGACCTCAAAAGCCATCTAGTCCAACCCCCTGCCATGCAGGAGCCCCCATCACTGGACTCCCGACATATGCCCATCCAGGCTCTGCTTAAAAACATCTAAAGAAGGAGAATCCACCACCCTCTGTGGTAGCCTATTCTACTGCCGTACAGCTCTAACTGTCAAGAAGTTCTTCCTAATGTTTAAATTGAATCTCTTTTCTTGTAGTTTGAGACCATTGCCCTGCGTCCTAGTCTCTGAAGCCATGGAAAACAAACATGTCCCTTCTTCAATGTGACATCCTTTCAAATATTTAAACATAGCTATCATATCCCCTCTCAGTCTTCTTTTTGCAAGGCTAAGCATTCCCAGCTCCCTAAGCTGCTCCTTGTAAGACATTTCTTCCAGGCCTTCAACCATCCTGGTCGCCCTCCTCTGGGCCCGTTCAAGGTTGTCAACATCCTTTTTAAATTGAGGTGCACAGAACTGGGCACAGTACTCCAAATGGGGTCTGACCAGAGCAGAATAGAGTGGTACTATCACTTCCCTTGATCTAGACACTATGCTTCTGTTGATGCAACCAAAAATTGTGTTGGCTTTTTTCTCTGCCGCTTCACACTGCTGACTCATGTTCAATTTGTGGTCCACCCAGATACCCAGATCCCTTTCACAGGTACTGTTTTCCAGCCAGAGCAAAAGGAATAGGCCTGCTTCCCTGGAGACTTCACCTCTTGAAAGAACAGGCGGCTCTTTCGTTGGCTTAGCTTGCAGAGGATGGTCCTGGTATCATCGGTGTCAGTATCAAGCTCAGCAACAGTTATTAGCTGAGAGGGCTTCACAGTTGACCACTTTCAGCCCTGCAAAACAAAACCCAGGCTAGCTCTTCTCAAAGGAGGCATGATGAGGAGGGGCAAATCATGCTCCCACGTAGAGATGGTCACAAACCTGAAAAATGGTGGTTCATGATGGTTCATGGTTGAGTGATAAGCAGGAAGGGAGGTGCATGCGCAGAGACAGCTGGCCCAGCTCCTGGAAGGGAAGCCAGGCCATTGTCTCTGAAAACGGCAGTGGTGGTGGAAGAGGATGCAGGGTAAGATAGGGAGGTAACAAGGGGGCAGGTGGGCATCCATTGTGCTAAAGCAAAATGAATCACTGGATGGAAGAAAAATTTGGCGCTTCATTTTTGTTTAGACAAAACGGGCGGTACGAAATGAAGAACAAACTGAAACACGAAACAGGCCAGTTTTTTTTCAGTTCATAGTTTGATTCTTACCCATCTCTACTCCCATTCTGCTCCCTGTAGGAACCACCCAACTGCCATAAAACTGAGATGGCGCTGTAGCACCCTCAGTTACCTCCATTCACTCTGAACAAGAGTATTGCCAAGCGTCACGGGTGAATCTCAAAAATATTCACGACCAAGTCCAAGCTTGGATTTCCTTTATCTGCCTTTATTCAGAGCATATAATGTAGACTGCACTTTGACATGATAGAAAAGATATACGAGTGGTCAAAACTATGCCGTTAAACATTATTCTCAATTAACAAAAATTACTGTGTTATTTATTTTATTTTATTTTATTTTATTTATTTTATTTTTATACTGCCGATCTTCCCCGGGAACTCTAAGCGGTTAACAATGGAGTTAAAAGAACAATAAAACACAAGATGAAGACAATACAAATGCCAAACAAGAGGGAATGGCAGTGTGCTGGATCAGAACAAACACATGTCCCATATTTTATTGCCATAGCAACCAGCCGGCTGCCTAAGGGAGGCCTAAGAGCATGAGAATCAAAGCTCACAAACAAATATCTAATTAACCTTAAGCCGGGCATTAACTGAGAGGTCTCCAAGTAGGCAAGGTGGGACATATAAAAGAGGACAACATGGATACCATCTTCCAATGAGAAGAATTGCTGTGTCTCCCAACGGAGGGAATCACCTTGGAAGTTCAAGAAAATCAGCCATCCAGGAGACGGACGCAGGTGTTTCTCAGCATCTACTGGCGGAGGTGGTTACCAAGAGTCGTACAGGCCCTTGAAGCAAAGTCTCCCATTGCCTCAGTACTGCTGAATAGAGATGGGCACAAACCGAAAAAATGACAATTCATTTTGTTTTGGTTCGTTTTAAGGTTTGGTTCGTTTTGTTCCATTTTAAATGATTTTTTTTTTAGAAAAAATTCATTTTTTGGTTTGTTTATTCGTTATTCATTTTGTGTGTAGTGTGTATGTGGTGCTTGTGCAACTGTGGCTGGGGGAAAGAGTGGGCTTTTTTGTTTTTTATTTTCTTTCAGTGCCAACTGTGGGGGCCCTGGGGCCACATCAGCACTGGGGTTTTTTACTAATTTTAAAAAAATATTTTAGGGTGCCGACCAGGCCACCCCTGGGGCCCGGTCGGCGCTCCTTTTATTTTTTATTTTTATTTTATTTTTATTGGGTGTTTTTTTTACTGCCGACCACGGCTGCGCTACAGCTGTAGCGGTGCCATTGGCTTTTCTTCCCCCTGGGTCGCCATCCCTCAAGGACCTCCAGACCAGCACCAGGTAGGAGACATCTCTGCCCCCCCCTTAACGAAAACCTAACCAAACCAATTTTTCTCAGTTTGTTTTGTTTTGTTTTAAATTTACCCCTAGGGTCGTTATTCGTTTCATTATGTAACAAAATGAATAACGAATAACAAAATGAACTAAAAGTTTGTTTCGTGCCCATCTCTACTGCTGAATGTAAAAGGCTTTTTCCAGGTAATAGCCTTTTACATTCAGCAGGTTATAGCCTGGTAATGGAAAAGTTCAGTGCACTCCCAATCTGAGCCCGAGTTCTCTCGAAAGCACTTCAGGCAGTGGCTCGCAGAACTGAAGTAGAGCTCCTCTCAGATCTGTTTTTGTATCATCTTGCAACTGGGATAAGGCTAATCTTTTCTTCTTTTGAAAGCTGTTTGCTTAGGTGGGAATTTCATTTTCAGTATTGCTTGCGAGAAGTGCTTTGTGTGAGAGGAGTGGAGAAATGGAGAAACGGAAAAAAGAGGGAAAGCTGTTTATTGTGGGTTTGTGCCTGCTTTTGTGTGTGTGTGTGTGTGTGTGTGTGTGTGTGTGTGTGTGTGTGTGTGTGTTGTGCGAACTCTTCTTTGATGTTTGGGGGGTTTTGTTACTGATTCAGATGTTGCCAAAGGATACGAACAGCTGATGAAATGAATACACAAGTAGGCTTGGTGCATTACCAATGAACTAATCAGGAGTCACTTTTGGAAAACTGGGCTCGGAAAAAGAATAAGAGAAATACTTCACTATTAAAAGGAAGCAGCATAGATTTTTCTTAATTTAGGGTACTCCATCCCATACCTCCCATAATTAGGATTGGTTTTTATTTTCTTGGGACCTATATTTTTCTATGTGTTTCTTCCAAAATAGCTGTTTTTAGGCACATCTTTCCTAGAATACACCTCTTTGCAATTTGTTTTCACTAATATAACCGTCTCTCAACCTTTGATTTCATACTGCTTCAACACCCTCATTTAGTGTGACTTGCTATAGATGATTTCAGTTCCTGTAATTCTGTCCACATTGCCAATATCATTAGCAATCATGCTCCAAACATAAATAATCGTGTGCAGTTTTATGCAGATCAGCTTTCTGGTTCATGCTTTTTTATTTTGTTTTTATTGTGTGTTTGTTTTGTGTGTGTGTGATGCTCATGCAGCCACCTTAGACCACACCTAAAACAAGGAAAACAAATTCTCTCTACAGTGACAATAAAGCCAGAACGAAGTTACATTTTGAAAGATCATTATGAGTTTGAAATAGCACACTCTTTATGAGATCTAACTAGGAAAGATATTTGGTTCCTTTGAAAAGGCATTTGTAGACACTACTGGAGCAACACCAATGGGAAGTAACAGAACAGTAGCAGTAGACTGCATTTAAAAAACATTAAAATGTTACTTAATAGTGAGGGAAAGCTTTGTGACAAATTGCATTGCTAATTGCTATCAAAATATAGTTGAACATGGGTCTGTCAACACTGGCAACTGGCCACTAACAGATCATCCTCTATGCTTCTGCAGTCTCTGACCGAAGAAACTCACTGTAGATCATTACTTTTTGTAAAGTAATTGAAACCAGGAGCGAGAAATTGACATGTCTCCTGCAAGTACTGTTTTGCTTCCACCCAAATATATATGACACCCAAGATGTAGGTCCTAATAGCATACCTGTGGATTTCAAAAGAAAACCAGTCCAATCAGTCTGAAGTCTCCTCCACTTGAAAAGGCCACAAATGACATTATGAAATTGATCTTTCTATCAGATCATATAAACTGTGAAGCACCCGTCAATCGTCAAAGGCATTAGAAGGGCAAGAAAATAGACTTTATTTCCAGTAGGAAATAAGTGATAATGCCTCTTTTAAAAGCAAGGACAGAAGGTTAGATCTTGTAGTGAAAAAGAAAAAATCTGACAACGTTAAGAAAAAAAATTGTTATTTTTCATTCTCAAAAGATAATGGCCAGGTTTGGGATATTTCTTTCGAATAATGGTAGGATTGTAGTAGCAGCAGAAATCTACAGTAGGTACTAGTATATTTTGCTTTGTGCTGAAAAAAGGACCTTGAGGGTCAAGATTTAGTAAAGACCTGGAAAATAAGTTCTAAAGAATCTGGAAGTTGAGTCATGGCAACTGGACTTCTTTTCCTTGAGAGATAGAAACATTTCACTGCTCATCCAAACAGCTTCATCAGTCATTCAGACTGGTTGGTGAGAGTAATAAAATAAAATAAAATAAAATAAAATAAAATAAAATAAAAATGTGCTGATCCAGCCCGTGGGCCAGTTGGTTGGTGTGAGTTAAAAAAATGATAAAAAACCCACACTGACCCGGCCCACGGGCCAGCTGGTTGGTGTGAGTAATAATAAAAAAATAAGTAATAGTAATAATAATAATAATTTTAAAAAACATGCCAACCTGGCCCACGGGCCACCTGGTCGACACGAGTAAAAAAGGGGGAGGGGAGGTGCTGACCCAGCCCACATGGTTGGTGTGAGTAAAAAAAAAAAAAAGAAAAAATTAAAAAACGTGGCAACCCTGCTCACTGGCCAGCTGGTCGGCACGAGTAAAATAAATAAATAAATAAAATATTTTAAAAGTGCCAACCCAGCCCATGGGCCAGCTGGTTGGTGTGAGTAATAATAATAATAATAATAATAATAATAATAATAAGAATAATAAGAAGAAGAAGAAGAAGAAGAAGAAGAAGAAGAAGAAGAAGAAGAAGAAGAAGAAGAAGAAGAAGAAGAAGAATTTTAAAAGTGCACAGCCCAGGCCTGTGGGCCAGCTGGTTGGTGCGAGCAAAAAAAATAATAATTAAAAATTAAAAAGAAAAGAAAAAACGCATCTACTCAGCCTGCAGGCCAGCTGGTCAGCATGAGTAAAACTAAATAAATATTTTTTTAAAATGTGCTGACATGACAGTGGGCCAGCTGGTTGGCACGAGTTATTTTTTTTAAAAAAACCTTATTTTTTAAAAAAAAATTGTTTCATTTTAAACAGAACGAAAACAATTAACAAATGAAAAATGAAACAAAACTCCATTTTGGTGTTTCATGCCCATCTCTATTCACATAGTGTATGGAAGTATGTGCATGTTTGAAAAGTATAACAACGTAACCAAGTATCCCAGAGGTGGTGGAATTCAAGAGAAAATTAGACAACCACCTGTCGTATCAGCTTTGATTTGGATTCCTGCATGGAACAGCAGTTTGGACTGCCTTATAGGTCGGTTCCAACTTAGCTAATCTATGGTTCTCTTTCACTTGCTTCTACTAGTTTCTGTCATTGCCTTAAAGCCTGGGAGAGGAAACTTTGGCCCTCCAGATGTTTTGGGCTATAACTCTCAGAATCCTGAGCCTGTATTGCCAATGATAAAGGATTGTGGGAGTTGGAGTTCAAAACATCTGCAAGCCCAAAGGTTCCCCTGCCCTAACGCTACGGCACTACTGTTTGAAATGATCAGCATTCAATCAAGAGCTTTACCCATGTTTTACACTCTTCTTCTTTCTATTTAATCCTGATCATCACAAAGTTTGACATAAATCTGCTACCCATGTATTCTCAAGGAAATCTGTGAAGCACAATGAAGTATCGGGCACAACGAACTGAAGAGACGTTCCAGTGCTTCATGCAAAAACGTCTGAAGTGGAACACTCGAGCAGAACAAATGAAATAATGAATTCAAAAATTGAATTTTCATTGCCCGTATCACTGTCTCTGACATGCCTACTTAGGAGGAGGCATAAAACTATCCAGCCACATTATTATGAACGTCTTGGATGGAGCTTAGGGTGAGAGCAGTAATATAATTTTAACAGTTATTTTTAAAACAATAATGTGTGACTCTCCCTCCATGCACATAATACACACAAGTCACTTCTGGAATATCCTTTTCTGGAATTACCCTTTACCCCCAAAGCTATAGGTAAACACAGGACATAGCTGGGAGCAATTTTCCGTGACAAGACCCTTTTCCCCTACAATTATTTTTTTTTCCAGTAGGAAGAACCCGTTCTCTCCTGTATTTGTTATTTGAGAAAATAAAAATAAATTTGGATAGACAACCTTACCACAAGTATATTAAAAACTGTTCAGGCATTACTTACCCAATTGCCTGCCTACTCCCACTCTTCTTCTTCTTCTTCTTCTTCTTCTTCTTCTTCTTCTTCTTCTTCTTCTTCTTCTTCTTCTTCTTCTTCTTCTTCTTTGTTTTCTCCAAATGAGCAGTGTCAGCTGTCTAGCTGCCCAGTGTAGTCTTGCTTATGCACTAGATGAGTGAGATAATGTAATGAATGGATGAATATGTGCAATAGCGGATTCTGCTTGCAAGGAAGTTCTCTGTGAAAGCAAGAATCCAGGGAAATGGTGGTTCTTCGTGAACAGCTCCCCATCAGCATCCTTCCCCTGTGATTTTTCCTGCTCTCCTATATGTTTGTATTTGCATGAGCTTGCCAATGCCTTTGAGGGTTTCTTTCTTTTATTATGTTTCCCCCTATCATGCTCATGCTTCGGATGTTTTCTGTTGGTGTACAAGGCTGGGTACAAGGCTGGTTTATGCTTTTATTTGTTGTTAGATTGCCACTAGATGAGCAGCATATACAGTGGTCCCCCACCCATTCGCGGTTCATATACTGCGGTCCCACTATATCGCGGGACCACAGTATATGAAAAAAGACCCCCTGGAGTAAGGGGGGGAAAGGCCTGGGGTAACAGGGGAGGGCCTGTCGGAGGCCTCAGAAATGACTTCCAGTTCACAGGGAGGCCTTTTTGAGGCCTCCAAAAGACCTGGAAAGGCCCTCGCAGGCCCATTTGGGGCAGCACCAGGATGGGGGTAAGTATAAGGGCCCCCAGCTAGGCGCCCCAGGCCCAACCCGACCTCCATCTGCATATCACGGATTTTCAATCATCGCGGGTCAGGTTGGGTCTCTAACCCCCACGATAGGCAGGGGAATCACTGTATGTTGAAGGAAGGAAGGAAGGAAGGAAGGAAGGAAGGAAGGAAGGAAGGAAGGAAGGAAGGAAGGAAGGAAGGAAGGAAGTTTTCATTCTACTGACAAATCACTGTCCATTTGGTGATGGATGATGGAAGAGGATGCAGTTAGGCTTGCTTCTCTAAATGTGATGTAAAACACCAGATGAGTAACACCTGAATATGGCTATTGCCCTGCTCTGTTCTGTTGATATTGACTTGTTCTGTTTGCATTGTCTTGCCCTCTTATTTGAGTTCAGTGGTTTCCATTAGGCCTTCTGTCTAGACATTTTCAGCAGCGGCTTTCAGACATGCCATCCCTTTTCAATTACACCAACCTTGGTTTGGAATTAATATGATAACGAGATATTGATCCCACTCAATTTATGATACTAGACAGGTGGAAGTCCTACAAATTTCAAAGGGAGAGTAAATAATGTATTGTGGTCTTTGTTCTCCCTGTTTTGTTTCGACTTTTCTTCAAATGAAATTGAATCAGGTACTCTTTTGTTTGGCTTCTGTGATTACCAAAGAGCAAGGACAGCCAATCTCTCTGTATTCTCAAGGTCCCTGCGTTCAGCTGAGGCAGATAACATATTTCACCATAAAAAGATTGATGCCTCTGATGAACCTTTGGCTCTATAAACATACCTGGTATGATGGAGCAGTAATATCCTGCTTGCCAAGTATCCAACACAAACACAAGTGTCCCCCTGGCTTACTGGGAGTTTCATTTGAGTCTTGTGGGGCTGGAAAATTGCATAAGGGGGAAGCCATCATTCTTCCTTGTTGTGAACCAGGATGTTCCTGCAGCTAGCATAGCTGTCATGCTTCATGTTACTGGGTCATCTTCAAAGGCAGAAAAGATCCCTTCTAGACAGAGACAGTGAATTCAAAATGGATCCTCAGTCATCTATCTAAACTGTGTGTGTGTGGTGTTGTTACAGTCGTGACCAACTCTCCATGACCTCGTGTTCATGGAGTTTTCTTGACAGGAATACTGGAGCAGTTTGCCAGTTCATACTCCAGGAGCCTACGTTACCTGGTATTCCCTGGTGGTCGCCCATCCAAGTACTAACCATGGGCTGACCCTGCTTAGCATCTGAAATCAGGCAAGATTGGATGTGCTTAGGGCATCTAGGCTAGCCTATCTGAACTATACTGGCCTAGAAATATTAGGAGGGAGGGCAGTTGCAGGTTCTGCCAGAGAGGTCTGGGAATATTATGAGAGCCCTAGGCTGCTACAATAGTTGACTTTTACCTGTTACCCATTTCTACTTGCCAAGACTCCTTGGAACTTCCGACAACTTGAATACAAAAGTGGAACAGATGATACAGCTTGAATTGTCTGATGCTTCTCCCAACATCTTGTGGATTTATCAAAGCAGAGTCCACTGGATTGACCCAGATCCTGTGAACAACTCTCCACAATTTTAAAAAAGGTTGTCCTTGATAACATAGCCCAGCATTTGCTGCCTGTCAACATAATACCATGCTTCCTATATAATTTTTTTCTATTGTTCTTGGTTCTTGTACAGCTTCCAGCTGACCAAGCTGGGGCAATATGCTTTGAATTTTGGCTTGGTCATTGGCTTTTGAGCTCTGTCCTTCACATTTGACATGGGTTGTATTTGGAGAATAGACACGTTAATCCTCCCACCCTGGGATTCTAAGATTCCCATTTGTTCAAAAACAAATGTAAATAAGCTCTGTTTTCATTTTTCTCAGTGTTGTTACAATATTATGGAGTTTGGATGTTGGGCTGGATTTAGTCAGGCAGATATGGACAAGGCTTAAGTTAGGAGCTGCTAGACTCTGCAGGCAAGCTTTCTCTGAATGATGGACTACCTATTATGTGTCTTTCATATGAATCTATAGGATCACATAGACTTTGTGTTTATAACCACTTATAACCTTGTGTGATTACACTGACACTTTGTTTTCAATGTTAGTTTCCATCCTTCATAACTTTGCATGGAATTTTACTTTCCTTTTAACTGTTCATGTTCTCTTGTAGCTTTAACGTAATGTTGTCTTTTAATGCTCAATTCCCTGTTCTCAGTACTTGAACATTTCTTCTTCTTCTTCTTCTTCTTCTTCTTCTTCTTCTTCTTCTTCTTCTTCTTCTTCTTCTTCTTCTTCTTCTTCTTCTTCTTCTTCTTCTTCTTCTTCTTCTTCTTCTTTTCCTCCAAACGAGGAGTGTCAGATGTCTAGCTGCCCAGCGTAGTGCATATGTGCAATATCTTAACTGTTCTGAACTGTACATCATCCCTCATTACTGTAAGCCACCTTGGGTCCTTTTCCAAGGAGAAAGGTGGGGTAAAAATACTCTAAAATAAAATAAAAATAAATAAAAATAATGAGGTGATCACTTGCGGTCCTATATCTATCCCCCACTTGGTTTCTCCCAGTGGTGCATTTGGATTTTCTTTCGTGGGTCAGCTCTTGGGATATCCTGCCTGTGTCTGAATCTGTGCTCTGTTCTAAACCAAACTTCAAAAGAACATAAGAGGAGCCATGCTGGATCAGGCCAAAGTCCCATCTAGTTCAGCTTCCTGTATCTCACAGTGGCCCCACCAAATGTGTGTGGGAGGGCACGAGACTAGATATCTGTCTCCTGATACCACTCCCCTGCATCTGGCCCTTGAAGTACCCTGGTTTTAAGCTTCAATAGCTGCTACCAATAACATAGTCATTTATTGTCTTGCCAGCAAAAAATAGTGGTTCGTCTTTCTCCTCACATTTCACCCACACTATTAGCCTGCTAGGAGTTTGAACTGCTGGACAGCTCAGTGTTCTAGGTCTTTGGTTGCAGAGCCAGAGATTGGGGGAGGATAGTTTCCCACTGTGCCTCCTTGGCAGAGTCAGGACTTTATGATCCATTGGATCCCTTCCAGCTGTGTTGTTCTAAAATTATTATCATTAAATAAGCACAAATGTAACTTAGTCATTTGTACCTTTAAGGCTAGCAAGTGCAACCCAATGGGGCCATATTTACTGGAATGGCTAAGACTGCAATCCTGTACCCATTTCTATGGACAAAGAGCCATGTATACAGGTGTATAGGATTATCCTATGAATGAACTTTTACTAGAACTCAAAAGCACTGGTAGGAATTCTTATTGATTTTGAGGTCAGGTAAGAAAGTTAACAGCACAAGCATTCACATCCCTATTCTAAACACTTGCTCAAAAGTATTTTTTTAAAAAAAGTTGAGTAGTATTTACTCCCACTTACTCTAAGTGGAATCATTGGAGTTAATGAACATGTATAAATGGGTAAATAAAAATTAGAAAACCCATGAATCAAGTGCGGAATTTCCTGAAAGTGGTGAACCTTCAGACTTTTCAATGCCATGCAATTTTCTCTGGAGTGATTACCACGCCTGACCTTTCAGATCACAAAATGCTTTCTTCTGTCCTTAGTGGAGGTTTATTTTTATAACATTACAGACAGGTTTATTTCACTAAAAGGCAGGTCAGTGGCTTTATGTCCCCAGAGCATCACACCAACACTCGGTTGCTTTGATTTCTGACAGTCAGGTCATTTGCTCGTGTTGGAGATAATACAATCTGACATTCCATAAACTCATCCATAAAGCCTCACATCTGGAACCGAGAGACATGTCTTCAGCCACTCAGAATACCACTCCTGTGGTTGGAGAGTGTTGGCATAAACAAAACAAACTAAAGACATTTTCCATTGTCTTCATCTTCTCCTTTGTCTGGGGAACTCAGGCCTACGTTATGCTAGAAACAGATCATCCCCTTTTGAGTGTCACACTGTAAACTTCATAGCTAATTGGTGAACCGATCTGAGCCTTAGACCCCTCAGTCCTTCTGCTCCCACTACCAACCACTCTACTCTGCTGCTTCTCATCAGAATGTGTGAGATTGGGTAGGAGGTAACTCATATGAAGAACTGCCATTATGCTCCCACTGAATTTATATGTTGGCCTGTTTGGTCTACATTGGTAATGGTCTGGTTTATTTACAAGAACATGTTAACCATACGTGGAAGCTGTTCCCCCTTGGCACTCCTAAAATGAAAACAAATAATCTGTCTCCTGTCAGATTCCCAAAGATCTTAAGGTAAACAGGATCTCAGTAAGTTGGAGTAACTGGATCTGGAATAAAAAAAATCAAGAGTTTGATTCCTGGAAGTAGAACCAGCCTGGGTTACCTTGGGCAAACTGTGAGGTCCCAAAGCACCCTCCAGGGAAGGGAATGGTCATCTGTTTCTGAGTCCTGTGTATCTAGAAAACTCTGAGCAGTGGCCCTATGCTGGGGTTGATGGCATGCTGTCATTGTTCTTCTGGCTTTCAGTATTATAAAAAGTATTAATTACCTGCCATGGGTTGTGTTCAGCTAGATACGGCTGAACTCTGAGAACAACCTTATTTCATTGCAATGCACAGAGTCAATTGTGGGATGCTGGCATCATCCACCAGTGCAGCAAATTGCATCAAGCTCTCTAAATTTATTCCTGAACATTTGTCTAATGTTGTGACCTTTCCTACCGAACGGTGCACTGATACATTACAGCCCAAGAAGAACAGACTGCCTACCAATGGTTCTGTGGGATCAAGAGGACCCAAGAGCTACGCAGGACACATTTATTAATTGCCCCCTGCCTGAAGAATAACAATACCATTTATTATTCTTACAAGTCATGAGCCATATAATGCATTAGATGCCATATGGATGGTCTTTCCAAGTAATTTGCAGGTCATCCTGAGCTGAAGAAGTCAGCACAAGTGAGAAAATGCCATGTAATAACGTTTAGTGTCTCCTGGTTTGCATGTCTGCTGGTGATGAGTCCAGAGCTTGAAAAAGTTATTGTTTGTTTGTTTTCATCCCCTCAGAATTCCCAAAGTGATTGACTTGTGACCATGTTAGCTGTGGAATGCTGAGGGCTGTAACCTGAAAAGAACTCTTCTAATTCTGGATCAGACCATTTCATGTTACAAGGCAGCAGATCTGTGCTTGTCATTGGTTCTGAAATGCATAGGAGGTGCAAGCGTGGAAAAAGGAAAGTCCGGAACTGTAAAAAGGTGTCATCCCCAGATGCTAAAACTGGTGGCAGCTGTTCAGCAAACATTGCAGGGAAAAATCAAAGAAAAACGAAATGAAACAAAAGACACAAAACATGTGGCACCTTAAAGACTAACTTTCATATTTTAATGTAACATTTCGTGGACACATCCATTTCTTCAGACATATGAGGCGTGTAATATAATATATGATGAGATATACATTTCATACCTCCCATACTGGAGGGGGAAGAGGAGGGAGTGATAGGAGGAATTGGCCAGGGGTCGTAGATATGTTAAGCATTGTTAATGAGCCTGTGGAGGAGGGAGAGATGATTACTTGTACAAATGGTGGGAAGGAAGTCTGGGAGTTGAGTCATGGCTACTGGACTTCTTTTTTGAGAGATAGAAACGTTTCGCTGTTCATCCAAACAGCTTCATCGGTCTGAATGCAGCTGGTGCAAACCCTGACTCTTATAGGCAGCTTTGACCTCTAGTCACCCTGGCCTCAATTAGGCTCATCAGATGAACTAAATAGGCTCGTTAGGGAGACAATGGTATCCTTAGCCTTGAGGTGAACCATGGCTTAAGGTGCTGAAACCTATCAAGAAAGGGTCGTTAATGGGTCGTTAGCTATGGCCTTGGTGGTAAAGGCTTTTTGATTTGTCTTGGTAGTGTGGAAAGCACAGCTTGATAAGTAGCAGATAAACTATGCCGGAGGCCACCACCTCTGTTGAGGGAGGGATTTTCAATGCTCACATGAATGGCCTCCCTTACTCCTCTTTCAAACCACCTCTCTTCTTTGTCTAATATGTGTACATCCTCATCTTTGAAAGAGTGCCCTTTCTCCTTCAAATGGAGGTGTACTGCTGATTCTGGACCTGAGCTGTTACCCCTCCTATGTTGGGACATCTCTCAAAAAAGAAGTCCAGTAGCCATGACTCAACTCCCAGATAAACGCACCTGGATGACTGAGAATCTTCACAGACGGTGGGAAGGAAGATTTGGCTAGGGGTCATAGATAATGTTAAGTATTGCTAATGGCCAATGAATATCTGGTATGAAACGTATATCTCATCACATATTATATTACTCACCTCATTCTGCTGCTATATGTCTGAAGAAGTGGATGTGTCCACGAAACGTTGCATTGAAATATGAAAATTAGTCTTTAAGGTGCCACATGTTTTGTGTCTTTTGATTTGTTTTGTCTTTCTTTGATTTTTGCCTGCAATTCTTGAAAGGACTAACATGGCAACCCTCTCTGAAACTTCAGCAAATATGTATTCTATGTAGGCAGAAAAGATCATCAAAATTAAAAATTTTATAATGGAATAATAATGTCTTAGAATTGCAGAGCTGGAGCAAAACCTATGGATCCTTGACAAAGAGGCACTGTGGGGCAGATTGCACTCCTAACTTCTGGTTAGGAGTGCAATCTGACTCTGTATCCTCAACCACCACCACTAAGGAGAAGATGGACACCAGTTGACCTGCATGGCTGCTCTCTTTGCTTTGTTGTTGTTGTGTCGTTATAGTCATGACCGACTCTTCATGACTCCATGCCCGTGGAGTTTTCTTGGCAGGAATACTGGAGTGGCTTGCCAGTTCCTTTTCCAGGCACCTACATCACCTCGCCTGGTATCCCCTGGTGGTTGCCCATCCAAGTACTAGTCAGGCCTGACCCTGCTTAGCTTCCCAGATCAGGTGAGATCGGATGTGCTCAGGGCATAGGCAGCTTGCTCTCTTTTGCTACCGTGATGCTAATTCTGAAGAGCAAATGTTAGCCCCTTCTCATATTCTATCAGGCTAAGCACGTTGACCCACCAGGTCAATGCTTTTACTTGAACTGGGAGCAAGAGATTGATTTTTCCCTTGGATGGGCAATCAGCAACATATATGATTGGATTGCAATCCCCGGGCTTTGTCAGCATTGCTTATGCTGACCAGAGCTGTTCTCCAACAGTTGGAGGACTGTACTTGGCCGACTTATGATTTAGTCTAAGTAATGGAACTTGCCTTTAAACTGTGTGCAACCCTTCAGATAAATGATATAATAAAACAGAGGACTGTTGGCCCTTCAAATATAACATATCCTCTGTAAAATAAGCATATTTTGTTTTTTCCTTTTTAAAATACATTTTATTAGTTTTCTATTAATAAAATAAATCCAAGCTTATTAAACATCATTTTACATGGGTTCCACTTATATGTATTTGTTAATACAAATTAGTCTCTACTTCTCTTTTCTAACAATTGATAGAACAGATTCCACTTTTGAAATCATCCTGAATCTTCCTTCTCTTTAATTTTTAAAGCAAGTCTGTCCATTTCCGCACAGCCCAAAAATCTTCTTAATTATTTCTTCATCTGTAGGTATTCCTTCATTTTCCCAATATTGTGTCAGTACAATCCTAGCTGCTGTCAAAATATGCAATGTTAAGTATACATTTTGTTTATCAAAGTTTTATGGTATTATACCTAGTAAAAAATAGTTCTGGTTTAAAACCCATATATTTTTTTAACATTTTAACAAGCCAAGCATGCATTGTAATCCAAACATTTTTAGTTTTATTGCAACTCAACTATATATGGTAATAAATAGCTGCTTTTTGGTTTCATTTCCAACATTTAATAGACATATTATGAAACTTTTTTAGCTAATTTAGCAGGTAGTCGATGCCACCTATAAAACACTTATATAACTCTCTTTATATGATGTTTCCATTGCCATTTTACAGATTCATTCAAAAAGAATGTAAGACATTGTTGAGGGTGGTAATCTTAGGAGGAGTTGCAGCATTCCAAAGTCCAAGGCCTGAAGACCTCTGGGGTTTTCTTGCTCCTGGTTTATACTACGGCCTGCATAATTTTAGACCCAGTTGAAATTCTACACTCTGTTATGGAAGGTTGGCAGAGACATTTTCTTGTGGAATTCCTCCCGAGAACGATAAATGTCTCAATCATTCAATGTTTGAATAATATGACTCTCAATGACTAC